>PVJL010000613.1:0-375104 GCA_004026885.1 Lyroderma lyra | reverse complement strand
GTGACGAATGTTTACTAACATCGCTCCTATAATAGGACTCCAGGGACCACTGGGGACAGATTGAGACAGGTTACTGTCAACGGAATTGAATGTAAACAATGGGTCTTGTGGTAGAGATGACCAGTAGAGTTAGCCCCAAAGCAAAACATATTGAAAGAGTGCTGAATGAATAAATGAATTCTTTTATCAAAATGTATTCATTCATTACAGGGTTGATTACAGAAATGATGAGGTGCCATTACCGTTGGCCATACGACTTTAAGATCTCTATTGACTTGGATTTAGTTCACTATGTTTTCCTGGAGTCTTGTCTTAATAACGTTCCCCCAAAGATTGAACTCTGTTCTTCCTGGTGCCTTAATCACTCTTTGAGGAATAAAGATGTTTCAAGGGCTACATTAATCCTTTTAAGCTAATAGCTACTTATGAAGGCACATGAACTTATTAATTTTAAACAGTACCTTAACTATTAATACAAAGATTAGCTGTAGGTACTAGAGGGTAACAGGACTCTCAAATTCTCCCTAGAGAATGGGGGTTGGGATGGGAAGAGAGGAAAACTTAACGCAATTCAACTCACGAAAATTATGTGAATTTCTTATTGAGCAAGTCAGATTTTAGCTGATCAAGATAATGCGTGGTTGGATAACTAATTTTTTCATTGACCTGTAATAGTATTTTCTATGCACTTTTCTATCGTAAAATTAAAATTGGCTCCATTTTTTAAGTCCCCTTTTTAAAGTTTCTATCCCATGTCCCCACCCTAATTCATGCTCTATCTTATATATGATTGAGAAATACAGGTGAGAGTGATCGTGATGTGGACAGAAGCTGTCAAACTTGCAGCCACAGGAAAAAAGTGTTGTGCTCAGGTTTGGCAAACAAATGGAATTCATTCAAAGGAAGACAGAGGAGTCAATCCTGCAAATAAATTTGCTGGTCCTTTGCAATATGACTTTTCTGGCCTCATCTCTTCAGGAATGTAAAGGTCAAAGAAAACTTCCCACACCCACCTTTACATCTCAGCAAATGAGCTAAACAGCTCAGGAAAATAAAGATTTCCTAATTGGAAACTAATCTTATAATTGTGCTGGCATTTCAGAATTGTATAGACTATGGTCTCCAGTTGAAAGAGTCCTACACACAAACATCCTCAGGAAGCAGTTTTTTTAATATCTGATTGATTGTCTTATAATTAAGAGTCTGAAAAAAAATTTTCTATATACTCTTTTAACATAATCATTAAAAATAAAAATTAGTAGTCAAGGAGCTTAATAAGGAATATCTTGAACTCTGAGCACATCCTAAATATTTAAGTTGATTTTCATCTTTTAAACAAATGGTAAAATATAAATGCAATTTATGAAACAAGAAAGCATTACTCTAAAGAGTTTGAAAGTTGAAATAATAAATCACTATTTGCACATATATACTCTCCCTAAGGTCGAAATTACTTAGGTATTTCTCACAACTCTCTTTTGGTTAAGTCCCTAGATTCCCAACTCTACAGATCTTTTGTGTATAGATTTTCATGCCAAAAACAGATTTGAAGTTTTTTAATGGTTGGCATTTGCCGCTGAAAACAGTTGGAATCATGTAGCTTATATTTGGCAAACAGAATAAAGATCACCACAAACGGAGCTATAATATTAAGCCTATAACAGACATTTTCATCTTCAGCAGGAAGACATCCTCCACAATAGGTTAGGAATGAACTGCATGCCCGTAACATCTGAACTGAAGTTTATATGCAGTTTAGTTAATCGCTAATCTTGGTAAATGCCAATTTTCTGCTCCTTAGGAGTAAGAACATCTATTTGTGCAACTCAAATGGAAAAGCTATTTGATTTAATCATGTGCCTGCTTCCAAACTTTTTTCAGTTGGATAAACTTATACTTTTCCAGCCCCACACACATCCACGCACAAGCAGGAGAACAGAATCTTGCTTTTTCAGGCTCAATTCAGGGACTCGGGTCACAGAAAACTGGATGAGAATACTGCCACTTACACCAGGAAGATGTTTTTATTTTACACAGATTTCAAATGGACATACATTTACTGGAACATACACTTTTGCAATCTTTATCTCATGTTTTCTGAGGTGCCTACTGCCAGAGCAAACCAAACTATTTCTGGTTACTGAAAGAAAATATATTGATATTAGTTATTCATTTTTGCAAACACACAATTCAGTAACTTTTTAAAATTAAATTTATTGGGGTGACATTGGTTAATAAAATTATATAGGTTTCAAGTGTACAATTCTATAATACATCATCTAATTGTTTGTTCACCACCCAAAATCAAATCTCCTCCTATCACCATATATTTAACCCCCTTTACCCTCTCCTACTCCCCCCACTCCCCCCATACCCTCTGGTAACCACTGAACTGTTGCCTGTGTCCGTGAGTTTTTGTTTGTTTGTCTTGTTCATTTGTTGCTTTCCATTTTATATCCCACATGAGTAAAATCATAGATGGTTCTTCTGCCTGATTTATTTTGCTTAGTATGATGATCTCAAGATCCATCCGTGTTGTTACAAATGACAGTTACGTCATCTTTTCTCATGGCTGAGTTGATATCCAGTGTATATGAACCACATCTTCTTTATCCAATCATCTACCAGAGATCACTTTGGTTGTTTCCATGTCGTGGCCACCATGAATAATGCTGCAGTGAATGTAGGGGTACATGTATCTTTACAAATAAATGTTTTAAAAAATTTTGGGTAGGTATCCGGAACACAGACCAATGGAACAGAATTGAGAAGCCAGAAATAAACCCATGTACATATGGCAAATAATTTTCGACAAAGGAGCCAAAAACATACAGTGGAGAAAAGAAACCTCTTCAATATATGGTGCTGGAAAAATCTGAAAGCCTCATGCAGAAGAATGAAACTACACTGCTATTTGTCACCATGCAGAAAAATTAACTCAAAAGGGATTAAAGACCTAAATATAAGACCTGAATCAATAAACTGCATAGAAGAAAACATAGCTACTAAACTTGTAAACCTTGGTCTTAGAGAGGATTTTATGAATTCCCTTCCCAAAGGCAAGGGAAGTAAAAGCAAAAATAAATGAATGGGACTATATCAAACTAAAAAGCTTCCACACAGCAAAAGAAACCATCAACAAAGCAAAGAGACAGCCAACTAATTGGGAGAAGATATTTGCAAACACCTCTGAAAAGGGGCTAATACCCAACATATATTAAAAACTCATATAACAACAAAACCCAAGAACAACATAAAAACAAACAATCCAATTAAAATGTGGGTGGAGCACCCGAACAGACACTTCTCCCAAAGTGACACACAAACAGCCAACAGATAATGAAAAGATGCTCGACTTCACTAGCTATCAGGGAAATGCAAATCAAACCCACAATGAGATCCCACCTCACACCTGTTGGACTGTCATGAACAAGACAAATAATAACAAGTGTTGGAGAGGCTGTGAAGAAAAAAGAACCCTCATATGCTGCTGGTGGGAATATCAATTGGCACAGTAACTTCCACAGAAACATTATGCAAATCTTTCTAGAACTTGAAAATATGGTAGTAAATACCTTTTTAAACAAGGTTTTAAGGCATCTGGAAGTGACGTAACCAGAGAGAGCTTCCTGTACTTCAAGTACTACCATTCACCCTAGACCATTTCCCTTCTGAGATGATTTAAGAGGCTCATTTTAGAGATACAGCATACATGTTCTACAGAGATTTGGGCCTTGAATGCTTTACAGTCTGAACTGAGCTTTACTGGGCCATGTAATTTTGTATCTAGAAAGGTTTCAGCGAAATTACTGTTTTTGAGAAGAATCTGAGATTACTCTGCTGCCTATTTCACATGGTATTTTTGCTCAACAGTCTGAATTTTAAACTGATGACTCAATATTGAGATTTTGGTTATGGTCTGCTTTTGTGGAGATAATTAGCTTAGAAATATTATACTGGCAGTGGAATTACGACTAATCCACCTTTGGTGCAAATTAGAAATGTTCCTATGTTGGTTGTGATTTGGTTATTTATTTGGGTGAAGAAATTTCTTATTAGTGACTGTTATACTGAACATTTCAATTTTGAATTTGGATGTTTCATGGGGAGATGGCTTCAATTTTCATTTAATGCATTCAATATATGGCTTACATTTTAAAAAGTGTTAACAAGATTCTTTTTTTTCTAAGGATGTAAGTTTAGCTCTATGGGTGTTTTTCATTCAATCAAAAAGTATGGGTCAGTAAGTACTTCTCAAATAAAGATGAAATAAATACATGAAAATTTGGCTAGTAACTGCTCATTATCACAGCATGTTGAGTTGTCAAAATTAAAATTAACATCACTTTCAATGATTAATAATGTGTTCTCTTAAAACAATACTGAGATCATTAAGGATGTGTAATATGCCTTCAGTCACAAGTGAATGATGGCTTGATGACAAAATGGTGAGACCGTAAAAGACTATGTATAATAGAAAACACATTTGGCTTTCCGATTCTTAAACCATTTCTTTCTAGGAAACAATATTTATATAAATAAGCAGTACTGAATTCTTTTATGCAACCTATACTAATGTAAGTCACATGCAATAACTGAGATTATATTGTGAGCACATTTAAAAGCACATTTTTTATGTGACAGCCTAGATATCAAGAGTTTCCTCCCTGTTACAGTCAAGAATTATGAGCTATAAGATGCAAAGACATAATCTTGTAAGAAAAATTTGAGATGGCTGTACACTGAGAAATGCAGCTGTAGCCAAACAGAGCCCAACACATACTTAAAGAGAAGCACTGCAAACTGAGTGAGAAGCTAAACATTTATATGTACGATGTGTCCAAAAAGTGACCCAAATTTCATCAGACAATTTGTTTAGGGAGTACAATGTCAGAAATTTGTTTAATTTTTATGCTTCTTTTGATGTGAAGTTTTTTTTTTTTAAGGCTACACTGAGCTATGAGAACAAACACTTGATATTCAGATTGGGACTGGGTACGCAGGCAAACTAACCCCTTTCTCTTCGCGTTGGGACTCTCACGGTATCTCACTCACCAACAAGAGCTGAGGCGGAATTCAACGAATTCTGCTGGCTGCTTTTTTTTTTTTTAATCTTGCCACTCTTGCCTCAAATCTACATAATGCTACTACCACTAATAACTATTTTTTCACAATTAGAAATAGTTCTAGAAAAGTTCTTAGTTATATGACTTCTACTAGTTTTAAACTCAGGGACCCTTGCTACCTACCCTCAATCTCCCAGAAATCCAGACATCTTGCTACATGTAAAACTGCCTGACAAGGTACTTGAGGTAAACTGTGGATCTATAAGGTGTCTGGCCATTGAGATTTACAGCATTTTCTTTTCTAATCACTATGTACCTACGTGCTGCATTGGTGAACTCAAAGACCCCATTTGGATCAAGATCATAATACTAGAAATAAAACTTACTTACTCTTAAATATTGTGGAATCAGTATTTAAGTATTAAAAAATGAATTCTTAATCTAAATGATAGACCTTCCTCCTCTCATGTTCTTTAAATATTCTTTCCAATCTATTTAAACTAAAAAACAAAAACAAAAAAACAACAACCAAACAGTTCATCCATTTCTCCCAACCTAACGCCTCTCGTAATCACCAATCTGTTCTCTGTATCTATGAGCTGTTTGTTGTCTTTTTATACATATAAGAGATCATATGGTATTTGTCATTCTTTGACTTATTGCTTATATTCTCATTTATCCATAGAGTAGAGAGCAGAACCTACTTCAGAATCTTTACTTGGGCAATGGTGAACTGAGGCAATCATCTGTACGGTTCATCAGAAAGATGCATGTATTTGAGGAGAAGCATAGTTTTGAATGAATTATCTGCATAATTGCTTCAGATTTCCACATTATGTGTAATATTATTTGGAAGAAAATACCAAACTCCTATCCATTAACAGATATCTATTTTGCTAATAATATTAGTTATTTTTTTGGTGTTCGAAGTTTAGTTATCTGACCACACAGAGCCAACCACTCATCATAGCCTTTTCTTAAATGCATATAAATTCTTTAATATTATAGACTCCTGGTTTTTATATAAGGCATAATATCTAATTATATACACAGATGTTCACATTAGTTATATTTTGATTTATCATTCAGAAAACACTTACGCTAGCTTCATATGACCAATTTCCTTTTCTTTTTCAACAAGTAATAAAGCAGAGGCTAGAAATGAAAGGGTAGAAACTAAATGAAAAGTTGTATTTTTAAAATTAAATGTGAAAACATGTGCCAAATTAAGGGACATTTATGTACATATTTATGGCAACTTTTCCCATCACTTGAATAGCTCCAATATTTTGTACAAAAACATTAAGTGATAAATTCATTCTAGAATAAATGTAATAATGGACATCTAGAACACGTGTGCATGCACACACACACAGATGCTGAATTTACAAAATGTGTCAGGTACCTGGTGGCCATGGTTGAATTAAGAATAGTAGATTACTAAGACTCATCCCAGATTCCAAGTATATTTATACATACATCGCACATTTATAAAAACCTTACAAATAATTATTTTTCCAGGAAGACATTAGACGTAACAATTCAACACATATAGTATGAAAACATTTTAAATTCTTAAAATCACAATGACATTAAACAATTCAATAAGCTAATTAGGAATAAAGAATTCTATAATAAAGACTTCCATTTTTTTTTCATGTTTGAAACAATAGCATGTCCTTTGTTTACTCTAACACGTAGTTTCTGTTTGGTTTTTAGTTGTCTTAATGTAAGGAAAGTAAAACATTTTGAAATATCTGATAGAAAGCCATACATACATCTCAATTAGTTTATATGTAAAAATGTCTAGATTATTGATAAATTTAAAGATTTGTTTTCGAATTATATAAACTGGAGAGATTGATTTGTTGTTTTCTAATAGGTAGATGGTTAATTAGATTTTACTGAGCAATTTTACCAGGGCATGATGAAAATTTAGCTGACAACATACTGTGTTATTATGTTTTAAGACATTGTGAGGAATCCAAATCTCACTTTCTTGACAATGTACTGATGTCAGTTGGTGCAAAAGAGAGAGTGGGATAGAGTTTTAATGGTAACCCAGTTATATGATTTTTTCTAGAAATATTAATAATCACCTTTATGTTAAGTGCACATATTTTAAAAATGAAATGCTAAATATTCCTAGGAATATATCATAACATTTCAATAACTGGGATAATAAAAAATGAGTCCAATTATTCTGAGGATAGTAAATCCACAAAGGAAAACACAAACTGTAATTCTATCCATGAAAGCACTTAGTCCCACTTTAAAATTTACAGTATATATTGATAGTGCTGTATTTCATTTTTAAGGATGTAGACAGCAAAAACATATTGAACTACTTAACAAATTATTTTTCTTCTATTCAGGAAGACCAATTATATTAACAGGGGGAACTTAGAAGAAATTCTCCTTAGGAGACTTACTTAACTGAGAATTTCTTTTGAATATAGTTTAGATGAGCAATCACAGAGGTCTCAGGTGTTTTTCATCTGCAGGTCGTCTCTTTCAATCTGAATTGCAGTTCTATGGGTAATGGTGAAATAAATTTATAATGTTAATTTTATTTATTGTAAACAAATGTCAACATAAAAAAACTGCATGTAGTTATTGCACGATTCCTGGCAGTGACGTGACCAATGATTAAGTGATGATTTGTGTTCTTACCTTTAGGTGCAGTGCCTTCGTAGAAAGGCCTAGTGTGGACAAGCTAACATGGGTATGTTAAAGCTGGGCAGACGAGACCCATCTGCTTACGTCTGGCACTACTCTTTTCATCCCAAATCACTTTCATTACCTACTTTACCAGTGAAGTAAAAAGCAATCAGAGGAAAGAATTATGTTTAATAATTACTAGTTGTGCTATAACATAATGTAACTCATAGTAGGAGTGTTTCGTGAGCAAACTTTATACTACCACCCTGAACACATGTGTAAGCATATACACAAGTTTAGTATGCAAATGAAAGTGTATTGATAGTGGTTCACCATTCTTTTACTTTTCCAGTATTTGTCAAGGTATGGCTCACAGACCCGGGAGCCCCTTACACATACTTACGATTGGGTACCATTGTTTTTAGCAAACGCAGACTCCTGATCCTCATAGCAAACAAGAAACTTATTCCATTGGGGCGGGGGGTGGGGTGGGGTGGTGGTGTTAGAAAAAAAAGGAGTAATCTACTTTTTGGAAAATATGTGGCAACTTTCCCCCCTCTATATTGAACTTCTCCCTCTTACACTATGTACTCATGTACTACTTGTATCAGTTAATGTTTTCAAGGAAAGAGAATTACAGTATATAACACATAAAATTCAAGGGAAAACCAGTGTCAAAATAACGTAATGCTTTACAAAGTCAAGTAGGTATGATTTGTGGCACTGCTTCTAATTAACAGTGATAATCAAGAAATGGAAATTGCAATGATTTCCCCCGGGAAAACTACATATTATATGAAGAAGAAAATTGTAAGGGCTGAGGAATAAAAATGTTCAGGCTGTATCTCATGCAGGGATGGGGCAGGAGGCATGGAGAAAGTGATGGAAGGAGCCAATTGAGACATCATAGTCAAACAAAGGGAATATTAATAAAGTGTTAACTTAATTAACAACAACAAGACATCATAGTCTTAAGGAGTGTGGCAAACTCTTTACGAAGGCAGCAGTTCTGGGTGCTCTGCTGTGCATTCCCAGAACGATAATGTGACAAAACGGTGTGGACAAATGTAGAACTTCCTCAGGTCCCAAACGGAATGCACTTAATTTCATTGGCTGTCTTTTAAATGACAGGGAGAGTGGTAACTGAATGATCTTATGAAATGAAGAGTGCAGATACCTTAGAGAATCAGAAAAACAGAAATGGAAGTTGTCTCTATTTTATTCCTCGAAGGAAAGGGGTGTTTCGGGCACTTCATGGCTCAGGGAGCAGAATTTGTTAATCTTTGGGAAGAGAGAAACCTTAACCTCAGATTCCTAGCTTTGTAATCCTAATCATCAGCAATTGAGTCCAAACTGGAACACTGATAAAGAACTAGATTCACCAACCTAATGGGTAGCGTATTACCAGATCAATGGCCCTCCATAGCCTTTGTTCTCATGGGTAACTTTGCTATAAGAAAAACAACTGATTAAGAATATACATACCTTAGAAAGAATTAACATGTATTTTCAACTGTAGTGAGTTAGGCATAGTGCAAAGCAGAGTAATGAGAATTAATGTTTTCATCTATTACTTATTTTCACATTTCATATGTGTAATTTATATGTTAGATGGAGGGAAGAATTGCTGATATTATTACTGTGAGGTGAAATGTGTAAAAATAACTCAGGAACAGTATACAGGTATGTCAAGTATATCAAGTATATCAAGACCAACACAAATGCATGAATAGAAATAGAAAACACAAGAGAAAAAGGTGAAATGGTCTTACTATAAGAGAAAAGGATTAGGTTTAAATGATTCAAAAATCTAAATGAAAATTAATACAGATATACTATCCTTCATTTGGTACATGAAAAAATTATTTGATATAAAAGGAAGTGTCCTTATTTTCTGTTCTTGAATATAATTTTCTCCTAAAAAATAAATTTTCAACTATTTCAGAAATTGATAATTTTTTTTTTTTTTATATGGGTAGTTCCCTGGCTGGGAATCGAACCCAGGCTGCAGCATTGACAGTGCCGAAGCCTTAGCCACTACACCACCAGGGAGCTCCCAGAAATTAATAAAATTTGAATTAGCTATTTTGAATCTGGGTTTGAAAAGACAAAAGAAGATTAATACTTATGATGAGTTGATTGCTATACCTTGAAAAATTCCAATTTTGCTTTATTTGATGGAATAGGCTAGAAAAAACAGGGCCTATATTGCTTGCCATCCATATTCCAATATTGCCCCTAAAATAAGGGCCAAAAAATCAGGTTGATTTTTGTGATTTGAAACAATACCTTATTAGAAGGAAAATAAAAGAAATTCAAGATCAGTAACAATAAGGAGAAAAGAGTCCGCAAAATGTAAAAATTCTAAATTAAGCTTATTCACAAGACTGTCAATGTTCATACAATTATCATAAACAATGAAAGTTAAAATTATTTTTGCTAAATTTATGTGTCTGTACAAAGTGTCATCTTCAGGTTACCTTGGCTTCAATTAAAGACCGGTTTTTGGTGACTTTTTCATGAAAATTCTATGCAGCTTGAAAGCTTGGAGCTGTTGAGTGTGCAGTTGGAGGGTCCTGCACATAGTGATTAATGGCAACTCATTTGGCTAGAGTTTAAATCTGCAACATAAATTTAATACAGCTCCCCCCCCCCCACATCCCTGTCATGCACAGACAAAATCTATATTCTGAAGGAGTAAATCATTATGGATTTGCGAGAAATAAGTAATCTGGGACAAGGAACTAGCAAATATAATGCCAAATTTTCATTTAGAGACCGTAAGTCTAAAGAAAAGAGCATTCCTCTTACCTGAAACTAAACAATGCTTTTCAAAGTCTCTGGAGCTTGGCAATACAGTTGATGTTTATCAATGGTTATTTTTATCACAATTTTAACAGAAATGATCACCAACTTATCATTTAAAGTCTACAATTAAAGTCTTCACACTTTTCTACTCTGATTTTGGTGTTTGTACATATGATTAAACACAGAAACCCCAAAAGATCTGGAAAGTGCTACAGAGCAAGGTGCTTATAGAAGAAAAAATGTTTTCTTTTTAAATTTTCTAACATTTACTCATTTCTTTTCTGAATAGCTACACAATGTAGATTTAGCCTGCTGAAGTCAACGGCCAGATGAAATACCGTTACCATACGTGATTTCCCTCCAAATAAAAGTCCTATATCCTGGGAAGAAAGCAGGGAAGTGAAAAACATATGCACAGAAGGGACCATTATAGTCAATTCTGATGCCAGTAAGCAAGATATCTGGATGGAAAAGCAGCACTCCAGAGCCCCATGGGCGTAGTAAAAACTCTTTTCCCTCTTGTGCTGAAAGTCTCGGTCATTTAAATGCATTTCCTTTGCAATGTCTACGTGGAAATATTCACAAGAAGTCAGAATAAAAATCAGATACATTGTACTAACATTAGTATGTTATTAAAAATTTAGCTCTAGTGTTCCTGGTGAGAAGTGACAAATTCAAGTAAATGTTTTTCTTACCACTTTTGGGGTTTATCATGTTAAAGAGAAAATATGTTGCTAGAAATATGACAACCCCTGTCACTTTATTGCTATGATCTAAGCAATTGGGGCTAATTAATGATTTTCTATATCATCTAAGCCAAACAAATCAAGAATTCCATCTAAAGTGGTTATTGCAGAAATGATAGTGTTAGGCCCCACTTAAGCTTTGTTGATTTGAAGTATTTTTCCTAAACAAAGGGTACAAAAATACTTTTCACTGAAAGTAACTGAGAAACTGTTTGATTTGACATAAAGATGAAGACACATTTTTCTTTTTTCTTTTTCTTTTTTTTTGAGACAGTACACTTTGTGATTCACAGGATAAGTTGCATTGGACGCAATTTAATGAAAGCTCTCAAATAAGCGATTTTATTCCTATCCATGATTGCAGACATTTACAAAACCATAACATCTGAGTTCACCTTAAAAAATAACTTATATAAAGCAGTGATATACACAGCACAAAATAGTTCAGGGAGGGGCAGGAGCAACTTTTAATAATTAAAATGTAAACGTGAAAAAAAGGATGGAATAAAAGTCCCTACTTATTTCTACTTAAGATGTCATGTGATAATATTTTACAATGTCCTGTGGGTCAATGTATGTATGTGTATATGTCCATATAACATACACATATACAATGTATTCTCTTTCCCACACATATACATACACAGATAATTATTTGCAGTTCCTTTTAGGGCAATTCTAATATGCCACTCCGTACAGTTGTTTGAATCATGTTTGAACCTGCTTTCTTCACAAAATAGGGGAGAGAGCAGGAAATAAAAAGGTTGGCTTGGTGTGACTGAGATTCTTTTGTTTAACTGTACACGTTGATGAATAATTTTCTTCCGTAGTAGTTCTGTGAAGGGCTGACTCACTGTGGTTCTCATGAGGAGGCTTGGTAATGGATCACACGCTCATTGTCATGCTAGGGGAGTACTACAAAGAAAGAAGAATCCATATTTTAATAACAATTCTTTTACAGACTACTAATGTTCTTTTTGGTAAACAATAGTAACTAAGAATTTTAATATCTTACCATCTTTTATGCTCAAGCTTTCAACTTCATACAACATAAAAATAAGAAACTATAAAAAGAGTGAATTTACATAGAGTTGACTTAGTCCTGACATGTTTAACAGCTCCCCTGGAGAGCAACCGGTCATGTTCCTCCCTGTGCTCTGGTGGTGGGTGCTGACCAGCCCCTCGGCCTTCTCCTTGCAGCTAGCTTCGGGTTTCATGGGCACTTGTAACAATGTGGGTAAATTCAGTCAAAAAGGCTGAATCATAACGAAATAGGTATGAGGGACAGTCTGCTATCTTCTGACTGTGTAAACTTGGGAGGTTACCTAATCTCTCTGTGCTTCAGTTTCCTCCCCTGTAAAATGGGTTTAATAACAGTATCTACCTTAAAGGGGCTTGGGGACAATTAAATACATAACCTTAAAACCAAGTATCGTGCTCAGTGAATATCTGATTAATAGTGTAAGAGAAACAAAACAAGGCAGCTGGCCCTAGAAATTCTCATTAAAGCATTTAGAATAGTTAATTGATCGATACGTTGGCATAGAAACCCTTTTCTCTAATCCACGACAATTTCTTTCAGAAATTGAGAAAAGTGGACCCAAAAATGACCGAGAGAGGAACCAAGCGCAATTATTTTGAATAATTATGTCAATCTACCCTCATACTTCTGATAGAAAGTTCCAGAGCAGCATGGTCCAACAGAACTTTCTTCAATGATGGACACGTTTTACACACTGTGCTGCCCACACGGAAGCCACTAACTGTATGTGGCTACTGAGCACATGATATGCGGCTAGTGCCACCAAGGAAATAAAATTTTAATGTTATTTCATGTATTTAAGTTTAAATATGTCCATGTTGCTAGTGGCCACCATTTTGGACAGCACAACTCTAGATCATCTGACGTGGGGAGAGGGGCATCCACTCCCAAATGGTAATAATGGTCCCCAGATTAAAACGCCAGGGGTGCCCAAAAAATGCATAAACATTTTAAGCGATATTATTTATGTATTATTTTCAAAGTTGAATTGAATTACAGTAGCAATGTGTATATGATGTTCATTCAAAAGATGGCGTTAATCAAATGAATGCTAGCATCACCATGTGACAGGCAGGACAGTCACAGAAAATGGCAGAAGTATGGTTGTTGTTTGAGGAGTGCAAGATTATTTTGAAGTGGTATTTGAAATTTGAGAACGTTGTTTGAGTTTCTCTCATGTTCTCCTGACTTAATATCCCTTGACATATACGTATGGGGACCTTAAAGGATGTGGGGTACCACAGAAAACTGGCTACACTGGCGGTACTTCAGGAAGAAACTGAAATGGCACGCACAGCGATAAGAGTGGACACTTTGGTTAAAGTTGCTCAAGCAGCAGTATGCCGTAATCAGAAGTGTCTGGACGCTGATGGCAACCACTTTGAGCACCTCTTGTAATTGCAGAAGTCAAACGTGACTTGTATTCATTTTTTTGTTATCAGTATACATTGAGTATTATAATTTTAATACAATTTTTTCCTTTCTTAAAATGTGTATACATTTTTTGGCACCCTTTGTATAAATGAGGACTCTTACATATTATAAATGTTTTATCACAAACCTATGAGGACCAGGGCAAAAGAGAATTCCCTTTAACATGCTAATAATAACTGTGTTTCGTGGAAAGAGGCAGACAAAGTCAAGGGGTGGGCCCAAGGCTGCAGGGGCTTAACCTCAAACAGTGATGATCCTGGGAAGGGGAGCATGTGGGTTTAAAAAAGGGAGCAGGCAGGACAGAATGAAGTGAATTCCACATGAACTGAGGTACTGCAGGAACCAGAAATGAGGTAAAAGGTGTGTACTAAGATAAGGATGGATTGCTAATGTAGAGAAAGCAAGATTCCCCAGGGAAGAGCTCAGGGTCACAATGGATGAGCTGGCAGAAGTCTGGACAGAAAGTCATTAGGGGTAAATCCAGGGCTCAAATAAAAAAAACCCCCATTGATCCTGAGTAAACTTGGATGGCTAAGCCTGAAAATGGGTCACTGGACCATAGGGGAGGATTGCTAATCCTTTAAACACAGGTCAAATCAAGAAAAATCTACTTGCTAATCACTGAACAACCTTAAATTTCCTTTCAGTATAAGAAAGCTCAATCATATACGTTACTGACTCTGTATGTTGGGTTACAGGCGTAGGGTGATAAAAAAAAAAAAAAGAAAAAAAAAAGGAGACTGCTAGAGAAGAGAAAGGCGATTCAGTACGACAGAGAAACTTCTCCCACTTTATCCTGGATAATGGCAGCAAAAAAGCAGCAAAGCAAAACAAAACCCAAAACAATCCTGGACAAGGACTCATGATGTCCACCTCTAACCCTGTGCTGGAAGGGGGATATTCCCCCATTTCATCAGAAGGTACCACACAGTCCTTCCATTGTCTCAATGAATTATCTGCAGCTTTGCATGAAACAGAATTATATTTTGGTATTTGACATGTAGGGGTAAGAATAAACAACAGAAAAATACATGGATACCAAAGTTTTATTAAAAGTAGAACTACTTAGAGAATATGGCAAAAGGGGCACAGAAAATTTTAATGTATGCTTCCTATAGCTACTGTTCTTTACAGTAAGAATTGGTGAGCCAATCAGTGCCCAACAGAAATTTCTGTGATGATGGACATTTCTGTTTTGTGTTGTCCAATGCAACAGCCAACAGACACACATGGCTACTGAACTCTCACAATGTAGTTAAGTGCAATTTGGGGACTGAAAATGTAGCCATATTTAATTATAATTAATTTAAATTAAAATAGCACGGCTAGATCATCAATCATTATTTCAAGGCAGATTTTATTGGGTATACTATGCTAATAATCTAAAAACAGTAAGAGCTACTAAAGTATTTCAGAAAGAACTTCAAAGGAAATGTGTGAAAAAAATTTTCTGAATAAGTCCTGAATAATTGGGAGTTTAAAAATTCTTGAATCCTTTTTTTCATAAGGATTAGTCCAGTTCATTCACATGTCATATATATCATGGGACATTAGGGAATACAGTTTAAAATATATGATAGCCTTCACTGTAATATACACTGTCAAAAGTATATGTATATGTAAACAAATGCAAATGTACATTCTTTGCTATCAAACGTGTTTGTTGGTTGCTGCCATCTTTTCACACTGGTAACTGTTAAGATTTTTAACCTGTGACACTTCAAATGTCTTAAGCAAATCTTACAGAGAAATGACCACTTGCTACAGATTCACTGGGCAGTTAAGGGAGCTAGGCTTGTCCAGGGAGGTAACTAAGGAGAGAAATAAAGTATATCAAGAGAGAAAGGGCAGGCCAGATTCAGGATGAAAGCAGAAGCTGCAACTAATACAACTCAGAAATATTACAAGCATCTAATAAAATTTAACTTCTGAATAGTACAAGTGACTGTCAAATGATGCTCTAAGTCATTTTGATATAGTAGATTGTATTGATGTGCGTCTACATAAGTGATGTGCCCTTTGCATTGCTGAGGCTGTAAACTGCTCATCTGCTGCTGTCTTTATTGAAACTGCTTCAACTAAGTAAAATTAAGGGACATTACAAAATTTCTAGAGAAAGTCATAGAATGTGCAAGTAAAAAGGAATTTTGCTATTGATCGCTATTCTTCAAAGTAGAGGAGAAGTGGTTTACATGTTTCCACAAGTAAAGGCAGAGGAAGTGTTAAATGGGGTATCAGATTTAGAGACATAAAATATTCACGGTGCACTGTCCTGAGACCACACTGCAATGTTTCTATTGTACTGTTACATCAGTATGCAATGACATGTTGTAATGTTTGTGCCAGAATGCTACAGTATCAGGTTGTCTGGCTTCAAAACTATTCTGTGAGTCTGATTCTCCTCAAGCAGATGATAAAATGGCTCTTAAAAAGCTGTTGACAGTGCTAGTGTTTGGTTTAGAAAACAAAAACAAAAACAAAACCTATGTATAATTTTAAATATATGCAAGCTTATTTTATCTTTTGTGTAAAATATATTTTTAAATGACATGCCTTGGGATAAACTAGAAAACTTGTAATTTTCCCCTTTATTACACCCAATTCATGTACCATGGGATCTTTCAGAGATAACTGTTAAATCTTTGAACAGTGTGTCTAAGTTCCTGTTTATACATTTCAAGAATACTTCAGGTCTCACTACACTACTAAGCATCTATATAAGATTTTATTTTCTTAATGTAGATAAGTAAAGGATAGTGCACCTACTCTGAGCTAAACAAAAGTGAAATAAATTTAGTGTGTGGACGTATGTGAAATTTGGACATACGTGATTTCCTTACTGTAGAAAATGACAGTAAGGGTAACAGGAAATGATCTACCATCTTGTTTATAATTCTTATTTGATACCATGATTTTAATATCATGTTTGCTCAATTGATTATAGTTCAATGTCATGGATAAAATATTTTGCTAAATTAATTCAGGAAATAAGACTGACTTCTTTACTTGAGAAGTGTGAAGCACTACTTTTTGAATTCAGCCTTTTTATATTCTCTATTTTGAAAACCTATTTTATAGAATTTACACTAGGGGGCATCTGTGTGTCTTGAAATAAAGGCCTTGTTTATGATCCAAAAAAAAAAAAAAAAAAAGAAAAGAAAAAAAAGGAAAAGCTGAATAGTGAAACATTTTTTGATTTGCATTTTTCTGGAAAGCGTGGAAAGCATGTTGGCATTGCAAGGTTTCTGACTTTGGATTGGGCATTTTTGTTTCTATATTAATTAAAGGAAGTAGCACGGGTGAAATGACTAGGATAGTGTCTGTACATAATAAACACTCATTAGATGTTTGCTTCCTTCTCAGGCCTCATTCTGTGGTTTAATTTCAAGATAAAGACTGAAAAATCCTCAAAAGGCAGGGTGCTTTACAATATGGGCTTTTCAGAGTTATGTGCACTAAAGAGTACTAGAATCTTGCATGTTTATTCATTGGAAAATATTTTCATTTTGAATTCATTAAATAGTTCTGCTTTTCCTTGGTTATAGTAAAGACAACTTACTGGAGATACCTCACCTATTTCCTTCCTTAAGGCCTTGTGTTTGTCAACAATGATTCTCTTTTGTCTTCCTTCCTCTCTGCTCTCATTTCTTGATTTTTTAAAAAAGGGTTTAAACAAAAATGTGTGCTGATGTGATAGAGTAAGCCACAGATAACAATGACATCATTCATAATATGGCAAACCTCTCACTGGACAAAAGAATGCAGCTGCCCGTGTGGGCCTGCTTTTAAGGGTGTATTACCTCCAGGCAGTGGTGCCATCTCTCAACCACCAGCCAATTATCGTGCCTTTGGGACTTCTCTGGTGAGGACAGCAGAGAGTGGGGGAGAAGAAGGGAGGGAACTTTTGTTTTATGTCCCTGCACAGCAGTCTGGCATTTTACCTTCTTCTTGGCCTCAAGGGTAGTGAGTCTGAGCCAGGAGTCCAGGATGGGACAAGCCCAGCTGCTCTCTTCTCTATGCAGAAATTCACAAAAAGATCTGCTGTTTTACGTGTGCACACTCCAGTTGGGGTAAAAGGGTGAAGCTGGTATTTATTCTGCACAAAGAAGTTTTTCAAGTCCCGTCGTATCAGATTCTCTGATCCTCACCAAGAGCTTTCTGAGGCCAACTCTGAAGTGGCACCTGCCTACTGTTATACAAGTTAGCAGTCAAATGACAAATTTGGGAAGAAAGGAGAGGGGTGAGTCCCTCGAAAGTTAAAGTCATGTGGAACCTTTTAAAAAAAGTTTTCTTCCCCAATCCAGAACTAATAATTTCCTCTGTGCTTTCAAAACACCTGGTTTATATCTACTGTAGTACATATTCATTTGACAGGTGGTTTAATTAGATGTATAAGCTTGTTCTCTCTATCACATTACTTTCTTTGAGATTAGGAAGGTGTTACATTTACCTCAGAATACTGTGTCCTTAACTTAGTGCTTTGCATAACGCACGCTCAACAAATGCTGAACTGAACTGAATTAATCTTCTTAATACCTCACTGAATTATACTATGTTATTTCTGGAAGAATTAGCAGAAAAGGAAATAAATGTGTTATCTGATAAAGTGAGCAATTAACTAATTAACTAAAATTAATTTGTACACAGTCTTGCAGCAAACTAGTGAAAGAACCAGGATCCAAAAAGTAATTCCCATACTCCTAAGCATTATGACAGACTAGAGAGCTCCTTATGTTTTTTCTATTTCCTCATTACTGATGGGCTCATCTTTTGATTTTTTATATGAATTTTTATGTATAACTTGTTTGTTCTCACTACTGATATATATGCTGCAAATAAAACATTTACGCTAAAGGTAAGCATAATTTTAATTCTAGTTTTAACAGAAGTAAGGTCTAAACTCGGAGGAAGTCAACTTAGGCAGAGGCACTAAGTCAATACTGAGAAGTGTAAGAATCCACAGGACACTCAGTCTTGGGTTTCATTTTGGGAAGTAGTTATTTTCTGCAAAAGTAGATATGTAACTACCCACTACTTTAAATTCTGATGGTATCACGCCTCTGATAAAGGTTGAATTAGAGCAAAGGGGGGTAGTTTTCTCTTCTTATTCTGTTTGTAGGTTGGTACATACTCCATAATCAATTTTCCATGTGTGGAAACATGAATACTGAACCTATGAGTATGAACATGAAATTAGTTTGGGTTTTGAAATCCTTTACGCTATATTCCAACTCAGTAGTTCTTAGTGAAGAATGTGCATCAGCACCACCGATAAAGCGTTTCACCTGCAAGTTTGCCCAGTTACACTCCTGGGAATTCTGATTCACTCAGTCTAGGGAGGGTTCTGGGAAATTTTAAACTAATAATGTGAAATATTAGTTTAAAAAAATCATTGTATTATGTAATAACTCCTTGAGAAAGGACACCACATTGCCATTTGGGTCTCTTCAGTGCCTAACATATTGCTTTGGCCCAAGGTAAGTGCTCAGCAATTGTTTGGTAGATGAACAAATGCATTTCATTGCTTCTGTGGAGATATGAATGTACCACCTTTGCTTTACACTATAATCACATTAAAAAAACACAAACTGACTTGGGTATCGAGTTTGGGTTAAATGTAAATATCAGGTTAACGGACGAGGCAGGGAGAGTTCGTGGAAGTGAAGACATCTCACAGATAACTTCCAGAGACTCACGGAAGCACTGAGAACAGACCTGGGTTTGCAGTGATCCGAGACATTTTAGTAATGTGAAAACTTATAAAAGTTATCAAATATGCAACCGATCTCTAGTGTGTTCCTTTAAAGTGGAAGTTCTCTATAAGAAAATTAGTATTATAACAGGAAAAAAAAATTAGTATTATAGTTTTGTAACTATGTACATAACAGTAATAGAAAAGTTTGTATTTTTTAATGTTTTCAAAAAATTCCACTTAATTTTCTAACTTTCAAAAGGTCAACATATTGAACACTAATAAACAGTTGTAATAATGGCTTTATGCATTTATTTTAACAGAAGAGCTTCAGAAATAAAATCTAAATATAATAATATAGTCAAGGGAATACTTACACTCTCACTCTGAAAAGGATTTAAGAAATTTCCCCCCATTTCGCCATCATCCCTTGGAGTGCCAGGTTGATTACTCAGGCTCATGTTATTGGGAGAATTCTGTAAACAAGATTTAGAAAACAAGGCATTGTTGAAGATTTTAATTTCCCTCTTGCATTGTACTGTTTCAAAAATGGAATCTCTAGCAGCATCTCTAAGGACAAAGCAGACTTACGATTCTAATCTTAGACTGCTATCATGTATTCTAGTTCATTCTTTGAACTCTGACAAGTACTAATGCTTTCCCCAAATGAAAATTAAAAAACAAACAGAAAGCCCAAAATAACTCACCACGACTCTCTTTTCTTAGTCTCAGAATCCATCCTTATTCAATTTCCCACCCTCAGCCTATAGAGTTCTAGAACTCTGGAGCGTTTAAAAACCATTCCCAGCAGGACGTGATGAAGGGAGCCTACCCACTGATCAGGCGGAATGCACAACCACTTCCCTTGGTAATTTTACTAATCAAACTTCAAAAGGTCACCGTTTCCATAAACATTTCCCTTTATTTCTATACTCGGCTTACATAGTAACATGACTTTAACCCTTATTTTTATATGAACCATAAGGTAAAAAAGGAAGATAGTTAACGACTATACTGAAGAACAAGAGAAATATCTTAGGGCTTGAGAATTCAGGTTTAGAGGAAAAGAAGTCTCAAAGGTAAACTGACTTTAGAACTCTTTTCTGTGATTAGTTTAAAGAGTAGATTTACTTTGAAACTTTCCTTTAAGATAAAAGGTCTGTTATTAGCAATCTAATAAAACACTAAGTTAGCAGTGTGTTGGTTCATAGTCTATTTAAATTGGCTAGTCTCATTGTTGCTGTGCAATTTTAGCCCTGTGAGGCGGTCTGATACTCCCTATGAACAGAATGGCACTGGCACATAAAGCATGTTCACAGAGCACTGCAACTGTGACTGAGGGACCCTTTCGAGGTTCCATTTATTGACTTGTAAACATAAACTTCAAGGTTAAAAATTTTTACTTGTTATTTCAAGTGGAAGAAAGATTTTAGATCTTTTCCCCCTAAGCCATTGCCATTTATACTGTTTTTGAATAAGATTTTAGCTTTTTAAAAGAAAATTGCTCTGCGGATTTGACTGAACTAAAACCAAGATATGTTATAAAAATTAAAATGTCATGAATGAGAATATGTGCTTTTTAAGAATATGGTTAGACTGTAAAGAAGAAACAGGTAGATGAGCTGGAGGAAACACAGCCCGTATATTGTCCTGCTGTGCACGCCGCAGAGAAGATCTAAGAACACAGGGCCTCTGAAGTCCACAGGGGCCCGATTTGCCAATGAATCTCATGGGCTGGGGAACCACAGTTTAATAGCATAAAGAGGACTCTTTTTTTTTAAAATAAATATTTCTCTGAAAATGTTAGTTTACCAAGCATATAGAAAAACAAATGTACTCTGAAATGAACTTGGATAACTTTATTTCCTGGAAAAAATATAGGTTAAGTAAAATTTAAATAAGCTATTTAAGCTATATACTAAGCTAAAGCTCACTGTTGATTAAAGTTATTAATCAACTGTGTTATGAAAATAGGAATGATAATGCTGATAGAGTTTAAAAATAAAAGTAAACGTTTACAAATACTGTAAGATTTACCCAAAATGTGTAAGTCCTGGTGAAGGCAGATTTCTGTCATTTCATATATCATGAAAAAATTGATAATCTTGGAATAAAAAGTACTCTAACATACGTATAAGGGGATTTGAGGATGAACTTGGAAGCTGCATACGTTCACACACTCATACAAATACATTAAATGAGCTGCCTTCATTCTGTTGTAACATTCCCACCCCAGTAGTGTCTGCAGTGCCTGAGAGGAGCAGCATATCTCTGATTAATCGGGGTGTTCTTGGGCTCTGAGGCCTGTCATGTATCTTTTTTTTTTTAAATTTATTTGTTGGGGTGATGGTTAGTAAAATTATGTAGTTTTCAAGTGCACATTTCTATAATACATCATCCACATGCTGCACTGTGTGCTCACCACCCAGAGCCAGTTCTCCCTCCATCACCATGTATTTGACACCTGCTTCACCAGGTACCACCTCTCCCTCCCCCTTACTCTCTGGTAACCACTAAACAATTGTCTGTGTCCATGAGTTTTTGTTTCTTTGTATGACTTGTTCCTTTGTTACTTTCAATTTTATATCCCACTTATATATATAAGTGAAGTTATATGGTTCTTGACTTTTCCCAATTTATTTCGCTTAGCATGATAATCTCATTATTTCTTGATTTACAATTTTGAAAGTCTAGCTAACTTCAAATCTAATTCCTCACTCAAAGTGTTTAAAAAATTTTAAAATTTGTAAGTAACATTGCATTACTATTTAAATATTTAGGAAGAAATATTTTCAAGAATATTTAGAAGAAATATTCACAGTAATATTTAGAAGAAATATTTACAACACTTCCAATGTTATTATTTTGGTTTTGCATACATTCTTTTCATAGCATGGTGGCTCAGCATTATACTCTTCTTTTGCGGGGTGGGAGAAGAACATTGAGAAGAAGACTGAATGGATTACATTCAATATACCGAACAGAACTAATATCTGATTTCTGAAACTTATTTCTATCTAGCTCACTGGGCATATTTGAAAATCTTGAAATGACAGAACAGTTTTTCAAAAATCTGAAGAAATCTGAAGGAGTCTCTGCAAAATATTGTGAAAACAATAAGTGTTTCTCAATGGGGAGTCATAAGGAGATTGTGCTGTCCAAGAGCACTGAGTAACATGATGAAAATACAGGCTGAAGTTACACTCAGCATTGGCATCTTAGGAACAGCTAGAAGAGTGGTTCCAAACACCAGTCTGGAGCAGTTTATGATGGTAGGAGGCAATGGATTGTGTGAACGTATATTGCATTTAACTGTAGGTATGCTTGTGTACAGTTTCTCCAGAAGATTTCATCATCAAGACAAGAATACAATGTATATAAAGGGCTTAGGTTGGGCAAAAAGACACTTCTTTTAGCTTGAGCACATAATTAGGAAGTAGGGGGTACAAAAGAATATACGTAAAGATTACTTACAATTATATTAGGTATTTTGGTTGCTTTATTTTTTACTTCAGTTAATGTGTACTTATACTTACTTATTTCTTACTTATATTCTAAGAATTCAGCTTGAAAAAGTATAGTTAGGATTATACTGATCCTATTTTCAATGGATTTTATTAATTTTCATTCATCCTTTCTTCAAACAACGTTTCTCTTAAGCTATGACATCATATATGAGTGCTATTTTTAAGCACATACACGTGTGTGCACACACACACAATTTCTTCTGGCTAACACATTTAATTTTTGTAGGCTCTCTGCTCTCTCTGATTTTACCTTGCAAGTATTCTTCCAGATCAGCTCTTAATTAGTAAGTTATTGGCCCCTGTGCCTATCCCTAGAAACATTTCCAAACCTTTCCACACCGCTATTAAAAAAGTGAGCGCTTATAGAAATTTTGGCCTTGTCTGTAATTAAAGGAAAACAATAATGATATTATTCTAAGTCCTTTGGAAGTGAATTTTGAATTGATTTTTCACAGGTTGCCAATAACAAGATTTATAGAGTGTCATTTTGACTCCTCCAACCACCCAAAAGAACAAACTGCCATTCCTTGTTTTCCTAGTGGGTTAAGTGAGCTAGAACTCAGCCCACAACTGAAATGATGCAGAGATCTGTAGTTGTCAGATTAGCTCCCCTGTGAATGGTGTGGAATCTTTAACTGGAACTAAGGTTCATGAGGTTAGAAAGCTTCAGGTTGACAAGACTCCTTTGAAAATTTATTAAGCATGACATGATCAGATCCTGCCTTCTCTGATACGTTTTTGTTCAAACTCAAAAATAAATGTTAAGTATCTGAATATGAATTGCAGAATTTAATCAGGTGAGTTCCTTCTAAGAAAACAAACCATATACTGTTCTCTACCCCAACCACTAAAACGGCTTCAAGGCAAAATATTTTTTTCCACTGATTAAATGGGTGACTTATCAGTTGCAAAAGGGATTACAAGAAATCCACATTTCATTAAAAACAAGGCTTTAAATTAAAGGTGAATTCTGCATTTTGAAAAAGATGTATATGAGTTTTACTAGGTAATTCTCAACTGAGTAAGGAATAATCTTAAAACTCTGTATTTGGAGATTTGAGCTCACTTTGCCACTGAAACAATATTATCAAAGTGCAGTTGACAGTGTGAATTCCTGGCCTTCCCCACAAAACGTAGAATAATGAGGAGGAAGGTATTTAGTATCTGTACAGTGCTTCATAGCCCTTAGCATGTCTTCACACTTGATTCACAGCTATTTTATGAACTAGGTAGTGAATGAACTACCAGCTCTCTTTTAGAACTAAGAAAACAAAACCTACAAGAAATCAAGTAATATGTTGCCATAACTAGTAAGTAGTAGAACCAGTATTGCTGATTCTTAATTCAGTACTCTTTACATAAAAAAATGCATAAAAGAGTATATTTACAATAAAAAAGAAGAAAAAGAATTGAAGTAGTACTAATAAACAGTAAAATATTGAGTAAAAAATATTTTTAAAAATGTAATAGGGATGCTTGACAAAGTACAGGTATAACTGGGGAAGAAGGGACACATAGCTAGAGAACAAAGAGGGATTTTGAATGAAATTGATAAGCAGTAGTGCTCAAGACTATCTTTTGATTCACAAACAAGGATGACCAGAAAAAGAATAGGATGGAAAGGAACAAACACAAAAACAAGAGAAAAAAAGGAGAGTATCTTGAGATGGTTGGATATGTTTTGGAAAAGGAAGAAGTTGGGGAAAATGGAGTTAGTGGCAATTGTCTATAGTTTTGAGTCTGAAATAATGAGGCTGTGATTCCAAACATGTAGGAAGAAAAATAATTGAGGGGTAGAGGAGGACAGTACGTGATGCTGTGGAGTAGAGAAAGTGACTTTTGTGTAGTGGAGATGCAACAGATACCAGTGGGTACCATCACCCAAACACCCTGGTTAGAGCCCGGGGCCAAGGAACCTGGAGTGGGGCCAGTGTAGAAATGAGCTGCTTAGGAGCTCATGTGAAGGCTGTTCCAACTTGTTATTTCTAGTATAATGAATGCTAAGTGGCATATTTATTACTTGGGAATTCTTATGTTAATTGAAATGTATTTGAACTTTGCTTTGTGCAAGTTTTTCCTTATTGTGTTTGTTTGGTCTCCTTGGCTACATTGAGTTTCTTGTGGGCAGAGACCATATCTTCTTTATTTTTGGATTTTTCAGAGCCCAGAATAATGGCCTTGGTGCACTCATGTTTACTGAATGAAGAAACTCCTGTCTAAGTATAAACCACTTGAGGGCAAGTGGTTTGTTTATATTTAAAGGAGTCTTTTGTATCTCCCTATAGTGCATAAGGCTATACCTGGTACACAAAAGTACACAATGGTGGTCAATTAATGCTTGATAAATAAGCAATACATCATTAAGCAAGAGAATGTTATTATCAGTAGGCACAGTGTAGTGGAAAACATGTCTCTGGGAATAGAAATGGGAAAATAGGCCTAGAAGGAATATCAATAGACCTGCTATGAGGGCAGGTTAAAAAATGGTGTTTAATTTGTCCTTATGACACTATTTAAAAATTTAAAATGCTTTATAAATTATGAAGTACTCTCCTATACAGAATTCTGTTTATATCATCTTATGTACAAGGTTATGGGTTATTAGTATAGATTTTAGGATGATCCAACTTTGTGTAATGAAGAATCATCTTAAGATACTAAGATTATGCTACTCAAATATAACATGAGAAATTTTACTGGTGACCACAAAGCACAATTTGTCCAATACCAATCGTTAGATACCTAAGAGAGCTGATGCAATCATGGTCATCTGATTTGTAAAGGAGCTTCCCAGAGAAAAAGCTCTAATGGAATTATACAGTGAATCTGATTTTGAAAACAGCCTTTTGTGAAGGCTTACCTAATATTATTTCTCACAGAGATAAGTTAGTCCCCATTATAAATATTTATCTATTTTTAAAAAAGAAAAAGACCTTCATGATTGTTTGTACGCAGACGTCCAAAGTGCACACAGAACTTATGAGGCCAGGCAGCCAGGCAATGTAAATTTAATGTCAGCACGCAAATGATACTCTCTCTCTATTTTTTTTTAGCTTGATGTCTTAATTTAAAAGATTTTGTAGCTCAATCTTATTTTATTTACTTTGGCATCAGGTATTTTACATTATTGTACATGAATATAAATTAGAAGTAGAATTAAAAATAAAGTTATCCCTTAATCAATTTTTGTATTTATTGATATAAAGTAGATTTCTAACAGAGTCATTCCAGTAGCAATTAATAATTAGTTCTTATCAGCTATTCAAAATATTTTTGATCCACAGAGAACTATTTTAAATTTACCACGACCTAAAACATATTTAGGTACAAGTCTTCAAAAAATATAAGGCGCCTTAGCAAAGAATTAATTTTAGATACTCAAACTACTGAAAATGCTGACATATGCTACTAGAAGGCTCACTTTCCTACCTGTATTAATATAAATTTTCCCTAATTACTTTCTTATGCTATTTTGGTGGAACTAAAATAAGATTGAGGACATTAGCATTACCTAATGAAGGTTTGAAAGACAAATGAGATGTATACGTGAAATGCCATTATAATGTATCTCTTTTTCAAATTTACCTCCTCTCAAGTTGCTCTAAACAACTTTACATTTTTAAAAAATTTCTTTACATTTTAAAAGATTATCTAAACTATGTCAGCTTGCTTTACAAATATCTAACATCATAACATGATTAAAATGGTTACTAACTGGGTATCAATTAATCATTTATAGTAAGTATATCCTGTGTAAATGAACTTTAGCATGTTTAGGAACATTGTATAAGACTCATTTTATCTTTTCCCACAGATTATATTCATATTTTAAACTTCCACTTAATTATATTTGGCCTTTCACTTTTGAACTCTTGTACAAGAAAAAATAAATAAGGCTACTTGAATAAATCTTAATGAGAGTTCTATGTAGAAGAATATACAGAGAAAAAAACAATGCAGAGAACACACAGTACTTACCTTGGAAATACTGTCCATATCTCCTGAGCCTAAAACAAAACATGCAAAGAAAGCACTTGTTAGGTAATGGCTGCATTTATAAATTAAGTTCCCCTTTAATATAAATAAATGCAATAGGCTGTATTTTCCAGTGTAGACCTCCCCAATTTTTTAATCTTAAAAAATTCCTTTTCTTTTACACTGTAGTGTAATGTAACTAAGTAATCATCTGATGGCAAATGCAGTGAGGAGTTAGCTGTACCTCTAGTTCCCAATTACCTACATTTTTTTTTTGTAATGGCAGAATGAAGAAAACTATTGTTATCCTAAGTTCATGAAAGTAAAATATTAGAGATTTATACATCCTACTCAATTCAAAATTTTAAATGATGTATGTGTGTGTATAACTAGAGAGCAGTAGAGAGATCGCTAAGTATATTTTCTAAAATAATGCTTTTAAATCTGATAAAACATAAAGTAGACATTTGCAACAATACCTGACAATATTGTGAACCACATCTTTACCCCAATATCAGCTTCATATTAAATTATTTTAACAATTAATTTTCCTGGCATAAAAATATTATAATGTTTTAATAGTATAGCATTCAGTCAATAAAAACAAAGTCAGGGCTTATTAACATGATTATTTGTAAATAAACAGGCATAATAAACTTAAATACTGAATGCATATGTGTAATTATGTAATATATATGTACTTGTAAACACGCACAATGATGTTCATTACAGAAAGTAACATGCCACATGCCAAGCATATGTGAAACTTCTGCGAAGTCTATTCTAGTGAATGACATAATGACACCAAATGTCATCATTTTTGTGAATAATTTTATAAATTAAAAGATTGAAAATTCAAGATTTTGCAATAAATTGGAAAATAAGATTCTGGAACGGTGCCATCCAGTCGAACTTCGTATGATGGTAGAAATGTTTCTTTGTGCTGTCCATTATGGTAACCATTCGCTACGTCTGGCTCTGTGCACTTGATATGTGGCAGGACAACTGAGGAGTTGAACTTCAAATTTTATTTATTTTCCATTTAAAATTAAATAGCCACACATGGCTAGTGGTTACCAACACTGGAGAGTGGAAATGAAGACTGAAATCTAGACAAAATAAATTCGACTCCTTAAAAGAACGATGTCTATCAATGTGTTGCAAATAGTTTCTTGATTATTGAGGTTACAAAGCTTTTCAAAGTATCACAGGGTAGCATTTCCTGACTTTGGGTGGGGTTGTGAAATCTGTGTATAACCTAAATTACTCCTGGGCATAGTTCTTCCAATCTAAGTAAAAGGTGGTCCCTTTTCAAAAGAAAAAAAATTATCACAAACCTCAAGCCCCCATTTAACTCTTAAGCCACTTTATGATAATGTGACTTAAACATATATGAACAAAAAATCAATCTCTCTCTCTTTTTTTAAATTTTGCATTTGGCCTGAAGCAGTCAACTTTGTACCCTTTGTCTCTGTTTCTTAGTATTGTGAAACTTTTTGTTCACCTTGCAGATACTTGGCTTCATTTGACAAGACATCATTTATAAACGAAGTATAGTTTCAACTATTACTCACACTACTTAAATTCAGCTTTATCACGAACACAATGTGGTCAGTGTTCTCTCCTAAGAGATCATTCCGATTATCCAGAATATTATACCAATTTTATTTTAAAATAGAGACAAATATTAAAATATAGGAAAAAAGCTATGAAATTCTTGGCGGGAAGTAAAGTTTCTCGGAGACTGTATCTACAGATCTTTGGAGACAAAGAAACCTTCTGGGAGGATTGTGTAGTCCTCCAGTTAACACGTACATGACATGTGACTGAAGCAGCAATGTGTCCTTCTATCATACAACACCAGATTTTTATAGGTTAAATTAAATACCTGTGAATATGAGCTAGGCTTGAACAAATCTCACAGTTCTTATGTTCAAATGGTCTCCAGTCATCATAATCAATGCTCTGGAGAGTAAAACTAACAGGGTGAAGTAAAAGCTGAAGCATTCAAAAATGAGTTCCTACATACAGAAGAACTCTGCAAACCATAATATCCACTGTGCAGAAGTAAGGTTTTAATTTATTTCTAAAAATCAAATTTAACATCCTTACCTAAAGAGCCATTCATGTGATGTGATTCCATTCCTCCTAATCCACCCATGGGTCCATCTGACCCAGGGCCCATTGGAAACTAAAAAATGAAGAAAAGGACTATGAACACATTGAAAACAATTGTTTCTATCAATGTTACAATATGTGTCTTAAACATTATAAGGTAATTCCACAATTATTTTCTTAGATTTTATTCAGCTTTATAGATTCTCTAACTGTACTGTCCTACTTCCCTCATCCCATATTCTCTATGTTCTGAATCTTCAGGCTAATCTTCATTCATATCCAAATTTTTCTTCTTCAGATATTCTTACCTAGAAAGCACAAACATTGCATGACAAATGAGAAGATAAGCATTTTCTTTTATGCTATTGACAGACTGTTATATTATAAACAAGAGGTGATTTTTAAGAAGCTGCTAAAGGTATTGGCTTATTAATAAGAATGATTCAACATTAGTATGCCAACATTAATAATTTTTAGCAGATTATCTTAGTTCAAATGGTCATAAATAATTTCATCTTGTAGGTTAAATACATTTAGCTCCTTGGGGACAGCTCAATATAGCTAATTCTCTTGGCAGTCTCAACTATGTCAGTTCAATGACAATCAGAGATTCTACAGCAGTTATATTTAAGATTTTAAAAAGTAGAGGTATTATTTTATTTCCAAGCAGTAGAGAGCTCATGGCTTGTCCACTCAGTCTTTCCATCACCTCCTTGGCCAGGACCCCAGTTTGAAGACAAGTTATTCATAATTATCTTATGTTTACAGTTAAGACAGCTACTGAAAAAAACCTCCTCTTACAATTTCCCATGCCCAATGCATTATGTCCATGTTATGTGGTACAGAATATGGAATGTGGTGTGTGTATGTGTGTATGTACTTATATGTATAGATGGGGTGGTGGTGGTTACTAATCATACAGGCTTTGCAGGGAAAAACAGTTGCCCTCAGCAGACAACCTGTATACCACCAATTATGTGTGGAAATTAGGTGGCTTTCCATCAACTATGATCATACAAACCACATGCTTTTATAAATTACATTTTCCCAGGATAATGCCATTTCTGTTGCCTAACATTTTACTGTCTAAAAGCACATTAATTGATTCTCAGGAAACAATTGGAATATGCATGCCTTAAATAATAGGTCAAAGAAATTAACTTTGAACTTATTGTTGTTATTTCATTTTTCCCAAAACTATAGTTTAGATCTGGGCTGAGAAACTGGTGCCTCTGAGACCAATAACCTGTAAACTTTTTTCAGTTTGGTCCTTTTATCTGGCCTCCAGAGTGTTTAAAAGACATTAAGACTGTAGGTATGTATGCTTAAAGCACATAAAGTCCAGTTCTAGCCCTCAGCAGGCATTTGCTTTTACTACCTCTGGTTGAGATGAATGACATTTGAAAGAGTGACATGTTCACCTTGAATCTCAATTATATTGAATTAGAGAACCGGAGTGGAACATACTTGTATGATGTCAGCTTAGTTGCCCATAGAAATGTCTTCATTTCCATATACTCTTGGCTTCCTCCCTTGCTCCCTCCCTTTCAAATACTAAGTTTGAAGATATGAAATTGCAGTATGAAGAGCTTTTCTATTTTTTTTTTTGCTGCATTTATAAAATGAACATTGATCATTATCATATTCATTGCGCTTTTAGATCTTTGGGAAAACACCTTTTAGACATTATTGATAGGAAATTGTTTCCTTTTCGAAAAACAATTTATTTGCTTATATAAAGAGAATAGTAATCACTGAAGGCAGTGCTTCTTAACAGAAATAATATGCAAGCCACAAATGTGAACTTATATATGTAAATTTAAATTTACTAGCAGCCATGTTTAAAAAATAAAGAAAGGTGAAGTTAATTTTAATATTTTATTTATCCTACCGATCAAAATGACCATTTCAACATGTCAATATAAAATTTTTAATGAGATATTTTACATTATTTTTTCATACTAAGTCCTCAAAATCCAATGTGTATTTTATATTTACAGCACATCTCAATTTGGAAAAGCCGTATTTCAAGGATCATACCATATCAAACAGATTTAAAGTTTCTCTGTATTGCCTTTACTTCTAGGAAACTTAATTATAGTAATTATTTCATTCTCAATTTTCAGTGAACTTATGAAAATTTTTATGTTCTGATTTTTCTTTAATTTCAACTACCCTATATTTACATATATATCTATGTACTAATTATACTGTTATAAATATTCGTTAACACGTAGGTTTTATGTAATAGATAAATGATTATTTTCCTGTAAGCTTTTGTAGAAAAATCATTACCATGCTTTATTAAACTACTCAAATTCTTTCTGTAGAACTGCCTCAGTTCCATATTTAAATTCCAGATTTCAAAAATCTAAATAAAAATAAGCATATGTAACTTCCTAATTTGTTTTCAATTTATCAGGATAAAAAAAATAAATGACCACAATGAAGACATTAGTGATGCTAAATGAGTGATACATAAAATAAAATATGATTATATATTGCCTGTCATTTTCAAATAGCCAGTATTAATCATTAAATATTTGGGATAAAATAAGATTATATACCAATGTTTTATAACTGGTAAGGTTCAGTTTTATGTTTAAGTTATATAGGAAATCTTTTGTTATATATGTTATGCATTACATATTTTTTAACTCAGAACATAGAACAAATATGAGTTTTTTATATCTAATAAGCTCCAGGATTATAAAATAAAAAGCTTATGGAATGCACTTAGAGTCTGAATCTTCAAACACATTCCAAAAATTTTTTAAGTCATATTTACATTAGGCCTGTTAGGTCCAGGAGGTACTGCATTCATTAAAGTATACATGTTGTCTCCAGAGTTGGTTGAATCTGAAACAAAATATTACTTAATTAACATCTTTCTTTATAATCAATACCCAGGTCATCACAAGGTAATAAATGAAGAGGATCTGGACACATATACATATTAATAGCTGTTGCACTTGAAATAGTCTGTAGTAATGTTCAGAAATGAATGATGAATATGACCCAGAATCATCATTCTGAGGTCATAAATTAGAAATATTTATCTAATATGTTAGGAGTAATCACTTGAATAATTCAGATGAAAAGAAATTACCTTTAAAATCTAAAAAGTTAGTTTTTCTTTTTTAAAAATCCTGGATATTTTTTTATTTCTCTAAGCAATTTATATGTATACACATAAAAAACACTCTTAAAATTCAGATTCAGTAGCTTTTCAGTTTTTACTGTTTTCTTAGGGTTCCTTATACCAATTAAAAATAGTTTATTTAGCTAATAATTAGTAAAAGCTGGTGAAATATCCTGGATTAATTCCAACAGAAAGAGAGTAGAATAAAATTATAAAAGTGGACTAAAAATTATCTTATTTGAAGTAAAAGTTGGCTTCCTTAAGTACGGCTTTTGATAATTCTTTTACTCATTATAATCTTGATTCATTATAATATAAATAACTGTAAAGCAGTATTTTAAAAAATTCATATTTCACATCTATTAGCTAACCTGTCTCTACATACATGTATTTTTATAATGTATAACCTAGCGTATATAGCTAGTTTACATTTTAGAAGTATTAATTATTAAATGATATTCTATTTCCCACAATTACACAGTTTTCCTAGATACAATGTAGTAGGCCTCTATGTTTTGAAAAAGACATGTTTCAAATTTTTGGTACTGACACAAGTCAGAAGATGAACATCAGTTGCTTTCTCATGGCAATAACCATGGAGTGGGAAATGAGCAATGACTTTTCCTCTTATTTTGTGATTACTTATGAGACATTAATAAGTTTATCATTTTGGTGTGTATCAATTACACTCTAGGTTAGATATAATTTATCAATTGTTTGTAAACAGTATCCATACCTCTAAATATTATTGTTCACTTTTAGATTAGTACATCCAAAAAGTTGAAATGCCCACCTCAGTGAGACCCCTATTTGTTAATAGTAAGTAAAGTCACAATTCCTTTTGAGGCCTTAACCATTTTTATATCCTTATGTACTCTATACTACTGTCAAACCAGGGTATTTTTTTTTCCTGCATGTAATCAAACTTTTCCATTTCCATATTTTTGTTCTTTTTCCTCCACGATCTTCTACCCAATCTCCACCTATAGCATGTGATTAATAAACACTTCACTATATAGGAATAGCAAATGTGGGCAAGATATTCAATTCACATCCTGCCATTGTGTCTTCAATGAATTCTGTGTTACTTCAATGAAGGCACTCTGAGAAAAGAGATCTATGAAATATTTATATGTTTCAAAGAGTTAGTGGAGCCAAGTAAAATTTTGCATTAATAATCAAATTTATGCTTTTCCTAATTAAAAAACTTAAAACTTATTATTTATTAGTATAATTAATGATTTTTAATTTCAAGCTTCTGTGTATCTCAGATTTCCACAAATCCATTAAGAACATATTAATTTAACAGTACAACATAACTAAAAAGTTTTTCTAATTATAAAATTTTCCCATCTATTTCAATACTCAGAAGTTATATTTGTTTTCTACTTTCTAGATTTGTTACATATATTTTAAAATAAAATTATGGTCATATTATATTAAATTGTGAACATTTATTCTCCATTAAAAATCCTTTGATAATTTTAATGTCCACATTATCTTGCATAAGAATTTATTAATTTCACTAAAATTAGATTTGTAATGAAAGTTGTATCTATTGTTTCACTATTGACAGTAACAAATGAGCATCCCTCTATGTAAATCTTGGATTGTATCTCTAATTATTTGCAGTAATAGGATGACAGAGTCAAGTGGTATGAACTTTTTCATGGTTCTTGATACATGCTTCCAGAGTACTTTCTAGGAGGGCTGTGCCAATGTGAACTGCTACCATTAGAGTCTTCAAGACACAACACATTCAATAGTCTGAATTAAAAATCTCAAAAACAGAGGATAAAGCTATTTAAAATAATTATATTAAATGAGTACAGGTATAGTGAGGTAATTTAAATAAGAAGATAAAAAACTTTCTGCACTACATAGTGGATTTATTAGCTAACCATAAATACAGAGGGTGAAAAAATGTATACACATTTTAAGAAAGGAAAACACCATATTAAAATTGTAACACTCAATACATACCAGTAACAAAAGATGAATATAAGTCACATTTAACTTCTGCAAGTATAAGAGGGACTCAAAGTGGTTACAATCAGTGTCCAGACACTTCTGATTATGATGAACTACTACTTGAGCAATGGTGACCAAAGGATCCACTTGTATCATTTTTGCATGCCATTTCAATTGCTTCCCAAAGTACTGCCAATGTAGCAGGTTTTCTACGGTATACTACATCCTTTAAGGTCCCCCATAGGTAGGAGTCAATAGATGTTAAGTCAGGAGAATGTGGGAAAAACTCAAACAATGTTCTTGAATTTCAAATACCAATTCAAAATGGTCATGCGCTCCTCGAACTACAACTGCGCTTCCACCATTTTCTTTGACTGGTGTACCTGTTGCATGGTGATGCTACTAGCATTCACGTGATTCACACCATCTTTTGAGTGAACATCATACTACACATTGCTACCATAATTCAAATCAACTTTGATAAGAAATACCTAGATAACATCACTTAAAATGTGTATACTTTTTGGCACCCTAGTACTTACAAGTCTGTAGGATAAAATAATATTGTAAGCAATCTGTATGTATCTCAGCATGATAATAGATTTGCTATATTAAACCTAATAGATCCAGGTATTTCATGTGTTACTTAGGCAGAACTTTTCTAAGTTGTGAGACTTGGATCTCTGTCACAGTCTCAAGGAATCTTTTAGTCAGATAAATTATTGGGCAATTTATACAGATCAATACAATTTGAATTCTAATTATTGTTATCTATACAACAAAAATTTTCCAAATGCTTAAAGTAATTGGACAATAGTTATTTAAAAATACTTTCTACTTGTTATCTCTGCTCTACTCCTCTATCCATCAATAAGACAGTGAACCAGGGAACTACCCCCCCCAAACAAACAAACAAACAAACACACAAACAAACACACAAACAAAGACAATGAATACTAGTAACTTTCAGAACAATTTCTCAATTTTGTGACTTTATTCTAATAATCAAATGACAATGTGGCTAGTGTGATTACAATACCTGCTGGACTAGGCATGATGGGTGTTCCAGGTGGGCCTCCACCTCCTGGAGGACCCTAAATAATTATACAAGATTTCAGTTAATTAAGGCATCTCATTAAACAATATAAAGAAAAATAAGAAAGTCAGACTTTTATCGCTATAATAATCCAATTTGAAAATAACCAAATATATTTTCTCCGTAATTTATTTTTTATATGTATAATCATTTCAATCTCAGGCAAAATTTAACTCAGCTTAAATATGTTAAGATTGTTTTGACAAGTTTCTCAAAACAATGAGCCTGTAACACTGATTTATTACTCATGGCTTAATCACATCAGGTATAATGAGGTTAAGAGAAATCAGTTAATAAAACTTTTATAGATCTGTAAAACAGAAATGATTCATGTGCATAACTGATTTAGTTTAATGTTAATTTTTGTATTTTGTATCAGTAGCTTTTTTAGAAAATTAAAACCCAAAAGATATTTATATACTGAAAAAATACACTGATTATATTTCTTTCTTCTATCAGTATCAACTGCAAATTTTCTGGAACACTGTATTTCCAACTATCACAGCAATTAGAAATGAGAGACAACAGTGATTAATGCTATGGGTTGCTAGGGCTGCAGCTACACAATCACCTGAAATGGAGTTAGGTAATTCTAACTTTAATCCAGTAATTTTAGGCAACCAAAATGGATAATTCAGACAATGGGTTTTAGAATTTTTCAGATGTATAGTAATCAAAATAACTGTTAAGTGCCTCAATTTTCACGTCATTTTGAGTAGGTGGATGCAGCCCAGTAATTATTTCAAATGACATAGGTATTTTCTATTTAATAAACAACTTAAATTTACATTCAAATAAATGTCTATAATTTCATAAAACCATTCGAGTATATCAGGTTTTTCTTCAGTGACTTTTAAGAAAAAAACAAGGTTTTACCAAAATTTTCTTACTTTCATTTTTGTTTCATAGAAACTGTAAAAAAAAAAGAGACTCTCCTTGTTTTTATACCTAAGCATGCCTTGAGCACTAAGTTCACAGGTCCAAAGCAGCATGTGCTTTTCATTATGTTCATAAAGCACTATTCCTACGGAGGTGAGAATGCTCATTGATCTTCTTAACCACTCATTTTTTCTATTCCAGTTTGCCACCACCCCTGAAAATTTCCTTAGGAAAGATTTTCCTTTTTTTTTTTTTTAAACCATTTTATCCTTGTTTCTCTGTTAAGCATTTCCCCTTAAATAAAATAAATTATTCCCTACGGTGGCCTTGAGGTGTAGCAAGGATTACAATGGCATGATGGTTAAAAGGTGATTTGTAAATTTGAGAGCTCTTATAAAACCTGCTAATTTGACTGCAGGTGTATATGAGTTATTGAAAAAATTTAGTACGTACTAAATAATAATAAAAAAAGTGTTTTCAATTTTTAAGAATAAAAAATAACTAAAAATTTCCCCCAAATTATTAGGCATTATTCTGCTTTCTGATTCTCTTTGTGATTGGGAGAGTTTAATGTCTTCTCAGACTTTGCATGTGGTAAGTGGGGAAAAGAGATTATTCTTCTAGAGAAATGCAAATTTAAGCATATTATTGTGTAACTGGGGATGGCTTTCTTCATGATTGGACAGAGTGTATTGTACTGGTTTACAGAAACACATGCTGATGTAAGACACAGTACTTAGGGCAATCTTGGCCAGATTGATAACTGTTTCACTAATGAACATCAACATATGTATTGAGGTTGGCAGATGAAACAACTCAATACATATCAGATGTTCACTTCTTGGCCAATACACAGGGGTTCTTCCTAACATCTGGACAACAACTTCATTGCCCAAATAAAATGTAACATCAATTCTTATGAGTAAACAAAGCCAAATGTACTTACTACATAATTCCCAGGAGATGCTGAGGAGTATGGTATCTGGAACATGAACAGGGCAAAAAAAAATATATTTTGATTCATGTGGCAATATGGAGAATGACCTAAAATAAGTCCATTTTATAACTTTTATCAATGTTTCAAAAATATCACAAACAATAGTAAAGGATAAAGGCATTTATATCTGAGCACTAGAAAACTGAACAAATGCAATATTACCCTGAATTTACAAAAAAAGAGTAGACTTTAGACAAGAAAAACTTAGACAGAATTATATTGGTTTCAGGCCAGTTGTACTCACTGCTTGATACTAATGACATTTATTCTGTAATTAGAAAGATACATATTTGTGCAGCTAAAAAGCAGAAAGCAGAGTTTTTCAATTTAGTAGCCTTTACAGATGTAACATCTAATTTATGAGCACTCTGGGATGCATTATTATTTTTTTAAAGACAAGTTTCAGCCTAGTATATTCATGCAGTCAGTATTTGATATGCAGACCTCATCTTCCCCCTTTTCTTTCTAATTGGCTACAAGAAAATAATACAATAAATGCAAAAGATTTTGTTAATGTTAGGTTTCCGAAGACTACTAATTTGTGGGGATCAGCTATGGGGAACAAATTTCCTTTTCCCCTTCAAATCAAGCTCTTAACCAAGCTCTTTTCTAGAGATTAGAAGGCATTAATACAACATTGCTATGATAATTTAAAAAATGAAAACTGGAAAACAGATATATAAAAGTAAAACCATGAGTGTGGCTATTAATAGTTAAATGCAAATAGTTTTTCTTTACACAAGCTCACTAGCTCACTTGCATGAAGTTTCTGCACATCCAGAAGTGTTTTGGCCTCAGTGGGCAAAAAGCCGACAAATTACTATCTTCTTGGAACCAGACTGTCAAGGCCAAAATAGAACCTTGAAAGTTGTGACAGGATGTAGTGCCTGTACCCAACCTCCTTCCACCCCATTAACTTCTATACAATTAAATGTAAACGTAACATGAAATCATAAAGTAAGCAGGAGGAAGTGCCATGAAGTTAAAATTTTCCATTGGAGAATAATTCTTTGATTGAATGGGAAAATATTTAATATTATCTGAAAATCCTCTTCTCATTGGTATCATTGCTTTGCCCTAAGCACAGGCCACATGTCTCTGAGGCCCTTGGCTGGTCTGCCCGTGAATAACTCAGCACTGAAGGGAGCCATTTCCAGAGTGCCAGCATCACTAGCGATGAGGATTACTTCTGTTACACTGTGAGGACTGCCAGCAAACATTTACTCAACTGGGTGAACAAACACAGCAAAAACTTTGCTCTCTTGGGCCCCTTTGAGTTCCTGATCTGTATCATTCATCCTCCGTTTCTTATTATTTTAAACACGCCCTCTCCAATTGACCAACTCATCTGTGGGTGCCGATTTTTCTCTCTTCATAACTTTAGCACCTGGTTCATGTTCTTCCGCCTCCCTCTACGGCCTACCATCATTCTTAAGGAACTTCAAGATACAGACTTTGCATGTGGTGAGTGTGGGAGGGAAGGTGTAGATTATGCTCCTAGAGAAATGCAAATTCAAGCATATCATTGTGTAACTGAGGGGGCTCTAACCACTCTTTAGGTCTTTGGAACATACACTTCACTGTCTTTATTTATTTTACAATATACTTTCTTCTCTTCCATTTATGAGTATGACCCTGAACTCCTTACAGAGTGATTTAAACAACTGCCTTGCTTGACATCTTTCTTATTCCTCATGATACTTGCAAAAATCATTTTATGTTTCACCGAGAATCTTTTCCCATCACAATTCCTCTATATTTACTACCAGTAAGTCCATTATTTACCTATTAGTTTCCTACTAAATTGCCTCTGTCAGTATTTTCTCTCTCTAATATCTTAAATTATCTTAAGGCCTATGTTATTAATTTCTATCTCTTTGATCACTCTAGCTGCTTTTTCTAGGATTTACTGGAAAGAAACACAAAACAAGGTTGACAAGGTCCAAAATATAATGTTCTCCCACTTCAACGTGGTCTTAACTGATTTATGGAGGCCCTGAAGCATTCCAGCAGTGTGTTGGTAAATCCAGCACACTCAGTGGGGAAAAGCTCAATTCATGGCCAATTTCTGTGGTATATAAATATTCCCACATGGCAGAGTACAAGCTACCAATGATGGACCAATCAGCAAGGTGTTTAATAACTGACTTTTGTGAGGTGGTTCTCATGATGATTATACAATTCTGGGTTAGTATTTAGCCCTTTTATCATATATTAAAGGCATCAAATTCTTGCTATGCCTTCATCTTCAGCTCAATACTCCATTATTTATGAGTTTAAATGTTTAACCATACTTCTCAGGTAGAAAAACAAATTTTTCTGTTTGTTTCTAAAGCTAGCCTTTCCTGATCATCTCATTTCTCCTAAGTCCTTGTTCCTTTTACAGTTTTAATTTCTTTCTCTTTGTGGCTCTTTCAAACATAGTTAAATATAATAAACATTGTAAAATACTTAAAAATTTTGTATCATCTATTTGTTCGTTTTTTTTTTCTCCCATTTTGCCTTGCCTGTCAAGCTCTTTAATTTCGGCTTGTACTCACTGTTTCTACTTCATATTATTTGACACCCTTATTAAAAGAAAAGGAGTATTTGGGCTCCTAACCCAGCACTTCACTGAACGCTTTTGAGAGTTACCAGCAGTATCTGACCTTGTGTGAGAGAAACAAAATATGACAATGTAAGCAGAAGTATTATGTGGGTGCAGAAGACATATCTGAGCAGGGCTGCTGGGACTTAGAGTGCATGCCCACTAGAAAGACAAAGAGAAGGAATAGCACTAAAAAAAAGCAAGGAAGGAAGAGTGAAAGGGAAAGGAGGAGGGAAGGAAGGGGATGGAAGGAAGGGGGAAGGAAGAAAGGAAGGAAGGAAGGAAAATAAAATAAATGTGAAAGTATATAGTTGATTAGGAAAATAGTTATGTAATTTCATACCGCTGCTGCAGGGTGGGACTTATGGAGGGTATAATAAATGGTGAGGTATATGAATTTATGCTGTAGGAAATAGGGAGTCACAGGTTTTAAAGAGACATGTTCAAATTTATGTTTCAGATAACTCTAGAGGTCTCATGGAATATGAATACAAGTTAGGAGACTATTGTAAAACAAGAAGATAAAGGGGCTTTTAGGCAGTGCTCAAAACAGGAGTAGGAGAATTTAAGACTTTTCAATGTACTTGGCAGAGCCTAGTGACAAACTGGGTGAGGCAGACAAAGCAAGGAAGAAGTTAAGGTAATTCCTAGTTTCCAACTCGCTGACGGGGTGGATGATGGTCCTTCTATTACACACAGGGAATTCAGGAGGCAGACAAGTTTGGGGAAATGTCTGACATGTTGAATTTGAAGGCATTAGTAGATACTGAAGTAGATGTGATCAACTAATACTTAGAAATACAGGTCTAGAACTTACTAGAGATAAGGACTACAGATACAACTTCAACTAAATACATTTATTTCCATTTTGTGCTGTATTTGATCTAGGATTCAATTAGATTTTGCGCCAGTTTAAACCACATGAAAACATTAAACTAATAATAATAACAATAAAAAAGTCCAGGATTGGAGTTAGAGAACATTACCAACTGAGAAAGGGGAGATAATATGACTGGAGGAAAATCATAAGAAAATATTTCACAAAAGTCAAGTAAGTTAGACTTTTAAGAAGGAGGAAGTGGTTGCAGCTTGGCTAGGAAATGCCTAACCTGGGTTTATTCCTGAGCCGTGTCAGGCTCAAGCCTTTAAGTCTTTCTCTGATATATGTAAGAATAAATAGCATAAAGAAATACGTTAATACAAACATGAAAAAACATGAATAAAATGAATAAAATAAACTAATGAGACATTTAAAACAAAATCAAGGTAAAGTGTCAAATATTTCAGAGGTCATGTATGATGAGGACAGACAATAAGTCATTGTGTTTGATTGGTTAGTAGAAGGTCACTAGAAATCTTCAGAATAGGAATTTCATAGGAGTTGAGTGTTGAGAAGTCAGTTCAATAAATCTTTGCTCATTACCTGCTATGTTGCGGGTACTGTGTCGCCATATATAGTAATGAAAATGAAAGGAAGGTCAATGAGTTCATTGTCAAGTAGAATGGCGGTGAGGGAGTGAAAGTGCTTGAGACACATGGGATGATATTTTAAGAAAAGGTTGAGAGTAGTTTTTTATAAGCTAGCCCCTGTCAACTTTAGAGGACCGGAAGACGAGGGGTTTGAGGCTGTCTCGGCATTTTGTTCATTAGTATAGTGTTAGAGAAATGATTAGTCAATGGAAAGGTATAGACTGAAGACTGTTTTGGAAGAATGAATGAGCAAGATACAAAAACAAGCAGGAAGAGATGGGGTAACATTAATACAAAATGAAAGGCCATTAGAGTAGACTCAAATATCTTCAGATTCTACCTTCACCTCCAATATTATCAGACCTTTAGTCATCTTTCTTCCCTCTTATTGCAGAAAAATAAATGTTCTTTCTTTTATTTAACCTTTGAGAAAATTAAGGGCCATATATATTGTCTGGTTAAGTCAGACTGGTAATTCAAGAGCTCTGATGACAATCCAAATAGTCTGAAATATTGTGACTTCTAATACACAGGACTGTGTTGCTGTAGTAGGAGGAAGAGCAGAGTAATGGGAAATTTTTGTTTTTGTTTTTAATGATTAATAATAGTTTACCTAAGTAGCTTTCTTCAACTGTGAAGTTAACAACTATTTTATAAGCACAAGTTTACTGGAAATTAGGGCTGGTAGCATCAAGACCTTATCTGTGTTGGTGTAAAGTTGAAAATATTCTATTATCTTTTAGTACTTTTTTTTTTTTTAATGAGCATCTATTTGTAGTAAGATATTCACTTGATCAATGTAATAGATGCTCATTTTTATCCCCTTAAGGGAGTTTCATCTTTCTTTTTCCTGTCAAGCTAATGAGTTGATGAATAAATGCTTCACTGAACATTTATTGTTTTTGCTTATCCTTTCTTCTGCTAACAATTCTTTGAAATTTTTTTGGGGGAACCATACCTCTCTTATTTTTCCAGGTGGTTTAGGGGGTGGGCACATGATTTTTGTCTGGCGAAAAGAGCACTGTATTATCTGGTCATAGCTGGTTCATGAATGAGCATGTGATCAAGTTAATCAAATCCAGTTCAGTTAGTTATTCATACTACCTGTGCTTAACTGTTAAAGAGTTATACTCTTTTGGGTTCAACTGGGATCTGTGAGGATATAAATCTGAAGCCTAGGCAGCTTTGTTGCTTTGACAAGGGGAACAAAAATAAGCAATGAATGGAGTCCTGATCACATTATTTGAACCCTGGGAACCAAATGTGCTGAAAAGCAAGTTTATATTTGGACTTTTCAGATACATGATCCAGTAATATTTTCCTTTAATATGAGCCTAGTTTGGTTGTTTTTCTGTACCTTCTAATTAGAAGGGCCTCTAGACAAAGATAATTAGGGTACCTTAATAAAAGTGCTTGCTACTCAATGATTAGAACTTGCTGTATACTATGCCCAAGTGCATAGTTCCTTGTGGAAAATATAAAAAAGAAAAAAGAGTTGGTGAATTTTAAAATAAACTTCCAAATAAGAATGAGGTCAATACTATAATGCTCATATTGAAGGATGTTAAAAAGTAAAAATCATACTTTTATATTGAATTGAAAACATGAATCTGTCCTTAAAATGTTTTTTCTACTGCCATGTAAAAGGGTGCCAAAAGCATTTTTGATGAAAATACTTTTACATGACAAAACTCTGGACAGATAAAGATTAAGAAAACAGATAAATATGGTGTGGATAATGGTAGGCAGATTTCTCACTTTCTGAGAAGTTACAAACAGAGAAAGCAGGAAGTCTAGAATGAACTCTGTTGTGCAGTGTACAATCATTGTTTCAATATATGTAGACAGATACAGAAAGATGTAAGTGTGTGTGGGAGCATCTAGATCTTTCTGTATCTATCTATCTATATCTCCTACTTCTGTTGATTTAGAAGTTCTAGAAACTGTATTGCTCTGATGGGTTCTAAATACCACTCTCCATTAAAAGGAACCAGGGCTCCTCAAAGAAATGGCTGTTTCCAGGGCTAAGGCTGGGAAACTATAAGATTAGTTTTAAAGTACTCAAAGGATAATGGGGACAAGTCAAAAGGATAAGTGATACAGCTTGTAAAGGTTCCTACTAGCCTAATTTGGAATGAGTTTAGCATAAAAGACCTTATTATATGGACAGATAATTTTTGACAAAGGAGTAAAAAATATACAATGGAGAGAAAAGCCTATTGAGCAAATGGTGCTGGAAAAATTGGAAAACCACATGCAAAAGAATGAATCTGAACTGCGAACTGTCACCGTTTACCAAAATTAACTCAAAATGGATTAAAGACTTCCACATAAGACCCCAAACAATAAACTGTATACAAGAAAACATTGGCACTAAACTTAAAGACCTCGGGTTTAAGGGAGAACTTTATGAACCTAATCTCAAAGGCAAGGGAAATAAAAGCAAAAATAAATGAATGGGACTATATCAAACTAAAAAGCTTCTACACAGCAAAGAGAACATCAACAAAGCAAAGAGACAACTAACCAAACTGGAGAGAATATTTGCAAACAAGGCCTCTGATGAGGGGCTAATATCTAAAATATATAAAGAACTCGTGCAACTCAACAACAAAACCCCCCCAAACAATCCAATGAAAAATATGGGTCTAAACCTAAACAGACCCATTTCCCAGGAAGACATCAAAATGGCCAACAGACATATGAAAAAATGCTCAATTTCACTAGCTATTAGATACCACCTCACACCTATTAGAATGGCTGTTATCAATAAGACAAGAAACAACAAGTGTTGGAGAGAGTGTGGAGAAAAAGGAACCCTCATACACTGCAAATTGGTACAACTGCTATGGAGAACAGCATGGAGGTTCCTCAAAAAATTAAGAATAGAGTTACCATGACCCGGCAATTCCACTTCTGGGTATCTACACTCCAAAATTGAAAACCTTAGTTGACAATTATTTATGGTGGCCAAGTCATGGAAACAGTCCAAGTGTCCTTTGATAAATGACTGGACAAAGAAGCCGTGGTATACATATACAACAGAATATTACTCAACCATAAGAAAAGATGAAATAGGGTCATTTATAACAACATGGATGGACCTTGAGACCATCATGCAAAGCGAAATAAGCCAGACAGAAAAAAACCAAGAACCAGATGATTGCACTCATATATGGAACACAAAGCTGAAATCTACAAAGAAACAAAAACTCATAGACACAATCAATAGTTTAGTGGTTAGCAGTTATCTGAGGGTATGCAGGAGGAGGTGGGAGAGAAGGGACAGGGTCTCAAATATGTGGTGATGGAAAGAGAACTGACTCTGGGTGATGAACACATAACACATAGACGATATACTGTAGAATTGTACAACTGGAATCTATGTAGTTTTTACTAGCCAATGCCACCTCAATAAATTTAACAATAAAAAATCCTATTAAATAAATAAGAATCCACAAATACATGTGATATATACACATGAATGAATAAATGAATGAGTGAAAGAACAAAAGAAAAAAATAGAAAAGAAAGAAAAACACTGTTACAGTAAAAGTGAACTAATAAATAGCGAAGGAAATACAGAATTAGAAAATAGCCATTTGGTAACCAACATATTAAAAAAATGATTCCATCAATAATCATCAATGGATGCCAAAAGCAGCAGATGAAAGTATGAAGGGGAAGTGGATGCTTATTGTATTTTAAAAGCATGTGTTTACAAGTTAATAATTACAAAGAGAAAAAGTAATTTTACAGCAGAGAAACCTGACAAGCATCACCTGAGCTAAGTAATCAAAGTTAACATTACAAGTAATGGGACAAATCACCATTATATGCCTCCTGAAATGATGCACTGAGGAAAACACAAAATTACTTCGGTGGCATTCCTGCCAAATATGCATAACCTGAATCTAATCATGAGGAAACATCAGACAAAACCAAATTATGGGGCGTTGTACAAAATAACTGGCTTGCATTCAACAAAACCGTAAGGTTAAGGAAGACAAGAAAAGTTAAGGAACTACTCCAGATTAAAGGAGACAAAGAGACATGACAGATGAATGGGACAAGTGAACTGGGATTTTTCTTTGGTTACAAAGGACAAGGGACAATTGGTAAAATCTGAATAAGGTTGGCAGATTAGAAAATAGCATTACATCTATGTTAATTTTCTTATTTTGATTCTTATTCTGAGGTTATGAAAGATAATGTGGTTTTAGGAAACACACATTGAAGAGTATGGAGGTAAAGGGTTAACATGTCTACAACTTAAATACAACTCAAATAGTCCAGGAAAAAATATGTATGAGGGCTGTCCAGAAAGTATCCAGCCATGTAATATGAAAAATAGAGGCATTTATGTTTGGATGTTTTTGGACAGCTTTTGTATATGCCCAGAGAGGAAATGCTAAAGCAAAGTGGTAAAACAAACACTTAAAAATCTGGGTAAAGGGTGTATGGGAATTCTTTGTCCTATTCTTGCAACTTTTCCATAAATCTGAAGTTACTTCAATACAAACATTTAAAAAAACAAAACATCATGTAACACATTTGAAAATAACCATAACAAAGAAAACAAACAACCACTTTTAATATGCTGCTGCCCTGAGGAGACAGAGACTTACAGTTATTGATACAAATGAAACATGTTTCTAATATTAAATATGGGTAAGTAGTCTGAGGAACTTGGAATTCAAAACAAAACAGATGAGTTGTCACTACACCATAATCAATGGTATTTAGGTGGAAAATTCTCTTTAATACGTTTTGCTTAGTTTCATGTAAACTATGTTTTTGCTACAAAGTGTTTTAGGACCTTTTTCTTGTTCTCATAATACATATTTTAGAGAGGCATGCTTTTCCTGTCTGTCCTCAGGATGATGACCCCTTTCTCTTTCTGAGGGGAAAACTGTAGGACTTCCCCCACTTCTCTCCCTATTCACATTCTTTGCGTGAGGGCAGCTGCACCCACATGTGCAGATTTTAATGGAAGGGAGTGCTTTCAACTCCAATACTGGCCCACACTTGTGCTGGTCAAATGCCCATTTCAGACTGACCACTGGGCAGCAGTTTGATGGGCACAGCTACTACTTTTATTCCTAGTGTTTTTCAGGGTCTGAAATAATGCAGAGCTGCTGACCTTATATAGTACATTCTCCTATCCACAGTGCTTGGCTCTGTGAAATCCTGAAGAGATGGAAAACTCCCTCCTCATCTCTGCCTGTATCTAATACCCCTTCTCAGATAGTACACCCACTAGATACAAGGCAGCATCTTCAGTATCAAGTCCTGTCCACATTCCCAAGTGGCTTTTGGGGATGAGTCTCCAGATGAGTGTATAAAAGAAGGTACTGCTAGATGTGAGCACTGGTGGGTGTGAACTGCACAGTGGCTGCCTGCAATGGGCAGTACAGAGGTGGCTGGCTGAGCTGTCAGTGAGGAAGCAGAGAGGAGTCTTCTTGCTTCTAGTGGGAAGACTCATAGGTAAGGCGGGCCATTGACTGTGCTTTTTAATTCAGTTTCGTCAGTCATGCAGATAATAGAAATTCCTTCCTTCCAGATTCTGGCAATAGACTGTCAGAGTTTTTCAGTGTTACCAAAGAATGTTTTGTTTTGTTTTTTCTGTATCTTTATGGATACTTTAATAGAGAGTTGAGGGAAATATATTTTGAAATGTATTCGCTAGCCAGATGCCATTTTAAAGTGAAATCTTGAAATGAATTTGAAAGGCACATAGCAAGAAGCAAATAGAAATGAGAACTCTTCAAAGAATTTTGGAGGAATAAAAACATTCACATGATAACATAATCTAACAAAACAGTATCTTAGAAAGATTTGTTGAGACTAAATAGTACACTGAAGACCCAAATAGAAACAATATCATTATTTTCTCCACCCTAAACAACTTCATTAGATTAAATATTCTTGCAGTTTAAATTAACCTTAAACATTGGATCAGTTTCATGTTTATTTAGCTTTTAAACCACTGCTAACCAATGAAGGTAGCTTTGTACATATTGGCAAAAGGCATATATCTATGTGACATTATTAAAGGAGAAAAATATTTGTGTAGTCAAACAACTGCCACAAAACATGTATGGAAAATTCCCTGACAGATGTGTAAGGATGGCAATGCAGCCCACAGGCACAAGGCAAATATGCACTTGCTTCCCGGGGTACTGAGAGAGCTAACCTAGGTGTAACTAGTACAGAAAACATAATCAGAATAACCCTGATTGAGACTGATCTTATCTGGCAACTCAGCAATTATTATAGATATTATAGCAGATCAAATCATTTTATAATAAATACATTTTATAGTAAATACAGGCTGCTGTAGTATACTTAAATCATACTTCCATTTCTGGAAGTCTGTTAATCTACACAGAATGCATTTTTTTACACTGAAGTGAAAAAATTACGATATACAATTTAGAAAATTATGCATATTTAAAAATATAAACAAAATATATTTTTGAATGATTACTTTTTAGAAAGGGGGTATATAACCAACTGCAAGGCTTTCAAAAGCATCAGAGTTTTGTTGCTATTAAATGCTAAAAAATACAAAGAAAATTAAAAAACTACATATACTCACTGAATTGGCATTTGTTGGGTTTGGCCAAGGTCTACCACCACCTGGACCCCTACGAAACAATATAATAAATAACATTTTAGCCTATGCTTTGAATACTTCACAATTAGCAATAACAAATAATAAAATATTAACATAATTCAGTTATCATGAAGTTCTAGTTTAATAATAAAATTACTCTATACTTTTTAATTTCTTAAATAAAAAATATAATTTCACAGAGCAATTTTCTTTCTCAATCAAAACTCTTAGTAAGCCCAGTTTTAAGAGTAAGTTCAGTTATTGTAATAACCACTAAAAGTAATAATCACCTATAGCAGTAACTATATATATACAACTAAATCAGTATAAAAAGTACTTACAAAACAAATACTACAAGCTATAATCTTGTGGCATTGATATAAGTGCCACCTGTATCTCATTCAAAATGAAATTATTTATAAAATATCAATATATAAAAATATTAATAATTGCTCATTTTAAGATGCAAATAAATGTTCATAAAAGGTATCTGAATTTGCCTCCCTTTTAAAAAAATTGCAGACTATTACACGTTACATTATACCTTTATATATATCAATCTTCCTTTCAGTGCTATTGACAATTAGGTCACTCTTAAAAAAGGAATCAATTTTCTGGTTTTAATAATTGTAGTTCAATACAGTGGCCAGAGTAAATCTTGGGAAAAGTAGGAGGTAATTTATGCCAATATATGTCAATATATTACTTCATTTTAGGGTGGAGGAAAGTAATTTTTATTCCATAACTTAAAAAGACATAAAGCTTTTAAAACAAAACTAATGCCTAATTAATTAAGTCAAAAAGTCTCTTGTTCTCATGCTTTAGTATTAAGTATACCTGAATAAATACTGCCTGATAAAAAGTACACTACTGTCAGCCAATGCTCTGTAATTAGTTACTCAAAATTTCCTTTTCTCTCCTATCACAGTGAAAAGAACAAGGAATTCCCTGGTGGTGGTGTGGCTAGGCTTCCGCGCTCTCAACGCCATTACCTGGGTTCGATTCCCAGCCAGGGAGCTACCCTCCTCCCAACCCCCCCCCCCAAAAAAAAAAAAAAAAAGAACGGGAAAATTTTTAACTAAAAAAAAAAAACCCAAAAAACAACAACAACAAAAAAACATGTCTCCTGATTCTTACTCTAGGGACCTTACATGTAAAGAGGCTGTTCAAGTTAGTTGTATTACCCACATTTGCTTGGAAGACTTAGAACTGTTTTTAATTTTATTCTGGGATTTCCCAGGAATGTAACCAGCAGGAAAGGGCATGGAAAGTCTGTACTTGGGCTCTATTAGGATGCCCAAGCACAATTTTTCTTAATTCTGTTTAAGAAGAGAATGGGAAAATCCAAAGCCTGACGGGACCTGGTTGAAGTTTTGTACGTAGTGACAAGGTGAGGGGCACTTGTATTTTCTCTGGAAAACTGCTGCTTGTCTAAAATGATGCTGGTGATGATGACGATGATGATGGTGGTGGTGGTGGTGGTGGTGGTGATGATGATGATGATTTTACAGTTAATTACATTTTACATAATAGGATTCAATGTCCTAATGGACAGAAAGTGAGGTAAAACATATGATATATATTGATCAGGTAAAACACTTGATTTCTTTGATGTTAATATACATGCTTTGTTTCATGTTAAATAAAACACAGTTAAGAAATGAAAAAATATTTATCTTAAAATGATGTAAAAATATACTTTATCCAAATCATGGCACACATTTATATAAAATGATGTTATATAATTCTCATAATTTTGAAATATGTTGAAATAACTACTGTATGAATAAGATATTAAAAATAAAATATTTTGTCATTTAAAATTTATTTAATGTTACATTAACATGCCAAATTAAATGTTAAAATAAACATTTTACTTAATTAAATGACAAATAACATTAAATTAAAGGTTGAATTCATTATAAGTAACATAAAATAGCCTTTTATGCATTTCAATTATTTGACAAATATTAATCAAATTTCAGCAACCGATGTATTTCATATTAAATGGGATTTTAATATAATAGGTTTCATATTCATATGGATAAGCTACTTTCCTCCCAACATTACCATTGTGTTTGAAAACATTTTAAGTTTCACAAAAAGCACTAAGTGGAGGTTATAGTAATGAGTAGTTCTATTAGAACTACTTAAGCTCAGTAACATAGGCATTATTTTGAATGAAAATTTCTATATAAGTACAGTTTGAAGTAAAATAAGGTTAGCCTCATTTAAAAATAAATAGGAAAATGAAATTTAAAAGAAATCTTTATTGTTTGGTAAGGGTACATGGATATGATGAAATCAAAGCAACCATGATTACCATAGAGAAAAAAATCCTCTTTTCTTCTGTAATTCATAGTCATTTTATTTCAAAATAATAATGACACAAACTTTATAATTCTATAGGATCTGATCTAGAACAAGAAGGTATATATCCTTTGAAATCCTTTGTCCTCTTAAGTTGCTATAAAATATCAATGTATATAATGTTGTATTAGAAGGGCTTTAATGCTGAATCCTAAATTCTTTGGAAACTTGTAAAAATGTAGTTAATTTAAAAATACAGTTTCCTTTAAAAATAATGTATAATGCATTTGAAAACATTTGCAGTGTGGCTGTGGTTTGTAAGTTTTCCTTTAAATTGCTGAAATTGATATTAAGCTTTTACTTCTAAAGATAGAATACTAATTATAGAAACAATAAATGTATGCTATTATTTAATTTTAGGTGATACTAAGTAAAATTTATTTTGACTTTAGAGCATGAAAATGGAAAAATATCAGAATAACTATTTTTTTGGAGGCAACAAATATTTTTTTTTTAAAAATTTATTAAAATTTTGTTTCAAATGGTTTATTCTCCAATAAAGAGATAAACTTGCTAGTTAGAACACAGTATTTAATTACTCTGGTGACCAGGGTTTGGTATTTTTAATTGTCATTATACTTTCATGGCAAATAAGAAAAAATGTTAAGCTAAAAAAACTCATCCAGATAAAGATTCTCCGGTAGGTCCCTCCTGACCCAACACACCAGTATCTTAGACTGTTAAAACATGGCTTAAGTTATGGCTTTTCCTTTCATATTTAAGTTACCCAACATGTAAAAAGTGATATGAAGAAAACCACAAATACCAGCTAGAAATACTTATTTGACACAACACAGTAAGATTTACTTTGTTTTAAAGATAATAAATTATTATGTAAATTTCAATAATGTTTACGGAGTACAATGGAGATAATATGCTTTCTTATGTCTCTCTGAATTCACTTTTGCTTTGTTGTAGCCAATATCAATACAAGAATTATTCTCTCTAGTTGATCTTCCATACAGAGCTTTCCCTGTTAGAGGAAAATATATACAAATATAAATATGTAAATATTTATATTTTTATTGTCCTGGAAAGAGTCCTAATTTATGGAAAACTGAAAGTTATATAAGACCCCAAATAAAAGTTAATAGTAACAAACTGTGGAAATCTGAGTCTATAAAGCTTAAAGGTTTTTATAAATTACAAACTATATAAGTATGAAAATATTATATAATAAATACATTTTAAAGTATCTGGGTATAATTAAATGAGAAACCCAAATTCAAATAAATATAATCATATTAAAATTTTCAGTCATATTTTTAGTTTCCATAGTCTAGGGAATTCAATATACCTCATACATGTATCTACTTAAGTGTATGTAAGAAAAGAAGTAGACCATTTAAAGCAGCTATTTGAGCTTCATGATTTTATATATACTTTAATTGTAATGAAAAGTAATATTCAAAATGATATTAGATGCATTCTTAATACTTAATGATAATTATGAGCTGATCACAGTATTCAAAATGTATGCTCCTTACATTTATACATCGAAATTGTATTCCTTAAAAGCTATGGCATTTAAAATCAGAATCTCAGGTAGGTAAATGTTATATATATCTAAATCCTATTGGTAAGAATTTCAGCTTTTCATATAAGCACAAAATATCACTCACTGCTTTTTTGTAGCAACCATTAATAAAAGCTAAGCCTTTGAGGAATTTAAGAAAAGTCAGACTTCATGTCTATCCATTTTTTACTTTAAAAATGAAAAGACATGATAGGAAAATTTGACCTACTTTTTTCCCTTGTTCTGTTAGTTTTGAGTCTGGCTGATACCCACCTATTAACCTATTTTCTATTTTAGGCAAAATTGCTTTCCATGAAAATGGTTTCAGAAACTTAAAAAAAAAATCCCTGTGTACATCAAAAGAGCATATCTTGTAGTATATCTTCAATGCCATTAAATGATGTCAGAGATGTTTAATTTCATTTGTAAGTGACCAAAACATGGACTGATGGGAATTTTATTAGAGGAGACTAACCGTACAACCCTATATTAAACATTTTCATAATTTCTGGTAAGCTTTCTTTAAGCCACATCATGGAACTGATTCTCTAGTGAGTTAATCAGTCACTACATGTGCCTGATACATATGGAACTTCGAGGGCAAGTTAAATCATGAAGAATGAATAAAAATTCCTTAACAAACTGCATTTTATCAGCCAATAGAAACAAGCTACTCTCTTTGGGCTTGAAAGACCTTTTTACAAAAATGAAACAAAAACTGCTACTTTACTCCTAAGTGCATCCTGAAATTTTCAAAAGGAAATTTCATCTTCTGCCATAGAAAGTTCTTTAATATGGAAAATACTACTACAGAGAATTCTTCTTGTGTTGAGATGAGAGTGGCTTCAACAAAACAAAAGTAAAGACACACATATATATTTATAAGAGTTAAAAACTCCACACTCTTAAGAATCACTATGTATCTGTTAAAAGGAAGTTGCTGATATTCAATTGTTCACTTCCGTAGTTAAGTCTGGATGCTGGTGTCAGCATCTCATCATACTTTCGTACAGACTACATGGAGACTATCCACTTATTTACAAAAGACTCATTTTAATTATAATTAAATAAAATAAGAAAATAAAAAAGAAACAGGCTAGAATTTGGCATTTATGGCACCTTAAAATGGAAAAAAATTACAGGTTGCAAGGGAAGGAAGAAAAACATTGAGAATATCTTCTGAAAAATGAAGCAAACATAGCAGTTCATGTTTAATCCATTTTTGTACTACATACACACTGAGGAGCTCAAACTGTTTTACAGCTTAGTGTGACTTTTGAAGACCAAAAAGAGAATACTTTACTAAACAGGATAATATAGCATTTTGCTTACATGTTCATTCCAGGCATTCCAGGGCCACCTAAAGCATTCAGTGGGGGTCTCATTGCACCTCCATAGTTCTGTAATGATAACCAAGGGTCAGACTACCACAAAACAAAAAAACAAAACCAAAGAGGAGGGGGGAAAGAAAGGAGAGCAGGTTAATGATTTCCCTACATAACTCCTCATTGGATAAGGCCTGTGCAATTCATTCTTTGAAGGGTCCACTCTTGTACTTTTGCTTCTATTTTAACCATTATTTTGGTTTGTGTCTTTAAAAAAACTATGTGAATATGTAAGATCATTGGAGCATGTTAAATAATTAATGTATAGTTGCAATGATATATTTTTCTTAATTTCCTTATATCTGTACAACAGTGAAGTTTTAAAAATAAAACATTTCACAAATCCAAAGCTTTGTTTTTAAAGAAAAGGCTTAGTCTGCATGTTTTGAAATTGTCAGACCCGGAACAATTACATAAAGTCTGAAAAACACACACACACAAAAACCATAGCTGGGGGTACCTGACATAGGAAAGTGGAATGCAAACTTCTGTTCATAAAATAATATATCCAATACAATACAGAAATGCACTTATACAAATGCACAAAAATCTATGAAAACTAAAGTACACAGAATATGCATGCGTGAATTATAAGATTCAATAGGTTTCTGTGCATTACTTTTATGTGCATTCAAATGATAAAAATATTTTAATGTTTAAACGTGCATATCATATTAGCTTACTTTAGTTTCCATAAGGGTCAAAAGATTAAATTTAACATTAACATGTTGATATATTTTGTCACTAACAAATATTTTCTGCGAGGCTTTCTGATAACATTATTCCTTCAACTTTTCTGACTATTCTTTTTCAATTTCCTTTGCTGGCTCCTTTTATTTTGCTAACTTAAAATTTTGCTTTCTCCCATGTTCTAGCCACAGCATTCTCTGAATATTCTAAGAATAATCATTCTTATTATTTTAATAAATGCACATTTATGAGTTATTAGTTGAACTATGTATATGTTGGGAATCCCAAATTTTTTATATTTTGTCATGAGAGATCTCCTAAGCTCCTATAAAACTCACTGCTGAACTTCACATGGGTTATTTCCATCTGGATACCACTTCATGCTCAACATAACTAAAAGCAAACTGCATATTATATTCTCATGATTGTTCTTTATACTACCTTCCTCAGTTAGTTCTGTGCCATCACCTTCACACATAAGTTCATGCTAAGAACTTGCAGGAGCTTTGATGTCTCCTCCTTGTCTTTCAATTTCCATATTTAGTCAGTTACCACAAAGGCTATTGAGCCATCTGTGAAATAGCTCTAGAAATAATGCTCTCTTACATTTCACTAATTTTCGTCATTTATGAGACTACTGTACTCTCTTAATTCTCAGACCGAATTCTCAGGTCTCTCTGACTCAGCCTCCCCAGCTATTCTCCACCCCACCTCTAGAACTACACTTGTAAAACTCAGTCCTCTTATGCCACCTAAAAGCCATGATGACCCACACTGCCTATCAAATGAAGACCAGACTCATAAGCGTGGCTCAAAGAGGTTAGTCACAGATCAGTCAGCCTAGTTTATATTTCCTTCCCTCATTTCCTATAATTCTTATCTTCTTCCCTTTCTCCCAACTACATCCTGCAGCCTACTGAATTTCTTGTGGTTCACAAACAAGCAATACACATTTATACTCCTGTTAACTCGTCTGCTGTGGCCTTTTGTATAGTCAGTGCTAAGATGACAAGGAAGTATTTAAGGAGAGAAAAGTCTGATAACTGCAGAGAGGTTTCCACCATTTATAAGTAAATTACCTATTAGATGTTATTCTCATTGTTTATTGCTTTTACTTCCAGGAAATCTTATTTTAACATTCAAATTTTGTGTGTTATGGGATAGTGGAATGGTTTCTCTTCACACCTGAGTCACTGGTTAAAAGGACAGCTATTTCCCTTAACCTCTGAATTAAGCACGGTGGTTGCAGTAGCAGTATTAGCAAGGAGTCTCTGAGAAGACAGTCTTTGGGAACAAAACCTTAACAGTAAAGTATACTAGAAGTGTGTCATAAGCAAAGTCTCCCCTCAGTTTTAGAAGATCTGTGTTTTATTTTATCAAGAAAAACATTAATTTTCCTTATAGCTCTGGACATAGAAAGACATTGGTTTGAATCTCTGTTGCCACTGCCCCATTTCCTCGGCTCCTCTTTCTATACGTATGATCTGGGGTCAGCGATTCTCCCAATGATCCACTTAACCTTAGTTTTCTTAACTGTAATGTGATAATATCATTTCCCTTTTAAGCTTGCTGGAGGATAAAATGAAATCATGTAAAACACCCATCCTGGTGCTTGATGCATTAAAAGCATGATACCTGGTGCTCAAAAATTATAGCTGCTAACTTTCTTGTCACTGTTAATAACGGACAAACTTTAAATGAGTTCCCTTCTCATCAGCTTCCCTTGAGCTCTCAACCCTACCAGAATTACTTTGTTTATGTAATGACTCCCTGTCAGTGTATGTATATTTCTTTTTCAGATTTTTTTCCTGCTGCATAATAGTTTTTTTAAATGTATCTGTATCTCTTGCTAAACAATAAGTACCTTGAAAGCAGAGTCTGTTTTACTTCTCTTTGTGTACCTAGTGCTCAAGTATCACAGGAATTGTGTAAGAAATCTAATACATAATTTAATAAGTTTACAAAATATTTTCATTTTGTGAATAATCTGAAGCAAAAAGAAAACAGAAAGATAAGCAGGAATCACAATCAGCTTTCCAAGTGGTATCAACAAAGGCAGAATAGAAAGAGCTAATTTAGAATCACTGAATTTTAAAGCTGATGGCAGCTATCCTACTCCATCTGGTTTAATCTCTCTCCCAATGCAATGTTCCTGACAAAATGGTCGTTCAGACTGTTCTTAAAACATTTATAAAGAGTTTTTCCATGATTGGGCAGTTTAATTTCTAGAAAGTTCTTCCTTACACTGAACTGAATTCTACCTCCTATCTTAGATTTAAAAATAAGAAATCAATTCACTGTCTCTTTACATAAGAGCCTATCACGAATTTCCATCTCATCATTTTTCTACCTCAAGTATCTGACTTGGAAATCATAGCATGTTTTTACTTGCATATAACTCATTAATCTTTTAGATTTCCAGAGGAACTGGGACTAGTTGGGTGGTCTTGGTGAATTTTTCTATTAATCATATGGCACCTGCTAAGCATAAGAACACAGGTAAGCTAAGCATATCTTACCACAAAAGCAAGTAGAAAAATAATCTCAAATTTGGTATGAGGGAAGACATTTTTCTTGATTAAATAGACTATTTTGTTTTTCTATTGCAAGAATATTAATATATATTTTAAAAATCATGTGTTACCATTGAACTTAAATTTAAGATAGATTAAAGGGTTGGAAAAATATGCTAGGATATGAAGCAAACTTATTTCTTCATCATTGCAGTAAGTATTAATCACATGTTTACTATGTTCTAGATTTGCACTTTGTTTAAATTGGCATTGTCTAAGAATCATTAGACAATATCTATTTCTTTGTTCTGGTAATTCAATTGTTCCAATCGATAACTACTGTTACCCTCTTTTCCACATTGACCTTAAGCTCAAAAAATAATGGAAATAATATCTATGATATGAATGAGATGTACATTTTGTTTGTGCATAAAGCTAAAGACAATATTTTCATAATTCTACTTCGAAAGAGCAGATGCATTCTGCTCTTAAGTGGCATCAGTATGATCGATGTTCCTCTGACTTTGATGATCTCACATATATTTATTATATAATGTTTTCTTTTTCATGTAATACTACAGTATCTCTGAAATATTTGGTTATAGGTCCTTCATGTTTCAATATAGCTGATATGTATATCATTGTTCCTAGATGGTTAGAAACCCCTAGGTCTAAGTCACATTATCTGGGTGTTAAGATTCCTATTTCTCTGACTTCTTTGGGCACACCCCAAGACATTAAGTTTTAAAAAGTAGATACATGAAACAGACTCCTAAAATGGTTACTTATAATGCTGTTCTTGGAAAGCATAAGGAAAATAAATTAAGTCACTCTTTTAAGCAGTGTTATGACATGCTAACCTATGACCTATAAGGTAGAAATTTTAAATTCTGGATTTTGGGTTAGTTGTTTGAAATATAACATTATAAAATTAATTTCTACCCCATGCAGTTTTCTCAAGAGACAAAAGGTATTATAGCTTAAATAAGTGATATCCTGGAATAGCATATTTAAAAAATGTCACTAATAGCTATAATAGGTTCGACCTCAGTATATGCTTCTGGGAATTATTGATAGAGAAGTAGGCTAAGATATTATATATACTGATGGCATTATGTTTGCTCAGTAAGACCTATTTTAATGTTTATTTCTAAATGGTTCTCTATTGTTTCCATATTTTATAAAAAAATATGGTTGTATAAAATAAATTATCAATGGATTCTCTAAAAGATTTATAGAAATTTAATTTTATGCTGTTTATTCTATTTACTATTTTTGATCAACTGGGTTTTATTTAACTTACATGGTTACCTTGTATAACAATTTTATATATTACCTCAATATAACTAAAGGGGTGCTAGTTATCTTTTTATAATAATTACTATAATTATTTCTATGCAATGCATATTCTCAAATATATTGAACGCATATGTGATAGCACCTGTTAAAATACAGTTTGTTGTTACATCAATTTGGACACGTCACAGATATTACAAGTATGTTCTCAAGAGCCTAAAAACCATATTATATCAAGTCCTTAGTACTATAACAAAAGCTACAAAATAATACGAGTATAGTATATTTATATAAAATAAAGGCAAAAAACTCAGCTTCTATTTTCTGTACTGACTATTTACCTGTGGTCCTAAGGGCACCATTCCTCTTGGAGGAGTCATTCTCTGCATTGGTCCACCCATATTTGGATGTCCTAAAAAAAAAAGTACAAAGATATTAGCAACGTAATGAGCACAAGTGCTAAACCTGAGGCAAGTAGCCTTCTCTCTGCTTGGTGTTTAATTATTCTGTTTCTTATGCTACCACTACCCTCATTGTCATGCATACTTAAGAGTTAACTGAAAATATAAATCATTTGGCCATGTTATCTGCAATAATGCAACTAGCATAATTATGGAAGATTTATCCAAGTAAAAATTTCCATAAACATAAAAGGATTTCCTTTGAGATTCTGCACATCTATTTCACCTTTACTTTAAAGTAGTTACCTTGTTGTCGAGTTGGGTCCATTCCACTGGGAAGTAATGGCTGACTTCCTGGGACACCTCCAAGAGCCTAGTGTATTTAGTGAACAAAATTAAAAGCAATATTGTAAATATTTATAAAACAAGTGCTTCAACAATTCTCTTAAAATTCCTACAATTAAGAATGGATTTTAGTATTTCACACAGTATTTTACATTTGACATTCACTTATAAATTTTATAGGCCTGTATACCTAGTGTAAGGTCTTAATTCTAAAAAGATTCTATTTTGCCCACTTTGTGGCAAACAAAATAAGTATTTGGGGGGGGGGGAATCTAGGCAAAAATTGATCTAAATTTTTCTCTGAAGTATAATGCCTTTCCCCAAATTAATTTGCTACGGGTACTAAAATAAGCAATTTGTTTCTTAAATGTAAGCACTATGTTTCTACAGATTATTTTACTCATTTGGGACTGTGAGAGCGGAAGGACTAAAATGCCATGGGCCAATGAATATTTTTTTGTACTCATAAGTTACATTTTCCCTGGGAAACTCTTTAGAAAATAATATTCCAATTAAATAATATTCAAACAATTTGGCTGTATGGAGAAAGAGAACTAGAACTGAAAAAAGAGAGTAAGAGTTTATTTATGTGGAGTGAGATACTGGATACGCAATTTTTTGTAGTTGTCTGAGCAGCACTTAGAGCTGAAGGAAGCTAAGCAATTAAAACATAATCCTGAAAATAGGCAAGAATTTCTATAAAGATGCATTAATTTAATTTAAAGCAGGATAAATCTTTTTTAATTAGTTAAAATTTTCAAATGTTTTTTAAAAAATTAAATAGTAAATAATTTCTATATCCAGATCAGACTGGTTCCTTAATTATCACTTGGGACTTGGGATGCTGTAAAGCTGCCCTTTCTCATGCCTTTTTTTGGCTTACGAGCACACTCAGTACATATTTATTGAGTTCCTATGTGATCTGCTCCCTGCTTAACCTTTGCAGTCCAATTTGTTGCCACTGGCACAATGACACTCTAATGGCCGGTCATACCAAATTTCTTTCAGTTGTTTTTCAATTTATGCATTCAATCAATAATGTCTAAATGCACTTCTCCCACGAAGAAATACAAATGGCCAGCAGACATATGAAAAATGCTCATCCTCATCAGCTATCAGGGAAATGCAAATCAAAACCACAATGAGATACCACCTCATACCTGTTAGAATGGCTGTTATCAACAAGACAAGGAATAATAAGTGCTGGAGAGGATGTGGAGAAAAAGGAACTCTGGTACACTGCTGGTGGGAGTGCAAACTGGTACAACCACTGTGGAAGGCAGTGTGGAGGTTCCTCAGAAAATTGGGAATGGAGCTACCAGCAATCCCCCTTCTGGGGATCTACCCAAAAAACCTGAAAACCTTTGTCCACAAAGACTCATGTACCCCAATGTTCATTGTAGCGCTGTTCACAGTGGCCAAAACATGGAAACAACCAAAGTGTCCTAATGACAGATGACTGGATAAAGAAGCTGTGGTACATATACACAATGGAATATTACTCAGCTGTAAGAATAGATGAAATATTGCCATTTGCAACAAAATGGATGGACCTGGAGACCATCATGCTTAGTGAAATAAGCCAGACAGAAAAAACAAAGAACTGTATGACTTCACTCATATGTGGAATATAAAACTGAAAGCAACAAAGAGAAAAGAAATGAACAAACAAACAAACAACCCATGGACACAATCAATAGTTCAATGTTTATTTGGAGACGAGTGGGTTAGGGAGGGGAGAAAGGAGAGGGGGTGGGAGAGGAGTGGGGGGAAGCTAAATATAAGGTGATGGAAAGAGAACTCACACTGGGTGGTGAACTTATTATACAACAAGTTGACAATGCACTGTAGAATTGTATGCCTGAAACCTATGTAATCCTTGCTAACAGATGTCACCCCAATAAGTCTAACAATAAAAATAAATTAAAAAAAAAATAACGTCTAAATGCCAGACATTAAAAACAAAACTACATGAAAACTAAAACTAAACGATCTCTCCTCTCAAAGAACGCACTGACCCTTAAGTGCCTATTGCTGACATGTTTTAGATCTCAGTTTAGACATCACTCCTTTAAAAAATTTCTTCACTGTGATCCCAGGTTTGGATAACTTTTCCTTCTATTTGCTTTAAAAATATGTATATTTACATAATATTTTAAATTATAGAAAAACTATACAGACAGTATAAAAAGTTCCCATATACCCCAACACAGACTGTCCAGTTGTTAACATTTTAGCACATTTGCCCTATCACCCTTCTCCTTTTTCTCTCTCTTTCTTTATACTTTTATCCTGTCTTTTTCAGAACCACTTGATAGCAAGTTGCAGGCATTATGCCTCCATCACCCTAAGTACTACAGAATATAGTTCCCTAAACAAGGATACCCTCCTACATAACTGCCATACAACTTTTCCAATCAGGAAATCAACAATGATATAACACTACCTCCCAAGCAACAGACCACATTCAAATTTTGACATTGGTCTCAATAATGTTCCTTTCTTCTTTCTGTGACCAGGTCCTCATGAAACACATTGCATTTAGTTGTCATGTTTCTTTACACTCTTCCAAGCAGTAATAATTCCTTAGCCTTTCCCTAACATGTTCTCAACAGTATTTAAGAGAATGAGTGTTAAATTCTACAGGATAATCTTCTAATGTCTGTTCATGACCCAGAAATTTTCTCAGCAGCAATACCACAGGAATGACGCTATGCTCTTTTCAGTGATCACATTAGAGGGCATGTGGTGTTGACTTATCCAACCACTGGCAATGTTAATTAACTTTTATCATCTGATTGTGCTGGTTTCTACACTGTAAGATTGTTTCCCCTTTGTAACTAATTACTTTTAGTATTAGAGCAGTGGTTCTCAACCTTCCTAACGCCGCGACCCTTTAATATAGTTCCTCATGTTGTGGTGACCCCCATAACATTATTGTCGTTGCTACTTCATAACTGTAATGTTGCTGCTGTTATGAATCGTAATGTAAATATCTGATATGTGTTTTCCGATGCTCTTAGGCGACCCCTGTGAAAGGGTCATTCGACCCCCAAAGGGGTCGCGACTCACAGTTTGAGAGCTGCTGTAATTAGAGCTATGTCAAGATTGTCAGTACTCCATTCCTCATCAATCCTTTATCAACTTACCAGTTGGATGTTGTTAGCATCCACTGACAACTCCTAAGCACTATGATCATTCCCAAATGGACACATCCCATGTCTAGCATTCTTTCTATGCTTATTAGCTGGTACTTCACTGTAAGGAAGAGGTTTCTCTTTTTACTTATATATTTATTATTTAATTATTTAAATATAAATCTGTGGGTTCCTATTCTAGTCAATGGATTTTAATCTACTACTATCATCATTTAATATGAAAATTATCCAAGATTTGGACAGTGGGAAGCACTTTAAGCAGCTCATCTCCTTTTGGCATGTCCATATCAAGCATTTCCTCACTGGCAAAAGATGTTCTAGGACTCAGTGGTTCTCAACCTTACTAATGCTGCGACCCTCTAATACAGTTCCTCATGTTGTGGTGACCCCCATAATATTATTTTCGTTGCTATTTTATAACTATAGTTTTGCTGTTGTTATGAATCGTAATGTAAATATCTGATACGTGTTTTCTTATGGTCTTAGACGACCCCTGTGAAAGCATCGTTTGACCTCCAAAGGGGTCACGACCCGCAGGTTGAGAACTGCTGTCAAGGTTCATCTCATACTTTTTCTGGCCTAGCTCCAGAGTCAGTGTTTTTCTCCAAAGGTCTCTTTTTCCTTCTAGTAAAGAACAGTACTTGGGCATCAAGATCTGGGTTCTTACAGTGCTCACTGTTAGTTGGGTATAATGCTTTTGGGCCCTCTCAATAGATTCTGAGCTCGAAAATCTATGTATGTGCATATGCACACACACACACACCTATGACTAATTTTTCTTTCTCTCTTACATACATACACACACCATAAATTCATATTGTCCAACTATTACCTCCAATTCCAATTCCAAACCTCAGGATTATTTTATCTTTCTTCCAACAGTAAGAAACCTTTTATTATGTTCAATATACTTTACTTATTTGCTCAATCAATATATTTTTTGCTCAATATAACCAATCTCCCAACCACAATGGCCATTTCTTCTTTCCCTACCTCGGTGCAACTCTTCCTCGCCTCCCTGAATGTCTTAGCATGCAGGGAAGGTAAAGGACTTTTTATGTGCTTTTATAGGATCTTATACCTCACTTTTATAGAACTTTAAGATCATAGCTTATTTTCTTGTCTGTATTTCTAAAAGACTATAATTTCTGAGAAAGTATGAACCCTATCTGTGCCTACTGGCTCAAAATAATAATTATTTATTGAAGGAATAAAGGGAATAGGGTTTAGATTCAATGCTTTTAGGAATCATCAATGATAAAGTCATAAGAATGGAATAGACTTCAAAGAGTAACAAGAAAAAAGATCAAATATGTAATTATTTAGAAATGCCAAAAAGAGGTAGGAAAGGAAACAAAGTGAATAGGTATGAAAATTAACTAAGACCAACATATCAGAAAACATAAAGAAAGTTTCAAGAAGGAAGAAGTAGTCAATGCTGTTTAAAGTGATAAGGAAGTGAATTAGGAGGAAGACTATAATATATGACTCATCAACACTATATTCAATTGTGAGTTTGAAGCTCTTGCTTTTTAAGTTTCCATGTGGTTAGTGTTTTATGCTTGAACTCTGATTCTGAATTTCTAAATCTCACTGGAGGAATAATATTTTATCACTGGAAATTATTTTCAAAATGAATTTAAAAGCGAAATTCAAAACTTTGCTTTTTTGGGTTTATTTTGGAGTATCAGAACAAGGATGTCTTTCTCTGTTTCTATTTTTCATTTAAAAAATAGCATATTCATACAGAAATCGTGATCAATGTTAAGTTGTCTTTCAAAATGAGTGTCTTCATCTAAATTTAATTTTAGTCACCAATGTTTGTCTTTTAAGATAAGTGAAATCTTTAAGTTTTAGAAACTTTATCAGTTCTAGAATGACCAGATCATGGTTTTGTGCATCAACAAGGGCATAATCACTGCATTCCATAAACCTTTAATATTAGGAAAAAAACCTCAACAAATTTATACGTCTTGTAGTTGATATTATTTTCATATTTTAAAATAAGTTATATATAGGGTCTGGCAGAAGTAATACTCTTTTTTATGAACTGGTAATCTACACCAAAATCATGAGCATGTACTTTTGTAACCTAACAATATCACGACTACATTAACATAGCTACTTTAAAAAGGTAAGAGTTACTTCTGCCAGACCCTGTATTATTCAGACTTGTTTTACCAGTTGCAAATTTTGGCATACATTCTTTGTTCTATAAAAGTCTTTACTGTGATAGAGAAAATAACACTAATGATGAGGGTGCTTAATAGTAACAAACAGAATATCAACAATAATATATACTTGTGAGCCAGTATATTTGTGACAAAAATTGTACTAAGCTGTTTATATTTGTTATTTCACTCAATGCTTACAATACTATGAGATTATTATTAATTCTTTTTGATTATGAGAAACTGAGATTTAATACATAAGTAATTTGTTAATTTGTCCATTATTATACTACTGGTAAGCAATAATGCTAGGGTTTCAAATCAGATCGACATACTCCGACATACTTATATTGAGCAAGTTCTAAGAAAATAAAAGCCTTAAATTCTAGAATTTAAAATTGATGAAATAATATAGAATTTTATTAAAAAACAGAAAAATTAAATGGAAAACTCTCTTGCTTCATCAAAGAATTTAGTTTACAAAGGATTCATCATATGATTCCAAAGGTAAGCCCCTCTAGGAACTTAAGATTCTGGTGTGTATTTCCTTGAATACCATTACATAGTCTACTTACAGAGACTAAATGCTCACCGATGATGAAACAATAGTGAATTTATCAATGTTTTCATGATATAATTCACTTAACAATTTGACCTACCCAAATTTTAAATGAGTCTCCTCAATTATATAAATGGAGGAGAATAATATAATCAAGAAAATTTACAACTAGAAGAGATTTTAGAAATACCTGAGTGCATTCTCATTTTACTGATTAAAAAAAAAAAAATCAAGGCCCAGAAAGGTTAAGTGACTTGCTTAAAGTCATCCTTTACTGGACATTGCTGGCATTAAAACCTAAGATTCTTAACACAACTGAGGTCCTATTTATGTTATTTTCTTTTCTTTTTCCTTTTTCTCTAAAAAGGCAGTATCAACAGACAAGATATCAAAACACAGAAATGTTACGTTCAGTGTAGAAAGGTATTTGTCTCCAAAACACAACTCAACATTTGACAGGCATTATTTATTTATTTTTCTTTTTTCTATAGCTCAATCACTGTAACTCACTGTCCAAAACAGTAGCCCTTTGCCACATGTGGCTATTTAAATTTAAATTAAGATTAATGAAGTTAAAATCTCAGTCACTCAGTCACATTTCAAGTGCTCAAAGGTGCTCCAAGTACTATAAAGCCACTGCATATGACACTGCAGACATAGAATATTTCTGTCATCCCAGAAAGTTCTATTGGGCAGTGCAGCATTCCAATGCCAGGTCCACAAGGAGACTTTCTTTAGTTTGTTTACTGGTGCAGCTCCACATCTAGAATTGTGACATAGTAAACATCAACAGATATTTGTTGAATCATTGACTATTTCTAAAAAGGGATTTCTAATCAAATACATGGAAAGGCATTTTTTTTTTTGAATTGGCTTATATCCAAAAAGGGTATATATCTGTGACAAAATGGCTACATGATATGTTTTGGTAAATGTAGTAAACACTGTACCAAAAAGCTCTATATAAATATAACTTAAATTGAATAAGACTGCATAGCATTCACTATGAAAGCTTTTCTTGGTTTGGGAAGGAGAATGAATGCATTTGTGTTTTGTCAGACATTGAATTTGTTAATTTTTTTCTACAATGATAGAATTCAATTGGAAAAGACATATCCCAGGATGTACTCATATCCCAGGATGTACTCATAATTCAAATTTATTATAAAGAAATAATACATCTTTAATTGTGTTTTATTGGATTTAAAATACTAATTTAAATACATTAATAGTGCAGTTACCACTAAGCAATAAAGAAATAAGGTGATCCCAGTTGATAGGAAGAGATATTTTGAACTGGCAAAAACAGCTACTTTATGTTTTCATTAACTGATAGTTTATATTAAACAGGTATAACATATTTATTACTTAAAGTTAGAGATTTGCTATCATCATCCTCTTCACAAATTTTTTTATGACCCCTACTACTTACTCAATGTAGACCAAATTTTTCTTTATGTAGCTAAAGTTTTTCTCTTATGTTTTCATATTGAGGTCATTAAATAAAAGTCAATTTCTACATGTGAAAAATTTTACAAGGACAGAAAATTATTGGTAAAGGACATGCTAAGTACCCTTTATCCAGAATAAGAGAACATGTGAAAAAGATTAAGTAGGTAATTAAAAAAAAATACATTGGTTAACTTCTTTTTCTGCTCAAATGCCTATTGATTTCTTCCTTATCTTAAAAGTCATGAAGAAAAATATCTTTTTAAGATTTGCCTATCCTCTGCATCCATTATGTTTTTCCTTTTATCATGTAAAAACTATACATTTAATATTAATAAAGGAAATCATGTTAAATAAAATTATCTGTACTTTTATCTATGTATATAATTAATTAATAATATCTTTTTCTAATCACAAATGAATACTCAATGCAAACTTTAAAAATTAAAAATTAAAAAAAAAATCACTCATAATCCTACCACCAAGAAATAAAGGATATGGTCCTTATAGTCTCTCTGACAAGTGTGTGTGTATGGAGAGGGGCACATGTGTGAGGGAAATGCTCTGAGTATGTACAGTGATATGGCAAAGGTGAGGTGTTATATATGTTTTGTGCTTTCTTTTTCATATTTAGGACTAGATCATAAACATTTTATTGTTATCAATAGACTCTCTGTTAATTGGAACTGAAGCAACCAGCATTCTCAAGCAATGGCTAAAAAAAATAATACTACATTTATCTGGCATGGGTGCTGATTAATGGAGAGTCTACTTAAATTTATCCAGCATCTACCAATCCCCATAGGTGCCAGTTAACTGAGAGTCCTCTGTAATTCTATAGCATGTCTTTTAATAGCTGCATATTATCTCATTATTTAGATATATTATGTGTGATAAAAAATTATGGAGAATGTTTAAATAAAAAAATTTATTACAGTAAAAGACACATTGCAATTGATTTCCCTCAAAATCTTCTACCTCACTTCGAACACACTTATCTCATTGTTCTTAGCACTTTCTGAACCAGTTCTGGAAGTCTTTCCTGAGTATCTTTAGTTGCACTGTTGTGGCTGCCTCGATGTCCTCAATTGATTCAAAACAGTTAACTTTCGTGGTCATTTTGACTTTTGGGAAGCACCAGAAGTCACATTGTGCCAGATCTGGTGAATAAGGTGGATGAGGACACACCATAATGTTTTTATTTGACAGAAACTGCTGTACCAGAAGTGATGTGTGACATGGAGTATTGTCATGATGTAGGATGAAACTGCCCATTGCTCTGACTCACATAAGAGGACTGCTTCAGAAAGTGGCAAGAATGATGGTGTAAGTGTGTTCAAAGCAAGGGAGAGTATTTGGAGGGGGATTAAAGGCAATGTGTCTTTTACTGTAATAAACTTTTTAAAATTTAACATTCACTGTATTTTTTAAAATCACATCTTGTACCATAGTTTACTTAATCACTCATCTACTACTGAACAAGTATCTTTGAGAGTTTCAGTAAAACTGTTGGATGTAATGTGCTTTTAGAACACCAAAGTCAGCTTTAGAATATAAAACAGTCAATAGCATTAACTATGTTTATCGCAATTCACATACTTGTTGACAGAGTTTTAGGGACGGTCAGAGATAAGAGTATAAATTCTCAAGATTCTTTAGAATCAATAAATCAATAGTAGTTTATGTTTGATGTTACTTATTAACAGTTTGGATGCCTTGGTTTCCTCAGCATAGTGTTGAATGAATATTGTGAATTTTTCTGATTAGACACTTTAACTGAGAAGGATAAAGATCTGCTTTACTCCAGGTTATGGATGCTTCAATACCAATGACCCATTCTGACAGTTCAACCAAATCCAGTATAAAACTATAGAGTCAAAAATATTTTTTGGACTCAACTTCTGTGCTTCATATGTTCTCTCATATATGTTTACTCTTTGCTATATTGTAGTTTTGTGATTTGACTTTTCTTTCATCATTTTAGAGACTATCACCCCTTCATATATTTTTTTGGCATAGTGATATTATACCATATTCCAAATATCTCATTCTACACATTGCGAATTTAGTCCAGAACCATAAAAGCCATCTCAGGAGATCTTAAATTAAAATCTATAGTCTAATCACTAGTAATTATACATCATGAAGGATCTGTTTATTAAAGGAGTATTTACTGACATTCAAAATGACTAGTCAACACCATTGAAGAGGTTATTTCACTTTTTATTTTCTTAGATACAATCTATCAATAAAACAAAATGTCAGTTTGTGATCATCGTAAATGAAGAATTAAAAATATTTAACATATTTCTGTTTTTGCATATATCATTTGAATTATTCACCAAGAACAGTTTGCCAATTCTACTTTAATGACTACATAAGATTGAAGAAGTATTTTGTTCCTTGTAACGGTCATGCTACTAAAAAAGGTTAAATATTTCCTAAGTCAATATGTTTACACTTTTAACACAATCTGCTCAGAAAAATTTTTTTAAATAACATAAATGTAAATTATTATTAATTTCAAAGTTAGATGTTTGAATTAATAAAGTTTAACTACAGCGGAGGGGGACAAAAAGGAGCTACTCATAGAAGAACACAATTGTCTCAAAATACGCTAAGGTAAATAAAGACTGTTTAATATTCTGGAGGAAAAAGAGCCTGTATCATAATTCTTTATTACCATTAACTTTTTAATTGCCTCTTTTAAAAATCCAAAGGCATTATAAACTTATTCTTTAAAAAAATTTCAATTTTATGTGCAAGAAAGAAACAAAATTCATGGACATAGTCAATAATTTAGTGGTTACCTGAGGGTTGATGGGGAGAAGGGACAGGGACACAAATATATAGTGAGGGAAAGAGAACTGACTCTGGGTGATGAACACACAATACAACACATAGAAGGTGCACTGTAGAATTGTACATTTGGAATCTATGTAATTTTCACTAATCAATGGCACCCCAATAAATTTAACAATAAAAAATTCAAACAATCTAGATGTACAATTCCACATCCCCACAACCAAACCACTTCTCTTCCTAGAAGTGTGTCTTTTATTTTGTCAGTCTTTATAGGTATGGGAGCTAGTGTAGTATCTGATACACGGCAGGGATTTCAACAACATCAAATGGAAGCGACAATGATTCCATCAGATTTTCCTTAATGATATGGGATATATGAAGTCAAAAAAAACTCTAACAATACACCTGTACAAGAAATTCACATTTCCCTAATTCAGATCTTCAGGAACCTCTTAGATGTCTGTGCAATATACAAAGCTATGGATGAGATGTCTAAAATACCATGAAGACTCCAACTAAAAGGTGTAACTTTCTATTCTTTAAAAAGAAATTAAAAGACTCAGGCAGTATGTAAGTAGATCTGATTGTCAATACATACAGGTTCACCCACAGAGAAAATAAAATTTCCGTATGTTTCCATATGTTGGCATGCTTGCACTTCCCTTTCCTATCTCATACAATGTGCCCACGGCCCTAAGTACTGAATGCAGATTCAGTCTGAAGGAGAAAACTCCTCCAGTTGCTAATGTGAGGACTCACACTACTGTTTTCTGCTTGAAGTTCTCCGCTAGGGTGAATGTGGGTACTGGCACTCCTTGCTATATGCACTAGAAGCAGAGATCACCAGCAAGTGGGACACTTCAAAGACAATGAATAATTTCAGTAAGAGCTGGGAGAGAAGCAGACTCTGTTGATATCAAATGTGTTAGTAAGTGCAACATTTTCCATTTTTTGGTCAAGAAGGAAGTGGAACTAGAGAATAAGAATGAAAAAGAGAATTTATTGTGATAACGAGTTTACTTTTAGATCCTGGAAAATGCTGAGGTATACAAATAACAGAATTAAAGGCAGTGACATAACGATGATCTTAACATAAAATGTTCCATACAATTAAGTATTTCTTTTTGTATTATACACATGTATGTGATGTGCCCTAAAACTAAACTATAAATTCCTTGCAAGTTATAATTGTGCTTTATTCTCTTTAGCAAACAAATGTTTGATATTGATTAAAAACTATTGGAGGACAGAAGTTTACAAATCTCAAAAACTCTTGTAGGTTAAAAAAAAGCTGGCAGATCTATTGTTAATAATTTATTTATTAATAGATCTAATCCTTCTAGAAGCAGCTAATTATATGCCTAATATGCCATATAATTGGGCAAAATTGATATGAATGTTACAGCTATGATACTGAAATTATATAAAAATAAACCAAACTATGTTCATAGAAAATTTTATTGCCATCTTTTAAATGAGAATATAATTACTGTATAACAAAATTATGCATATTTAAAAATTAGGTTCAAAGTACATGGTAGATAGACTCAAAGGGACAGCAAACATTTTCCTATAAAGATCCAGATAGTAAATATTTTAGGGATGCAGACCATATATTTCATATTGCAGTATAAAAGAAGCTATACATAATACATAAATGCATTGTGTTGCTATGTTCCAATAAAACTTTATTTACAAAAACAGTCAGCCAACCTATGGACCTTTGCTTGCCAACTCTTGAAGTAGATTTTATACTACTAGAAGCACATTAAATGGAAGAGGAAAGGAGAATTTAATATTTTTATAGGTAAGAAATATTTGTGACATTTTTAAGACCTCCATTGATTCTTCAAAAATAAATAAAAAAACAAAAAATCTTAAGTAGCACATAAATCTTACCTGGTTAGGTATCCTCAATGGGGGCCTTGGACCTCCAGGGTACCGAGGTGACATAAAAGGCTATTAAAATAAAACAAACAAATAAATAAAACAAACAAACAAACAAAAAAACAAAACAAAACAAGAGCACAATGTAAAATATATATCTGAAAATAAACCGCTTTAAAAAATTTTAGAATTATATAAAACATAAATCAATTTATTTCCTTATGTGGCTGTTCTCAGTAGACTAAATGCTTTTAAGAAAAACTACTATTGTATTTTATGTTTTGTAGGATATCTGGAAACTTTTCCAAAGAAAATGGAAAAATGTCAAAGATGACTAAGGTAACTTTAGCAAAATTTTTAAAACTGTGAATTATTACTAAGCTAATGATACCTAGTTGGCAAAAAGAATTAAGAAATTTAAGCAACTGAATCTCAGTACTAAGACTTCAGGAAGACAAATGGAGTTCTAAGAATATACTTTTTATACAAATAGAGTTCTAAGAATATACTTTTGACTGAGATATCAGGTTTGGTTATCAATCTCCTTTAATAATTTTGAAGTCTCCCGTTTCTTCATCTTTTCTTCTGTAGCTTGTTAAAAATGACAAAGAAATTCCTTCTCCAAGGGTCATTGTGCTTAAAAGCTTTGGCTTTCGTTGATCAAAGGTTTGGTATGATTCAAAAATTGATTATAAATTTTAAAGTTAAAATTTCTTTGTATATTTTGAGCCTAGCAGATTATAAGGTGTGTATTTTCAATGGAAGAAAAAAAGGTTTTATACTAAAACTCAAGTCAATTTTTTTATTAGATGAATCAGAAGTTAAGATATGTTGAGTTGTCAGTACAAGAACTGTTCAAAAAATATACTAAAAGTATCATTTTAGTGATAGACCAATGTTGAGTGGAAGGAGACTATTTTTGATCACTCAGATTTGGGCATCAAATTTTTAAAAATTATTCCTAAATTAATCAAAATTTGATTTTTATTATATTTTTCTATAAACTATATAAAAATAATAAATTTACTTAATTATATCACAACACATAATTTGTTAAATGTAAGATTATTTTTATATGGAATATAAGCAAGTTCTCAATAAAGTAAAATATTAAGAATGAATTCATATAAATTAAGAAATCAATTTAACAAAGACTTGGGCAAACCAAATCTATAGTATTTTGCATAAATAAGTTCCACATTTGTAGTGTATATTCTGCAAAGATTTTTGGAAATTAGTCTTGTAGTGCATGGCTACATATATTTTCCAAGCCTATCTTAAAAGCAGCATCCTAAGAATATAATCCTAATAAATTTATGCTATGTAGACATTTTATATATTTCTTGGGGGTTTTGTTAAGCAAGCAATTTGACTTTTTGTGACTGTGGTCTTATATGTTAATGTATTCCTGGGAGATCATTTTAAATGAACAGAAACAGTGGATCATTCAGGTAATATTGTCACGTCCAGCTGATAAAACTTAAGTGGATTTTCCAAGTTTAACGTTTAAAAAATGGTTAGTTTACACAGCTTATCAAAGTTGTCTCTCTTATTATTTCTGAAGCTCTGAACTGGATTAATTAGGTATATTGCCAACCAGAAACTTATCCCAAAACTTGCATTCCCTCTGTTATTATTTTCCTAATAACCTAATTTTATTTATGAAACTGTCTTTTTAAATTCTGGACTCATTTAAAAAATTTAATAATTAAACACAATGTCGTTGGTTTTAGAATGGTTGCCTTTTTTCACAAAGTGATGTTTTATAACAATATTCACTAAATCCAAAATAAAATTTCAATTCAGTTTTTGAAAAATGGAGAAATAAAAATAAGTTACTAGTAAATTCACTTTGGAATAGAATACAAGATAGAAACGATGTTTAAAATATTACTAAATACCAAATGCTGAGATAAGCATTGAGATGTGCCTTATTCGAAATAGAGCATTTGAGATTTGCACATTCCTCTGAATGTAAAATGATGCTATAGTGTTGGTTTAATGAACTACTTGAAAAGAGAATTTTTTTCCTGTAATCGATGGTATTGTGAACAAATGTATTTTAATGAGACTCTCCTACTCTCTTATCTGACTGTGAGGCCTCAGCAAGGGACTGCTGAGAGGGATAAGCAGTACATTTGGTAGCTGGGATCCTGCAGCTTCTGACAGAGTAAGATTGGGTGAGAGACAGATTCTCTCTTTAGTTTTCCTCTTGTATGCCCTCCTCCAGGAAGTTTGATTTGTTTTGTTTTGTTTTGTTTTTGGCAAAAAAGGGGGTGAGGGGAATAGCCACTTACTAATTCTAATCTATAGCTATATAATTACATAAAAAAACAACAAAAATCTAGTTAATTTACACAAAAATCTACTACTTTTCACTAAAATGTAAAGCTTCTAAATATCAAATTAGTGCAATGATAACATAAGCTCTTAGTATTCAGACTGATCCTTATCTTAAGTTATCTAGTTAACCACCTAGGTCCTCAACTGCTTACATGTTGAGGTACAGACACAGCAAGAGAAACTAAAAGTTTGCATACTGGGAACTGAGAATATTCTGTACAAATACTTGTACTTCACTATTTAGAAGTCAATTTCCTTTCAAATATAATTTAAGATATTAAAACAAATTGAATTCTTTTATGGTAAAATACAAATCTAAGAGATTACCTACTAAGAAATACAAAGTACATCTACTGACAGACATTTAAGTACACTCTGCATTAAAAACCATAGAATAACAGGTTCTTTGAAAGTCTCTGACTATGAAATGTGCTTACCCTTTATATTTGGGGCAAAAAATATTTTAAAAATAGTTTGGGCATTAAAATATTTGCCTGGTGGTGTTAAAATGGTGAATTAATATATTAACTGAAAAAGCCTTCCCCTTGAAAAAGTTATTTATAATGGGTGTGCAAAAAACATTTGACTGAGAGTCAAAGGCCTGGATGCTTTAACAGCTTTTGCACCACCAATAGTTAGCACAGGGTCCCTGAGCAAATAACCTTTTAAGGTTTTAGCTTTCTCAACCTTAAAATGAAGAAATTAGCCTAGGTTATCTCTGAAGTCCCTCAACAAAATAAAAACCCATGATTATGTGTTAATTATTCTTAGCATTGTCCTAAGTATAAATATTAGTATTACTATATTGCAAATATCTGTAAGTATTTAAAGTGTGGGGGTGGGGTGGGGATATAGGCATATGCTCCTAAGGCACAAACAATCTTTATCAGGGAGCTGGAGAAACTTATTTCCATGTTTTCCAGAGAAAACGGAAAACCTAGTTAAAGAAAGCAGTACTCCAACAAACAATTATGCTTTGTTTAGATCAAAGGCCAAGTGGGAGAATAAAAAAGCTACACTTATTGATTACAAGGTATGCTAGAGGTTCATTCAAATATTGTTAAACACCTACAAAGGGACTGTTCTATTGGTTGGACCCACTGGTGAATAAAGCAGATAAAGATCACTGCCCTCTGGCTTAGGGTTTTTCAAGGTTCATAGTCTTGTAATAATAGGAGAAACAATTATCTGGAAAAATTGTTTTCTACTATCAGTCCATTAATTTGGAACAAGTAGAATATTCTCTTCACCAAATGGCAAGTATCAATAAAAACCCAAAGAAAATAATAGTTCAATCTGGTTTCTACCCTCAAAAGTCATTACATCATCCCTACTTGATAGAACATGTAGTACTACAAATGGCTGAAAATCAAGGGTTTTGAAAGTAAATAAAACTCATGCAGTATGATTCTTCCTAAGATAAACTGAATAGCACAATTAGCACTGTGACATATGGAAACTACATTTAATAGGCATAAATTCTTGTTTCTATTTATTTCAGTTGTCTTCCCAGAATGAATGGGATAATCCAAAGTGAAAGGAATAAAAATAAAGACAAAGCCAGAAAATCAATAAATATTTGGAAACTAAATTAAAAAAAGAAAAACCCCAAAAACAACAACAAAAAAATCCTCACAGAAATACAAATCAAGTATTCAACTCATTTCTTTCAAGTAGTCTTTTAGAGAAATGCTCATACCATTTAGAATCATAATTTATTTTGGATACATGTCATTCAATTTTAAAAGATTATTATTTTCCATTATATCAAGAATTCCTCATGGAATATTAAACTTCTGCTTTTCCTAATTTCTCTTTTAAAGAGAGATTTTCCTTTCTTCTTTGCCCTCTCTGCTAATGGAGAGTAGCAGTCTCCCTCGTCTTATTTGGTCTCTCACAAGCCCCTGGTGTTTTATCTCAATTTCCTCAGAATTAGAAGGAATCAGCTGTTTCTCTTTCCTCACTTTAGTTAAAGGTGGATGGTTCGGTCCAATTCTTTCTTTCTTTGAAGATCCCCACTGCCCCCGCTACAAAGGAACTATTTTATAAATAATTTACGAATACTGAAATTACAGTGATAAAAACCCTTTTAAGCCCTAACTTCTTTTCCTATGTATAAGATCAAACTGAACATCTTAAATGATACATTGCTCAAATGTTAACATCGTTAATGTTTTCTAAAAAAAAACTATAAATATGATTTATCAACACCAGACTATCTCTGCTTCTTGAGATTACCCTGTACTCTCCATTCTCAGCCAAGTAAATTTCTATTAATCTTCCAAGGGCCAGTTTAAATGTCACTGTCTCTATACAGAATCTCTCTAGGCTTCTTTCCCTTAACTTCCTTAGCACTTTGTTCATACCATTATCATAGAGGACTTAGTACACTGCAGTATAATGTGTGCCTTGATATGCAGAAAACCTATTTCAGAGGAAAGAACACAAAACTATATCAGACCAAGTAATAAATGTGAGGCTTCAAAATGTAATTAATACATAAAATAAAATGGGTATTCCTTAGAATCATTAATATTGATGTAGCAAGGCATAAACCACCTTATATGTTACTTTAAATATTTCAAGATGGCTTCAGAAACTCTTTAAATCTTAGTCTTTAAGAATAAATTGGTAAGAAAATTTTAAATAATTAAAAATTTCTTTAAAATGCCAATCCTTTACATTTTCTATATACTATGTTGTATTTTATGAAAATCTCTCAATGGTGAAGAGAAGACTAATACTAACTTCTTCAGAGTGGATGAATGCAGCATTTCGTTTACACTTCTGAAAATTCAGAAGTCTGAATTATACTCTAGAATACATAATTATATAGGAGACTTACATAATTCAAAGTAACTTCAATTTTTTTTGAGGACAAAATTACTCCTGGAAAACTTGCTTCGACTTTTGAAATAATATCTTTCTAAATGACTGAAAGAAATACTATACAATTACCAAATTTAAAAAAATGTGAACTTACAAAACTTACAGAATTTCATTTGAATATGACTTTTTGACACATTTTTAGAGTAGAAAGTTTTACTTTTTAGAGTTTGAGTTCGAACTCCTTCTTTTATGTAAAGCAAAAATCAAAGACCAACTATTAATATATTAACTATCACTTTAGTTTCCGTACTGCTGTAACATCCTGCTACAGTAAAACATTTATAGAATAAAGGCAGATGTGCATAGTTCATTCTTATGACCAACTGACCATAAATAAATTCCCCGCCTTGGCACTTCCTCCTAGGCCCTTCAGCAAGTGTGCAACCACTCATTTAATGTAGCATTCATTACCCTTACTACTCCTCAACCATGAAAACCTGAAAAGGCAGTGGTATTTCAGGTAAGCAAATTAATTTGTATATAAAGCACTAATTAACATGTGATCTTGGTTCCCTAGGCTAAATGAAATGTGAAAATTGAAACAAATTTCACAAGCTTTATCTCTTTTTTCTTGAACATTTTTTGGTAGAGTTTTGATAATATATGTAGTTTTTAGTCTACTTCGTCTATTGTGTTTTTAAAGTCAAATGCCAACAGGGAATAGAAGTAGAAGATGGGAGGGGAATGGTGGTAAATGGATGTGGTATTATTAGAAGAGTAACCTCATTATAATCAAACTGTTCATTATAATGTGATAACTTATAATGAGGTCCATCAGGAAGGGAAGGAAGAGTTAGCACATTCTGAGAGAGAATATGCAGAGTAGCATTCAATAAATATTTGGTTGGCTTCATAGCTGGCTCATTGACTGAGTGAATGAATAACATTGATGGAAGACTCTAAGAACCAGCAAAAATATAATAAAGCTTGGTTCTCGTGTATAAAATCTCACCTGATATTGTAAAGAGTAAACCACAGTACTGACATAGTAATCTGGTTTACTAGTGAGAAAATAATAATAAAGTGTATATGGGAGAAATTCTGCTTTCCTAAATAGGATAAATTATACCTTCCAGAGGACGTAATAAAAATAGGCAATGAACAAAGTATTGGAGATACCAAGAAGATACTGAATTATAATTACAATATCCATATCAACAACATAAAAGAGAATTTATAATTTAGATGACTAATAAGGCCTTTTATTTTCTTCTACTGCTTTCAGGTTTCTCTTACTATCTGGGGTGTTACAATTAAAAATAATAATTCTTGGGCAGTTTTACAGAGTAGCAGTATTTAGTAACCACTCTTTGGAATAAAAGAGTGTCAGGTTCACTTACGGATGCTTTGGCAAAGAAAGTGTGGTAATACTGATATTTTTTCTGAAGCATAGAACAGCCGTGAGAACTGCTAACAATTCCACATAGCAGCTCATTTCTCAGTTGCCTCACAAAGTGCTATGATTATACATGGGACACTAGACGTTTTAGACTGAAATATATTCAAAAAGTTACTAATTCTTAGGTTTCAGAAACATGTTTTAGCTGAAGGGGAACAAATTTTGTCACCCCAAAATATGCCTCTTTGTGATACTTATTTTTAAGAAAGCAAAGACTCAGGAAGAACCTTTGAGCTTCGCAGTAACTGTCTAAAAATATTAGATAGAGAATCTGCTCCAGGAAGGGAGCTTTTGTCATTAAGTAAATTGCATGAACTAGTGTATGATAGGGAGGGACCTAGCAAGGCCCATTTGATCCAAGTCCTCTCTGTGTCCCATTGTTAAAGATGGCCCAGCAAACATTTGTTTCCCAAACGTTTACTTTTGTATCTCCATGTGAATTGCCTTTCTCTGCTATGAAGTCTTAAACCACCCCTACCCCTTTCTCCTTAGCTCAAAAGACAACATATAAGCCTCCACTGTCTGATTTGTCATGGTCTCATATTCTTATGGAAACCTAATATGTACATATGTAGTAAATTTGGTTATTTTCACCTGTTAATCTGTCTCATGTCAATTTGATTATCAGACCAGCCAGAAGGACTAACAGGGAAAAGAGGGAAAAATTTTCTTCCCCAACATAGCTTACATGTTTTCTTTCCATTAAGCAAAGGATCAGCAATTAAGAAGATTAAAAATTCTGCTTTCTTAATATCAAATTGTCTTTAACACATAACCACCTTTAACAAAAAAATCTGTTAGAAAATAGTTATTTGCCAAAAAGTAATCTGCTTCCACCAACATTTAGGCAAACACATAAAGTACAAAGTGATATATAAGGGCTGTCCGGAAAGTACCCAGCCATGTATATGAAAAATAGAGGCATTCATGGTGGGGTTTTTTTCCAAACAGCCCTCATAGATAGCCTGAAAAAATATGGGTCATCTTCAGTAATTATATTAATTATATAAAGACCAAATATCTACCTTCCTTGGTCCTGTAAAGACGTGACTTTAGAGAGATTTAATCTTTCTACTGATACTTTTGATGTACTGTTTTAAGCAGATATAGGGAGGAAGGCACATTCTACAGCATACAAAATATTCTAGACTCTTTCAAGGGAAAAACTTCTCCCAAACATAATTTTAGAAAATGATATGTATGGCAGGTTATGATTATTCATCTATAGTCCTAGCAAGGTAATACAAATATATCCACTGTAAGATTCAACCAACAGCATAAACATTCTTTAAAAAAAACCCACTAAATATTACTTTTTACTCATTCTGTGTCCATACTTTAAATTAATTCAATTCTCTTTATTGTGTATGATTTTCCTATATAGATGCTATTCTCTATTTTTCTAGTCTATATTTCACTTAGAAAAAATTTTCTTAAATGTGTTAAGTTTCTTAAAGTCATGTGCTACTGAGAATATTATTTTTAAAAATCATTACAGAATATTGTGACTTTAGCATTTCATTTCAACCATGTTACATATTGCAAGAACCTTCATATATTTTTATATTTATAATTCCATGAGATGCTTCATGAGTTTTTCTGTAGAAAGTAATGAAGCATAAATTATGCATCAAATGAATTTCGTCAAAGTTACTTTACAATTCATGTATCTTAATTGGTTTAGTTTTTTTTCTGTTTTTCATGAAATTTTCCATCAGACATTACTGACACCCCAGTAGATAAGATACTCTTGATTAACACATTTTAATTCCAACTAGTATTAAACTAATTTAGCTCATGAAATGACATACTTGTGCTGCCATATTCTGCTGATAAACATAAATATGTAGTCTATCTCTCATATATCTTAGATATCATCAACACCTAATTAAAATAACTCATATAAAAATTATAAAGTATTAACAGATCCAGCTTCCTAGATGTTATTTTGGCAAGGCTAATCCAATTCAGCACAGAATTATAAGTAGGATGATTCCTTCGATATATAGTCTAAAGCATAAAAATTGCTCACTTATATTATGAGCCTTTTCAAGAAGATCCTATTTCTCAAACTTTCATTACCATATATTAGACATAGATGTGTAGCAACAACTTGTGGACTGTGAATGGGGATTTAGGCTAGCTGCTGGCCTAATAAACTATAAAAGTTCAAATAAAATTCTACAAAAAAAGTTAATAATTTATTTTAGATCAAATTATATTCACAAATACACACAGACACTTTTTATTTTTGGTGTTTGTGAGTCAGGTAGCTGGAATCCAACATGTGTACATAAGCTGAACCTGGCTCTGTGGGGCATCCCACTACTGATTTAAGTTACAAGGCAGATCATCCTACACCAGTGTATTAAAAAAACACAATGGGTATAAAAATAAAAATTTGAGATTTATAATTTAGGATAAATTATCAGCTGACTCAACCAAGAAAAAAGCTAAAAACAATTTTTATAAGCCATTCTTAATTTCTCATTAGAGAATGTAAAAATATTCCCTTGTTTTCCCCTATTTTATATTCATATTTCCATATAAACTGGTTCCATATGAGAATATGTGAGACAGGTACTTTAATTTATCTAAATGTAAATTTTGCAGGGAAAAAAATGTTGCTTTGTTCTGACCCTTCAAACACCTTGATATGCTAGGAAAGTTTCTACTGGTGAACAGTAGTCTTTTCAAATTCACATGCAAAGTTAAAATTTGTTAAAGAAAATGGCCCATGGAGTTGGTTTCTTGATACAAGTAGTAGATTATATATATTTTTACTTTCCTTTTTTTTTTTTTTGCTTTTTGGTGTGTGGGTAGCTCCCTGACTGGGAATCGAACCCAGGCCACAGCGCTGACAGCGCCAGCACCAAAGCCTTAAGCCACTACACCACCAGGGAACTCCATTTTTACTTTCTTTAGAAGTGAAATTATACTTTCATATTCACTTGGTTACTTACCTGTAAACATGGTCTATATTTAAAATTAATTTCTAAACTATATAAAATAGACTTTCTACAGACAAATTTTTACATAAATTATTAATGTACCAAAAAGTCTTCTGAAACTAGAGCTTACTAATTGGACTAATGCTAAAAAGTATAAAAATAAGCAAGATGAGAATTTGAATTGTCCAAACGAAAATTATTTCTCCAATTTAAAACATACATTTTGGAATACACATGTCTTAAATAGATACATGTACATAATAAAGTTATTTATTTATGCAGAAATATTTACAGGTCAGTGGTATTTGTAATCTCAGAGATCATTTACAGAATATAAATATGACAGAAAGCATATAGTATTCACATTTGTAGGCATTCTAAGTAATTAATTCTATTTTACTCTCTTGATCAGCATCCTACTTGGGCATAAAGGACTATTCTATTCCCTGGCATTATAACGTGTACTCAAGATTATACCTGGGTAGAATGAATAATACCTGGAGATAGCCTATAGATACTCTCTTCCCACAGGTGCCAGCAGAGCTGCTTTCTTTGTCCCTTACGGGGATGAGCAGTTTATAAAAGTCAACACTCCACTTCCAGCAGCATTTCTTCTCTTCCTTTTCTCCCTCCAGCTACAGCTTCATTTCTCTTTCCTCAAGAGCAAATCTCTAGAAGAGTTGGGTATACTTGTTGACTCCAACTTCTTTCTTCCCAGTTTATCCTGAATCCACTTTTGTGACTTTTTTTACCCTCATCTTGCTATTAAAACTGCTTTATCAAGATTGCCAACGACCTTCTTGTTAAATCCAATGGTCAACTGCCAGTCCAATCAGCAGCATTTGACACAGCTGATCATCTCTCTCTTCCTTGAAACATTATCTCCATTTGGCTTCCAGGATACCATATTGCCTGTTGTATTTTCCTGTCTCATGGGCTGGGCTGCTCCTGCTCATTCACCTTTGCTGGCTCCTCCTCATTTCCCAGACTTCTTAACGAGACAGTCTGTGGGATCCTTATAGAACTTCTTGTCCCCATCTATACTCACTAACTTGGCGATGTCATCCAGGCTCATAGCTTTAAATATTCCCCATATTATAGCTCCAGCCCAAGCCTCAACCATAAAATTCCAGACTCTGATATCGTGTTCTCTATTTAACATCTTGTGTATATCTAATAACCATCTTAATCTTAAATTCAAAATTAAGCTTTCGATATGCCCCTCACACCTCCTCTTGAAATTTTACCCACATCAATAAATGTCGACTCTATTTTGCCACTGAATAGCCTGCCAGTCACCCGTGATTTATCTTTTTCTCTCACAAAGCATATGCAAACTATCACCAGAATTTGTTAGCTCCAGTTTCGTAATATATCTAGAATCCAATCATTTCTCACCATTTCTAGCACCTTAGTCCAGGCCGCAATAATTTCAAAATTTTGCAATGACATCCACTGGTCTCACCATTTCCACCCTTTACTTCTACAAACTAATCTGGACACAGTGGCCAGAGTGACTTTGTTAAAACTGTCTACTCAGAGTAAAACCCTAAACCCCTACAATGACCTACAGAGTTTTACTTGATGTGGCTTTCTGTTACCTATGACTTTGTATCTAATTATGATTCCCAACTGACACTCCATAGTAGCTACCAAGACCTTCTCATCCCTGGAAAAAGCCAGTCATCCTTTGAACTCAAGGGCTTTGTGCTTGCTTGTCCCCCAGCCTAGAACATTTTTCCCAGATAGCATATGCTTGTTCCCTCATTTCCTTCAGGTCTTTATGCAAATGACATCTTTTTGACGAGTCCTTCTCTGGCCACTCTACCCAAAACTTCTGCAATGCTGCCTACTTTCTTTTCATTTTTCTCCCCAGTCCTTCTCACCATCTCATATATATTTTAAAATAATTATTTATTTTGTTTATTGACTGTTTCCTTTAGTTCTACATGGGCAAGGATTTCTATTTATCTTGTTTACTGCAGCAGTAACTCTAGCATGTGGGGGTGGGGAGTGGCAATAAATATTTGTTGCTGAATGTTGTCAGCAATCTTAGCCAGTGGTTCTCAAATTTTAGTTTGTGAGAGTCATCTGTTAAAAACAAAACAATCAACAACAACAAAAACCATAAGGATTTCTAGCCCCACAAGAATGTGGATATACTAGGAGTGGATGACTCCCAATAATCTCCTGTCAGTGGTGCAAAGAACACATGTGAGGAAACATTGCTCTTGGTCTACCCTTCAGATTTCTTACACTCCATCAAGTGGTGAACATATTCATATAGAACAGGAGGAGGCAAATTATGGCTCATGGGGCTAAATTGCCCACTACTCATTTTTGTAAATAAAGTTTTACCGGAATAGCCAAGATCATTCATTAGTTTACATAGTATCTATGGTTGCTTTTATATCACAACAACAGAGTTGAGTAGTTGTGAATTCAAAGCCTTCCTAGCCTACAATATTTACTATCTGGCTTTTTATAAAAAAAAAGTTTGTCAACCTCTGATAATGGACATAAATTAGTCCTGAATACCACCTAGTGACAAGCCATTTCTTTTAAAAGAAAAGCCGAAATTATCCTAATGTATACCTAAGAAAAATCTATCTCACCTATATAGGGAATTTGTAATAGTCCTTCTTTAATTTCCCAAAGAATGGTGACCATTTTTATTTCTATAAACCAACATTAAATAAAAAATTGAAGCTGTGCTTTAAATAGCCTTTTCATATTTGCAATTTGATATATATTTTACCCCCAAGAGTTTTTAATAAAAACTGCAGCACTCTGGGAACAGAATTTTCAATAAGATGTTTTTCAAAAGAAAAACTGTAATTTAAAATTATGTGAAAAATAGGTAAGCTCTTATCGCATATAAAAATATAAGATATTATTGTTTCATATTAAGTATCTTGACACCTTTAGCTAACAGAAGCAACATGAAAGTGAAAGGAAAACAAATAAACAAATATTGGTCTAAGATGGCCAGCTAACTTTTCCTAAATATTCATTTTGACAAACAAATAAACAAAAAAGCAGGATTTCTAGGAGGAAACTATTTCATTCCATTCTAATTGGAAAACCCAAGTAAAGACTCTGAACCCTAACACTCCTTTCTTTGCTCTCTGTCCATCTAGCCACTGCTGTAAGATCCTCTGTTGTTTGAAACTGCAGTTTTTTAAAAAGCTCACTTAAGTTACTCAAGCTGAGCAGTTTTAATTTGTTCTAATAGTTGAGACCAGAAAAACTATTACCACGACCGCAGGAAAGCATTATCAAAGCCAGCAGCTGTGGGGCACCTCTATTTTTTGAGGCTGCTTTTATCTTTATGCTAGAGCGACACTTGTTCTATTTTTAATATTTAGAATCTCTCTTCTTTAAAGATTCAAAATTACATTCTTAAGAAAATTAAACTTAATTTTTATTTCTTGAACTTGGATAAATAAGCAACCTTCCACATTTCCATTTTCCAAATCCTAGTGTATTTAGTTCTGAGAAGTATTATTTTTAATATTTGAGTTTTTAAACTACACATATTGATAATGTTTGATATCTGTTATAGTTCAGTAAGTCAATTCTACTTGAGATTTTCAGTCCCCTACTAATTCAAACTAAGAAAAGATATACTTACTAATCTTTTAATGCATTATCTAAGATCAAAGATGGTATCTACAACTTCTAGGGCAAGGGAAAGGGAGTTTCTCCTGGTTTAGAGCATTTCCTAAGGCTAATTTCTGAAACAACCATGATCAGAATAAAAGGAAAGGAAACCATTGGGAGTAAAGACAATAGGAAGATTAACAACGGAAGGGAATCAAGAAGGCATGTAGATTGTTTAACTATAGGTATAAATAATAGGGTAAAACAGGTGCTACTGATAATAAATAGTTGCATTCTTAAAGTCTCAGTAAGAATAGCAGAGCAGATGAGTATACTTAGTTATAAAGGTATCATCAAAATGTAGGATTTATTTCAAAAATGTTAAATAAATATCTAACTCCAGGAATATTTAACCTGGGCTTGCAAATATGTTTCTTCTTGTTTTTCCTTTCAATTTCAAGTGTTAGATTAATAAGTATTTCTCATGTTTTAATTCATTGAATCTTTTTCTTTTAAAATATCAAGAATATTTATTACTCTGAGCTGTGTTCTTGTCATTGTTACTTTATGAAAGTCATTTCTATTGAGCTTTTTCTAGTCAATAATAACACCATGGGTAAAAGGGGACATTTTTTTCTTTTCTTTTTGGTTGTTGTTCTTATTGTGTTATCACTGTGTGCAAGCATTTGGTCAGCTTGCTACAGTGCAGTATTGCTAAAAATGAACCTTTGAAAAATATACCTTAAACCAGGGGGAGACATCTGCGAACCACCACTAGATGGCAAAGCAGCTTTACCGTGACCAACATTAAGCCTGCAAACAAAATGTGGTTTACAGACAGACCTGTTGCAACATATTTTCTATCATATCAGAGTTGCAATCAATTCAGATTTTAAAGTACGGATGACTACTTCAGTCTGGAACTAAATTACTTGGTATACTTATCTTGAACAAGTATTTATAATCTTATTCATGTCAAAACCTTACATTTACAACCCAACAGCAATATACTATTAGTTTTCAACAGTTTGGGTTAGGAAAATTAAAGATCCAGTGACTATAGAGTACAGTACATGTATCAAGATAAAAATTAAAATGAAACACAATATGGTAAAAATAAACAAAAGGCTATACAGAGTTCAAAATCAGATACTTACAAGTACATTCTATATTATAGTTACACATTCAAAGATATCTATAAGCATGTATTAAAAGGTTATATTGTTTTTATATAAAAGATATGATTATGTTTAGTAGAATGGTAAAAAACAAAATACAGTTTTCTTCTTAAAAGTTTTCTTGTGGTAAAGAGATGAAAAAAATAAAGTACTTTCACTGCTACTCCCCCCCAACAATTTTTTGGTTGAAATAAGTACTGTCCATTTTTTTAATGTGTTATAATTCACAAGAGAAGCTTTCTTGCTACTTACTAAAATCTATAAAATTATATAACTTCATAAGGTAAGAGAGTTAATAGTCTTATTTTTTTAAAAACACAAAAGAATGAGAATATTGTTTTATCTTATATGCTTTACTAAACTATTGAGTATTATCCATAAGAAAGAAAACCTAATTGGTTCAAGGAACACTGCAGCCTATTCATTAAAGTTACAGGAATCAAACTTTGCCTATATTTTAGTAAAAATGCCATGAGAAAGAATAAACAATAGATGGATGCTTTTAATATATAATTTAAATTTCTTAGCATTCAATGAAACTTTTGAATAAGACTCTACCCCAAGGACAGGAGAGGCAGGGTAGAGACTCAGTTCTGAGTATACCGATTCAACTATGTCTACTCACACCACACCACAATATGACTCTATTTTCTTCCACTAAACCTGCCAAATGAAAATACAGGCCAATCAACACACAGGGCTGAAGTCGAGTAGCAGGGCTTCAAACTGACCACAGTAACAAGACTTGCCAATTTAAGAAAGTCTTCCCTCTGATTCTAGCAGCAAACCTTTCCAATATAAGAAAGCTGCTCTAAAGTCATTCACCAGTGCATGTTAGGTCACTTTGAGAATTTATAGAGTTTCATATACAAATCACTCCTTTGATGAAAAGACTACAAATAAGTAAATATATGTAGCTTACTTCCAATGGCTTTATTTTACTAAATTTATACTTCCTTTTGCATGTCCAGCTATTCCCATGGATTTTACTTAATTGGTCTCCTACTCAACAACAGAAACCCTCCCATCTCAATAAAAACATCAAAGTGTAACAACAACACTAACATCTGTCACAAATGGAAAGACACTAATCTAAAAACTGCCTTCCAGGATGGATTTGTTTAATGTATGAGGTACTAACCATAATTATTTAGTTCAGAGTTTAAGTTAATTGGTATTATTCAAATGTAGTTGTCATGAATTCACAAATTTAGTTTGTAATAATTCCATTTGGTAATGTATTTAAATCTATACCTACAATGGAAAGGAAGGAGCTTGTTCTGCAATAATAGGAATAAAAGAAGTATGTTCATCTATTTAGGAGAATCATGAATATTTTAACATACTGAAGCCACTGTTGTATGTGCTAATTACAAATTCTTCTTCCTTTAATTTGTTCATTAAATTCTAATAGGCTCAGTCCTTTCCTGGTACACTCTCATTCCAGCTGTCCGCAAATAATCTTTGTAGTTCTTCACTAAGAATGGGAATTCAAAACTATTCTCATACTCTAGATAATTCTTGGAGGTTCAATCTCTTTGGAACTTGATTAGAAACTGGTGCTAGAACTTGAATTATGATTATTGCCATTTTTACTTATAGAAGGCAACTATTCTTCATGAACAATTGTCATTATGGCCAGAATCATGCTTAAGCATTGCACAATCACTATAGGAAACTAATGCTGATATTTAGGAAATACTTGAGAAGTCTCATCCCATATGTACCAAAAGATAAAAATATCCTATTTCTTTCTAAAAAGTTTCCTAGGGAGACTGGACTTATTTCAGCCTGTTGAATAGGGGAAAAGATTACTTGGAATTAGTTGGGATGGTCTCCCTGGATAAAGAGAAATTATGTGTACCAAACTCAAACATAGCTAAACCTTTTTCTACATCCTATCTTTTCTACATCAGAGAAAGACATTAAATTTTTCCAGAGGACCAAAGTAGGAGCCTCAAACTCATTCTTGATTCCTCCAACTCTTTCTCTTCTACCCCTGATTTGGTTAATTAACTAAGGCCCATCAAACACAACTACGAATTGCTTCTTTTTTTCCAATCCCACTGTCACTGCTTTTGAATACATCCAAATTGTCTCTTCCTTGGGCTACTAGAACAGCCAGCCAATACCCATGCATCTAGTCTCTTTAATGTGTTCTGTGGCCTGTGTTCATCTTTTCAATGTTAGTGCTTTTGGAGTTCTGTTGTATATGCTCTTACTCTCTCATTCTGCACTTCCTGCATGGACAGTGAACCTTCCCCTGTGGATTCCAGTGCCCTTAATATGACCATGATCCTGCCATTTTTATCTCTAGAAATGACCACTGTTTTAGGCTTCAAACCTTAAGTTCATTGCCTTAAGGGATATCTCTAATTGGAGGTCCCACAGGAACCTCTTCTATTCCACCTCAAACCTACTTATTTGTGGTCCCTATCTCAGAAATTGAAACCTCTGTTGGCCTAGGTGAGAGCCAGACACCCGGATAGTATTGTTGAATTCTTTTTCTCATACCCCCACATTTATTTGTCTTTCAAATCTATTTATCTATCTCCATACCCACTGCAACTATCTTAGTTCAGGCCATCACCCAATCACCCCTAGATTACTGTAACAGCCTTCTAAACAGTCTCCCTACCTTCAGACTTGTCTTTCTGCAATCCTGGCTACACACTGTAACTGGAGTGATTTTCCTAAATATTCAAATACCAATATACTTCTCTCCTGCTTAAATTCCTTCAATAGCTTATTACTGCCTTGAAGATGAGGTTCAAACTCTTAACTAACCTTCAAGGCTCCTTAAGGTTTCTCTGGAAGCTCATAGCAAGCCACTGTCCCCTTAGCTAATTAAACTTGGGTTTTATATTAATATTTGGTCTCTCTACTTTCACTCTGAGCCTTTGTACATATTTTTCCCCTCTTCCGGGAATATTCTTTTACTCTTCCACTTGCCTAACTCATCTTTAGATGCCAATTTGCATTTCATTTACTATTTTGACAATATTTCCCTGAAATGCCCCTTGAATTTGGTGGCTTTCTGATTTGCTTTAAGAGCACACTCTACTCATTTAATATAGCTATTTTCTTGCTATACTCTAATTACATTTTCTTTCTCGCATTAACCATGCCATGAGTTTTTTGGAGGGAAGGGATCCTGTATACAATGGTATGATAGGTGTCTAACAAAGCCTGCATAGTTTGAATTCAAGTTATTGCCTTTCTTAAAGATCTCCAACAGCTCTGACATGCCTACTGAATCAAGACTCAAGTTCTTAGTATGGCATTTGCTTCACAAAATGTTAGAGCGTGTCTTCCCAACTTCATTTGCAGGAACTCCTGCTTTCCTTACTTTCTGTATCTATTACTCTGGATACCTCTGCACAGGGTCATTCTGATGCCACAAACACTTTTTGCTTATACTGTTTCTACTTTCTAGAATATCATTCCCCTGCTTGTTTCCATGGAGAACTTTTTACAAACCACTCTTAGCTCTAATTCAGGCAGGCTTAACCGTTCTCTCTTCTAGGTCATCACAGAACATTATACTTTACTCTGTTACAGCACATACCTTGTTGTATTAGAGATATTTATTTTTAATAATGCCTCACTGGTTAGACATGGGGGGGGTACATATAATACATATTCATTTGAAATTTTTAAAGATTTCACTCTTTATTTTTATTTTTTAATTATAGTTGACATTCAATATTATATTAGTTACAGGTGTACAGATACTCATGTTTAGATGGCTACCACTGCTGGTATGTAGTCATAATCAACTTTTTATTACACTGAAATAATTCAAACAAATTTAACTCTGTTTCATCTACTGTTACCAAGATTTACAGAGAAGGCACATAGGGGAGAACAGTTCATTCTACAAAAAATGAAAACGAAAATCTATAGGTTTATATATCTTTTAACTCTAAAAAGAATTTGGCTTCCATTCCAATGCACCCCTACTTTTTAAAAAGTTCCACTTAGAGAAATTCTACTAACTCTTATAAGTGGGTAAACTCTACTGATTTACTCCCTAATTCCAATTTATCCTTAGCAAGAGAAATAAGAGCACAAGGGAAAAAATAACATGAGCTAGAAATCTTTTGTGAATAATGATCAACTAGGAACTTTAAAAAGTAAATTCAATAACAGAAGTCCAGAAAGCCTTAGTTTGAATTCCAGCCCTGTCACTTCCTGACTGTGCAAACTGCTTATCTATCAAGCCTTGATTTTTCCATCTGTGCAAAGGGAATGATAATAATACATACTTCACACCTAGGGTTATTGTGAGAGTTAATCATTTATAGATATAAAACATTTAGAAGAAAGCATTGCATATAATAAGCAGTTATTAAATGTAATCTATTATTATTAGAGCACGTTATATGAATTTCTGTAATGCCTTCCAAATCTAGTGTTTAATTCCTAAATTCTTCCTAATTTTCTCAAAGGGTATTATAAAATTAACCATGTAGTAAAAAATAGTAAGCTTCAGAATCTTTGTTGGTTTGGGTTGAGAAACAGTCAGGTTTAAGATGTGGGTGCCATAAAATTAAAAAAGGGATGTAGCACTGTAATTCTAAAATCATTATCATCATTGTTAAAATAAATGGTCCTGTTGAAATTTTAAAATACTAACATGTATTTTTAAACATGATTTTAAAATGTCATGTAATGATATAAATAAAGCTCCAGCTAAAAAGTCACAAGATGATTCTTAGATATTTTGATATAGCCTATCGTCTTGATTAGTGATTGGGTTTTGATTTAGCCATATTTTGAAAGTACAGCCAAATCTTGATTATCTTTAGTCTCTGGAGATATGGATAATTTAGATATTTAAAATCCACATATCATTCCCAAACCTCTTCGTTATCCTCTTCTCCCACCAAACCTTTACCACAGTTAACTTAGTGGGCTAATTTGCCTTTCAACTCTCTTTCTTATTTGGACAATGAAATGGCAAAATAAATAAATGCATAAAAACTGGACAATAATACAGGAAGGAAGGACTGATCTACACACTAGATAACCAGTCTCTGAATAATCAAGGGTTGGCCGCACAGCATTTATGTTTACCTTAAGAATGAAAATAGTCTCATTCTCCTTTATATCTTTAAGTAAAACCAAACAGGAGTTCCTATGCCTTAACGTTCCTAGTCAGAGTTTCTCTGTGTACCTGAAAGAACCCTGGTGGCACAGGACCTACTGGCATGCCATCTCCTGGGGGAATGTTTCCTAGCACTGGACTGGGAGCTGCTGCAGCACTCTGCAAAGAATAAAGGAGAAACAAACCTATATCATTACAGAGAAGGCACAAAACCAAAGACTGATGATAACAGACTGTAGGGAGGGAAGCTTTGCATTCCCAGGAACAAATATTGGTGATTTTCCCCACTACAGAGATAAACTAAGATACAACAGTTAGTTTAGTATATGACTAAATTACTTGGCTTATACAAGTCTCTTTAAACTTTTCAAAGTCACAGAACTTTAATAAGATGGTATATTTGAATGAGATATAAAAGGTAAATAATAATGTGATGAAATATAAAAGTTTAAGCAAATGCTTTAAGACATAGGCCTATGAATTGGCAACATCAATAACAATAGGTAAAAATGTAGGTAATAAATTTGAAATTAGTAGTTGTAGGACTTGGAAAAGAGAACTCTTTTTTTTTTTTTTTAAGATTATGCTTTTCTGTCATAAACAAGTATAATTTATTTTCTGCCTATAGGTGGCAACACACATTATTATTCATTTCCTGATAAGAGTATAATTGATAGCCAAAATATAATTGATAGCAAAAATAGGGTGGTAAGGACAAAAATGTAATTAGGAGATTGAATAGAGGAAGGAATTAGATTTGAAGAGATTAGTTTCATATAAAGAGATTATGAAAAATACCAGATTGGAAAATTCAAAGTCTATTTCACTCACAGATTATTTCATGGACTCCTAGGGCTTCATGACATAGGAGGATAAAAATGTTTGGGTTGGAGTCTTTGTAATCAAATCAAGATTTTAGATTTAATTGTTACATAGAGTAGAAATGTATATAGCTGTTCTATAACCATGGATTTCATCCCTCAAGCTGATTAGACATATTACAAATACTAAGAACCATCAAGAAAGAACCTGAAATATGCTGAAGACAGATCAGTATAAATCCAAGCAATACTGCTATGAAAAGAACTAAAAAAAAAATCGTGCATCTAGTGTATCTGTTGCACAGTCCTCATCTGTGTATCAGTATTCATTCATACATTAATATTCCTTTAGGAGATGAAATACCTCAGCATATTTATACCATATATTTCCCAGTATAAACTGATAAACATGTTTATTCTATAGTACTGGCAGTTATTAAAGGCAAATGATTTTAGTACTTTCTGAGGACCTCTAGATCTAAAATGTTAACTATGAATGCTAAAATTCTAAACTTCTGATAAAGCATGTAAGTATGAAAGAAGAAATAGTAGTTCTTTGATATTAAGATGACTCATTAATCTATTCTATTTTAAGCAAAAACATGGAATTTCATTTAGGGTATATTAACTGAATACCTGCCATTTGCCAGATAGTGTTCTATTTCACTTCATATGTCAACACTCATGTTTTTAAAAAATGAAAGGCAAATTGCTTTTTTTAAATTTTAACTAAACTTGCATAAAAATTAAATATAGAGTGTCAGAGCAAGAGGAAAATTTACCACCAAACATTTATCCTCTTGTAGTTTAAATAAATATGATTAAGTTAAATCTAGGAAGAAAGATTTCATCTGCATCCTCTGACAGTCACCTACTCTCATGGGGAAGTTGCTCTTAGTACTAAAAGCTAGATACTATTGTTTTAATTAATTGTAGAAGAGAAAGTTGCTTTCTCAATACAAGAACATAAAAAGCGATAAGTATGTGAACACCACTCACCTATACTTTTATAGAAATGTATATTATAATGTGGAGCAGGTTTACTAAAACAGATTCAGTGAATTACTGTAACTTCCTAATGTTCAAAGACGCTGTTCTTCCTTCAATTCTAGTTGCCTAGAAAGTATATTAAAAAGATTTTGCCCACCCAAAGACAAAATAAAGTTAGTCTGCATCTAAACTAAAATTCTAAAAACTGAATTAAACAAGTAAAGATGCTGGGTGATCATTGGCTCCTTTACATTTTTCTTTTCAGGGGTACTAAATTGTTTAAAGGTATGTAATATGCTAACTTTTTTTTCTTCTAAGTTCTTCATTACATGTTTCTTACTTTTTCAGCTATTGTGTACAAGTAAAACAAAATATTCAGATGAAGATTTAAGCAAGTTAGAGCTTTAAAATACTTTTGAATTTTAATTTTATACTTCAAAATTATTTAATAAATTCAATCAAAATATATATATTGCCAAGGATTCTTTTAAGCTGTGCAATACAGCAGTTAAAACATAATAGGAAAAAAATCCTTGCCCTTTTGAAGTTAACATTCTAGAGGGGGAAGAGAGATACTATGTGCTATGAAGAAAAGTAAGAGCAGGGAATAGAGTTCCCAGTGTATAAGGATAATTTTAAATAGGATAGTCAGTAATAAATGAATCAGTCAAAGTAACGGATCAGGTTACGGTGACTAACTATGCCTCTTACCCTGAGATTGTGCTCCTATATTTCAAGATGTACCAAATTCTTAGTTTGCACCTGTTCCTTCACAGTGACATGTGAACTTTGTGGAAATTTTTCTTTCTTAGTAGTCTTATTTTGAGAATAACAATAAAGATGTTTTGAAAATAAAGAGTTTTATAGCTAGATGATTTATAATACAGAGCATGATTTACTTTTCTGGTGTGATAGCAATTTCTAGCCTTGGCCTAAGGATGCAAGCTGAAGTGAACAAGATACCAGTAATTATCCTGTTCATTTACAGAGTACAAAGCACTAGTCCAGAGCATTTCAGCCCAACTTCACTTTGTGGGCCACATTTTTGAGCTAAATTATCTATCCATTCCCAATCATCCATTGAGATTTACTGACAAAGGATAATTCCCTTCTTTACTGTACTGTGGACTCAAGCTTAGAGTATCATTCGGTACACCATGATCATTAACAAATACTAGTCTGGTAACAAACATTACAGAGGAACAATAAATGGTGCTCTAAGCATTACATAAGACTATATTTCTCAAACTGCCTAACTAATTTATATACAGTAGCAATATAAATAATACATGGTTTGAAACAATAAGCTAAATAAGAATCAAGTTTTTGGGATTAGGGCATTATGTAGAAGGAAGAGGTACCAAATTTCTTGGTTTTCATTGCTGGAGTTTCTGAGACTTGTCTCAAGTTTACTTGCTACTCATGAAAACAGTTATCTCACGACTTGCACATCCACAGAAAGTTGTTGTTGGCTCTAACTCATAAACTATGTGTTATTCTGACTAGAACAAAAGCGTAAATAGATTAATTATAGTAAGAATGACTACAAAGCATTAAGTGCACTGGACTTGTATCAATTACCATTAGAATACCATAGAAAAATCCTTTATTATGTAATATATCCATGATTATTTAAGGTTGACTTTCTATTTCATTTCTCTTGAAAAAAAAAAAGAAAAATGTAGAAATGACATGGCTTTAAAATATTTCTTCTAAGTAAACTGAATACATAAAATTTCAGAGCAAATGTAATAGTATTAATTCTCATTGAAAGTGTTTTGTCTTTTTAGTGGATTAATTTGTGTGTTTTAATATATTCTTTCAGATAAGTATTTTCTAACTGCTCTTAAATCATTTACTTTGTCAGCTGAACTACATTTGAAGGTATTTTTTTTCTTGAGAGTGACAACTTTACTTTTCATTTCTATTTTCCCAAATCAATAATATTTTTCACCTACTTTGTAAAAACTCAATATATTAAATGTGATCTTTTCTGATGACCTAAATTAGAGAACAATTATTTGCTTTCCCAAGGACATATTAAAAAGAACGTTAAAGAGACACTATGAAATCTTTCCTCCTGTTGCTGTATATTTATATTTAAGTATGGGTGGTTATTTTCTTCTCTTGGACTTTCTGTGCTGATATTATTCTTCCTTCTAAGAAGGCATACACCAATCTGTGTGTCCCCTCCTTTTTGTGTTATTTTTCCCTTGTGTATATGTCCAACACCATTTTCTCCTTTCCCCTTTCTCTTATGTGTTATTATATAATTGAATTTAAAAAGTATTTTTATTCTCTAACTCCCTGTTTTTGAATTTCACAATAAAGTATACTGTTATTTTATATTTTCTCTTCTTAAATAAAAGTATGAAATAAAACTTAAAAGTGTTCTTATTTTAAGTTATTTATTACCACTAGTGACACGCCTCTGGTAGAAAAAAAAGCTGTATATAGTTTGTATGGAGGTTTCAGAAATTCGGTAAAATTTTGTTTAAAACTAGGGCATAATTGACTACCAAACAAAATTTATCATTTATCAAGATTCTATACATTAAATAACTAATAGTTTTACTTACTATTAAAGTTTTACTTACTATTAAAGTTTTACTTACTATTAGAGAACTAGTTGCCTAATTATACACTGGGGAATCAAGATGTAAAGTGTTTATTTGGTGGAATAGGAAAAAAAATTTAAGTACATATAAAATTGTGAAGGTAGTAACAGAGGAACTAACAGTGATACTATTTAGAAATTGAAAGAAGAATTAAAGGGAGGAGTGAGTAGGAAGAGACTGGGTAGGAAATGATTGATTTTTATTATTAAGCTATCTGTACCATTTTTAAGCCATATGCAGGCATATTTTTGAGAAGCATTTAAATGATAGTACGTATCTTGTCTTCACAATTTTAATGCAAAGCAGAGTTGAATATTTTGAAAACATATTCTTTATCATACTAAGAGATATTTCTATGCTAGTTTTCTAAAATCAATTTTCAAAGAAATTAGTAATAAAAATGGATGCTTTTGATTTTTCGTATTTGTTATTATTTGGTTTTTCTTTTGAGAAGCATGATATCAATTATCATATATTGATAGCTTTCTTCAACTTAAGCTATCATTGTATTTCTGAGGTAAGTCATGCTTGATCATCATGAGTGACTCTTAATAAACTAATTATCTTTGTTAATATTTTTTAGGACTTTCACATCTATATTCTAAATGAGACAGGTTTAGAATGCTCTTTGCTGTATTATATTTTTCAAGTTTGAGCATCAGGATTATTCTATCTTCTGAAAATGAACTGGATGGCAAATTTTTTTTTAAATGCTCTTAAGCAGTTTAAAGAATATGGTGTTTACTTAACACCATATTTGCATTTTGAAAGTTAAAAAATATGTAGCAGTAAAACAGCCCAAATACAAAGTCAATTTTGGAAATAATTATGATCATTATTTTTTTTTATACTTTCTACTTCTACTAGCTTCAATTCTATGGATTTACATTTTTTTCCAGAGTACTTCCTTTCATTGAGATTTTTAGTTTTATTCATATACTACATAATACTTTCACATGCTTTAAAAGGGTCCCCTGTAGCAGCTATGAGAGAATCTGCTAGTAGACTTCAAACATCTGTTTTCCCTTCTTCCACGCTAATAGAACTGTAGCCTGGCACACAGCAGCCCAGGCACATTTCTCAGTTGCCCTTGTTCTAAGAATCGAGTTCTCACTAATGAAATGTGAGCCAAAGAGCTATGCATCACTTCCAGGCCTTGGTCATAAGTTCAGAAAAACTCCTACCTGTTTTTAAGTAGAGATCTAATTTCTGTCTCAACAATGTTCTGTACTGTGGCAGAGCACCTATTAGCATTAGTCTCTGGATGACTTTGCAGAGCAGAGCCTGCCCACCTGTCCTAGATCACCTGCCTTATTGAACTGTTGGCTGTTAAGACAGGTGATGATTTGTGTTCTTTGTCCTAAACTGATTTAGTGGTTTCATCATTATCTTTGCCAGGAATTGTTCTATTAGTTTACTTTCTTTTACTGCTTTATTAATATGTTTACTCCTTTTTAAAAAATTATCTCTATTCTCCTGATTTTTTTTTTTTAGGTTTTACTGTTCATTTTCAAACTTCATAATTAAATTAGTAACTATTTTTTTTCCTCTTTTTTAAAAAAGACAAAGAATATGAAACTATATATTTGATTCAGAATATACCTTTGGCTGTGTCTGCAAGTTTTGATGTTGGTGTTCACAGTTTTTTTCCTAAATCACCTAATAAGTTTACTAAATACAACTGGAAGCCAAAATTATACTGATTAAATGATTTAAAAAAAAGTGGGAACACCAATATCAAACTTTATATACGTAACCAAAGCTATACTTTAATTTACAAATAGTTGGAGGTTTTATTTTTGTTTTTTAATTTCTAGCTTTCCCGTTTGTATTTAGGTAAGATATACTATATACAGTTTCTGTATTTGGAATTTGTTGAACAATTATTTTTGTGATCTAACCAATAATCAATTTTTATAATTTCCCATGGATACTTAATAAATATCCATGTTCTTGGTCTACATTTTTATCAGTTTGCCGATCTTCATATTGTCTTTAATTTTTGTTCTCTTGCTCTTTCAAACATGTATAATGGCCTACAACTGTTTGTCCATTTCTCCTTTCTTTTGTATGTTTAATAAACACTGCTTTAAATCTATTTTGTCTGAAATCAATATTGTAAACTCAGCTTTCCTTTTGTTTGTGTTTACATATTAAATCATCTATTTATTTTTAAACTTTGTGCTATATTTTATTTGACTCTTTCACTTGTTAGCAGAAATGTCATCATAGGCAAAAGTTTTGTTGACTCTCATCAAAACTACAGATACCACTGTTTTTTGGTATTTCTTGTTTCAGAAGTCTGATATTGTCTTGATTTTTGTTCTTTGGGATATAATCTGCTTCTCCTAAAGATTTGAGGGATGCTTTTTTGATATTACTTATTCCCCAATGTTTCAATTCCATATTGAGGTATTGATCTCTAAATTACTTGCCTTGAAAGATGTGAACCTTTTCAAATATCACGACTGGATTATTTTTCATAGCTCGAAAGTTGGGGGGAAATTTTTTTCAGTTAATAGGTCTAAAGAAAAGATCTGGCAAACCTCAAAGGGTTATTCTTTGCAAATGCTATTAGTAACTAAGTAAATAGTTATGATATTATTGATAACTGGGGAAATATGCTTAGGAATCTTGCCAGGACAGGATTTTCACAGGTTATTGATAGCATGGGAAACTGGTACATTTAGAGAAAGCACTTTACATGTATAGGTGATATGCTATAAAAAATTAATCAATTTTTACAAAGTGATCCTTCTTTTTAGATACTATTCAAATATATTTTCTGGACTATGAGAAAAGCAGTATGCATAAAATATGTTCATTATAGTAAGAAATAGTCTAAGAAACCTAAAAACTAAGCTATAATGTAGTGCCTAAATAAATTGTAGTATGTCTAAGTGATAGAGCATGATTAACTATTAAAAATAATGGTTACATCTTGTTTGGGATTCTCTGTGCATCCTGGACTTGTATGTCTATTTCCTTCATCAGGTTAGGGAAATTTTCAGTCATTATTTCTTCAATTAATTTCATGATCCCTTGCTTTTCCTCTATCCCTTCAGGAACACCCATGATTCTGATATTCTTCCACTTACAACTGTTCCAGAGAAATCTCAAACCATTCTCAAATCTATCTGTCCTAAATGGGTGCTTTTTGCTAGAACACATCAAGACACATCATAGTTAAAATGGCAAAAGTTAAAGAAAAAGAGAAAATTCTAAAAACAGCATGAGAAATGCAAGTGGTAACTTATAAAGGGACACCCATTCGATTCTCAGCTGATTTCTCATCAGAAACTTTACAGGCCAGAAGGGACTGGCAGAAAATATTCAACCAAGAATATACAATATTCTTGGATCTACAACCAAGAATAATGTATCCAGCAAGGCTAGCATTCAAAATTGAAGGACAGATAAAGAGCTTCTCAGATAAGGAAAAGTTAAAGAAATACATCACCATCAAACCAGTACTACAAAGAATGTTAAAGGGACTTCTTTAAGATGGGAGGAGGGATGGGAGAGTGGGTAAAATAAGGGAAAGGGATGGAGAAATTTAGTGTGATTGTTAACATAGAATCAAAAGTAACAAAGAAACAAATCTCATGGACACAGTCAATAATTTAGTAGTTACTTGAGGGTCAAGGGGGAGGTGGATGGGGGAAAAGGGACAGGGACACAAATATGTGGTAATGGAAAGAGAAGTGACTCTGGGTGATGAACACATAATATAACACATAGAAGATGTAATGTAGAATTATACACCTGGGACCTATGCAATTTTTGCTAATCAATGCCATCCCAATATATTAATAAAAATTAAAAAATGGAATTATTTTAGAAACATAGAAATTTGTTAATGATGTAATGCTATGTGAAACATGCCAAATATAGAATTGAGTGTAACACAATTATGCAAATAATTGTAATCTATAAGAGAGACTGGGTGAATACATAAAGTTAACTGTTAGAATATAACTGATGTTTTAATAATGTTCACAAACTTTATGAAATATATTATTTCTACGTATGAAAACTATTATAGGTTAAATATACACAATGCCAGTTTTGTTAACAGCTATAAAAATATGACCAAATGCCAACTTTATTTAAGATAAACCTAATTCATAAAATTTAAGGTTAAATAAAATGCAGGTATTATTAACTTTAAAAAGAACTCTTATTTCAATGAAAAATTTATTTGAAACATTTTAATTTTTAGACTATGAGTAACCAGTTTTTTGTTTCAGAAAGTTAGTTGGTAGAAATAATCTAAAAATCACCAACATTATTCCTGGGCATTTATTTACATTAAATACATTAGTTCATTTTTCAGCATTATATACTCTGCCCTATGCCACCCCACTCAGTCACCCTAAATGCAGAGATTATTTCATTCTTAAAAATTCTTTAGGAGGCAGCCTTTGATTTAGTTATTTTCAGAACAGCAGCCATGCTTCCTGGTTCAGAATTCAGGTTCTTTGAGTTCTATATTTAGCTTTAATTAGAAGAGGTGGATTGTAAGAAACAAGGCTGACATAGGAATTTGCTTTGAGACCATTAAGTTCTTGGGGATATCTTCATATCTGTATTTGCATCCCAATTATAAGGTGCCTACTATGTGCTTGGGGTTATTCACAGATGCACGGATTCATTCTGATCACGCATGTTTTGAACTTGGTGTAACTACTTCTCAAAATGATGATTATGAGTTATTAAGAAAACTCATATATGCACTTGGAATTGGGACCTGCCACACCACTATCTTAAAACACTCTGAGGTGTCCAGGATTTAAACCCTGAATATCTATCTTTGTAGAAATGCCTGTTTTTGCCTAGTTTATTGTGGATGAGGCGGGAGCAGTTGTAGCTATTTAATTTAAATCTGAAGTCATTAACCTGGCTGCTGTGAAGGCATACTATAAACCAAATTTCACATTGACCCAGGAGCTTTAGCACAGTTCAAAGTATTTTGATAGGGGTTGCCCAGTACAGTAAGCTAGACAGACCACAAACTACTGTGCATAGAATCGTAATAACTGAAGTTACTCAGCTGGTGGTGCAAGAAATGAATGATAGTATTTTGTGTATTATTTCTCTGTAAGATACTTTGCAATTTATAATTTTGCAGCTTTCAGGTACCAACAAACAGTAATGAAAAGCTGAGTGATCTTTGTGACTTATGCAGGCCCTCCTAGAAGAACCTGAACAGAGATTCGCGGTTCACCTTTGCCTCATGGAAAATGATCCTGGTTTCTGACAGAAAAATGACAGTGAATGCATATTAAAGTTTGTGATGGATATTTATTTTTAGTGATCTTAAAATCAAGACTAAAAAAAACTGTATGTGTTTGAAGACTGAAGCTTGCAATAAAGTTTATTTTCAGACCTCTTTCTTAAAAATTTCACAAGCTGTATGTCATTCAAGTGCACTGTATTCTGAAATAATTTATTATATTTTATTTTAACAAATGCAATTGTATATAACTGGTAGCAGGCCAAGAGCAAAGTGTATGGTACATTCAGATAAAGTGCTTTATTTCATATCATAGTAATAAATAGACAGTATTGCAAAAAAAAAAAATCCTCAGAGAAACAGCATGCAACATTTTGTTTAAAAATAAAATGAAATGGGGATGTTTATGATACCATTTTTAACATTTATGCATTATAAGTTCAGCCTTCAAGAAGAATTTATTGTCTTCATATGAATTTCAGATTGGGTAAATTGTTATTAGAGCAATAAGCCTGCAATATGGCCACATTGCCAAACAATATATAGTCCTGTCTGTGAGGGCTTTTCCATTAAACATCCCTGCCCCATACCCACAACCTAACATCTTAGTCAAACGCTAATAAAATAACCTTCAACAGTATTTCAAAATAGCAGTTTGGACAGAAACACAAAAAAAGAGTGTTAGAAATAATAATGCTATACTCTCTTTTTACAGATTTTTAACTGTTACAGATTTTGGTCATTGCTCTACTTTTTCCTTTTTGAACTCAAAGATGGAAGCCTTTGTCTCTTTTCTATACATGGATTGAATGTAAAAATCCCTGGGATTCTACTTGTTTGAGAGTCTAGATATTTTAACTACTCTTACTGGCACCTTGTAAGAGAAAACAGAATAAACCAAGTCATCCTTTGAAAAAAAATTTTTTCCCTCTGTGGTAGACAGAATGCCCCTACCACCTTCACAAAGATATCCATGCCCTAACCCTAGGGCCTCTTAATGTGGTGGCCTATAAAGCCGAGAGTAGCCCCCTGGCTGACACCTATAATCACAAGGAACTGAATTCTACCAACAACCTACATAAGCTTCAGAGTGGGTTCTTCCCAGAGCCTCCTGATAAAAGAACCCAACTGGCCCACAACACTTTGATTTCAGACTTCTGAGACCAGGAGTACAGAAATCAGCTCAATCAAACCAGACTCTGACCTACAGAACTATGAGAGAATAAACTGATGCTGTTATAAGATGCTAAGTTTGTAGCAATTTGTTACATCAGCAGTAAAAAACTAATACACCTCTTCCCCAAAATGACTATTTCAGTTTGAAGACTATTTCCCAAGGGGAATCTAGAAACTAGGAAAACTTTATGGATCCGTAGAGGTAATTGTTATTGACCTGTTGCACAGTATTTGCCAATACTCTCATTTTGATTAAATCAAACTGTCCTGATTAAAAATAAACAGACAAAAATAGCTCCCAAGTTTAAAAAAGTTTAGTTCTGTGGTTTTCCTGGGATCACAGTTTTTTAGTGGCTTTGAATCATGCCCACGTGAATCAGTATTTTTCCCTTCCACAGTGAAGAACGAAGAATGGCACATGCAGCATCTCTTCTTCAGTTATAATCGCCTGCCACTAACTGTGCCTTCCTCTTATCCACAAAGGAGTGTCTCCTTAACTGTTAACTGAAGGTTCCACCAATCCCATATGGCCAAGTAAGGATAGGGAAAATATAAGGACAACTGAAATCATAGTTTAGGGTTTATCACCATGTCAACTTTGCTAATGTTCTGACCCTGTACACCGATTCAAAGTAACTAGGGTGCAGCCTCAATCCTTGTGCCGAAAGAAGGCCCATTTTTTACCTACATTTGCTGGGTTTCCAGCCTCAGTTCCTCTCTAACTAGCATCTCCATGTCTCAGAGACTAGAGCAAAACATTCTATTGAGCTCTTTCCTCATATGAATTCGGAGGGAGCATGTTCAGTCACTGGACTTGTATTTTTGCAGCTGAGTCCTCACTACTTACAGTTGTATTCCCTTTATGTCAGTAGCTGCCTAGATCTCCACCTATTATTTCTTGCCATGCCTCCCTGATGCACGGCAGCTTACACTGCAGAGCATTTCCATTGCTCATTTTATACCATCCTAATGATGGCCACTTTCACACACCTCTGCTTGCTGCCTGCTGCCAGTCTCCAAGATCTCCAAGCCCTACCTAGTAACCTGTCTACATTCCTCCCAATAGTCTGCTGTAGGACCTCTCTCATCCTATAATGACTTTGTCTGAGAATTCAAGGCACATTTGTTCTGATCGCATGACCACAGAACCTCTATTTAAGAAGTTCTTTTTATAAACTTTTGTCACAGAATAGATGATAGTCATCAAGATACAGCTTTGTATCAACAGCATGAATCATTGCAATTTTTGTTTGTGTGTCTGATTTTTCCAGGAAGAAGTTAATCATTATATACTCATCTTTGAAAAAGTCATATCCCTTATGAGCCAGTTATAAAGTTGATGCAAAAAGACATATCTCCTCTGACATACCTTTTTTCTTTTGAAATTTGTAGCTTTTGTAGGAAGAAATTTAAAGTCAATCATTCTGAACATTTTCCTTTAACAACATTATTAGCACGAACCTGAAGCAATATGCATCTAATATAACATTTCTAAAAGTTCTTAAATTTTATCTAGAACAAATATAATCTTAAGCAGATATTCTAATAAGATTTTTTTTAATTTAAGATTATTTCACCATATCACAATAGTTTAAGATGATTTCCTACTAAGATTAATTTTTAAAGCTTCAACATTTATTTTACTTAAAATATCTCATATTCCCCAAAAGTTGTGATTATGAATAAAAAGAGAACTTGAAAGTAATTTGAGCAGAAATAATATTGTTTAGTTTTGAAAGATGTTACTATTTTCTTAAAAGTGGCATAACAGATGTATTATAAAAGGCACAAAATAAAAATAATAAAAATATACTTGTTTACATTGGCTCTAAACTAGAAGTCACTGAACCAGCTTTCTAAATCTTTATTATTAATATGAAGTATAATTCTGTTTAATTCTGCCACTATATTTGAAACTAATTGCTGCCATAAGGCAAAACAAAATAAAATATTTCTATATATAAGCACATATAAACATACAGAATAAGGGATACCTGCAAAGGGTGCTTTTATATCTGTGTAATATTTTGGTGGAGAGATTATCTTAAAAAAAAATGCCTTAACAAAGATCTTAAAGATAATACCTATAAAAAGGCAGTTAAGTAGACTTAAAAAAAATGAGAAATTTTCATTGTTAAATTTATTGGGATAACTGGTACTCTGTGTAGAACAGAGAAGAAAAGGTAAAGGCAGTCATGCTTACAGATTCAATTTAAAATTAAAAAAAAATAAATATCATTGAACAGTGATGAGATACACTCGGTCAAACTTTGTCCATGAGTTTTTCTAACCTTCAATTATAGTGCCCTGTAGTAATCACTGTTGTTCATTGATACAAAATTTGTAAGATATTTAGTCATAAGAGAAAGACAGTTAACTACAGTTTCAAGATAGAGCTTGAGTGACTGTTTTTTCAAACAAATGTACCAAATCTTATATGACAAAGGAGTAGTGGGCTCTGGAAATGCCATTACTCCTCAGAACATCTGAATTCCTCTTTTGGAACTGTCTTCAGACATTGTATCACATTCTTTTGGATATTCTCAAGACAAGAAATCTTTATCCTTGAACAGTTTATTTGCTTTTTGAAAGCAAGTAAAATTCATTTGGCATATAGTTTTATAAGTAGTGGATGAGGAAGGATAAAGATTTGAATTAAAAAAATTTCAATAGGACAGCTTTTTCATGTAAAATAGTGTTGAATTCAATTGTAGAAATTTGAAGTTACTTATCTTTTTTCATTGTTAAATTTATTGGGATGACATTGATTAGTAAAAATTACACAGGTTCCAGGTATACAATTCTATAATATATTGTCTGTGTTGTATTATGTGTCCATCACCCAGAGTCAGTTCTCTTTCCATCTACATATATTTGTGTATTTAACTTTAATTATAGTTGACATACAATATTATAGTTGTTTCAGGTGTATAACATAGTGATTTGATATTTACATGCCTTAAGAAGTGATCACCATGTTAAGTGTAGTAACTAACCATCTGCCACCGTACAGAAATTTGTACTTTGTAATCCTCTTCACCTTTTTCACCCGTCCCCCAAAATCTCTTCTCTCTGGCAACCTTCAGTTCGTCCTCTGTACCTATTATAAGTCTCTTTCTGCTTTGTTTGTTCATTAGTTTGTTTTTTAGATTCCACATGTTTAAGTGAAATTATAAGGTATTTGTCTTTCTTTGACCAACTTATTTCACTTAGCATAATACCCTCTAGGTCCATCTATGTTGTCAAAGTTTTTAAAGTGACCACACAATTGCGGTATTTTAGGTTTTTATATTTTTAAAATCAATCTTTGACTTCATAATTTTCATTCAATAGCACACTTTTTATTCAACAAATCTTTGTGCTTACTATATATCTCATTCTAAACCAAGGAGACCTTATTCTTGTTCTCAGGAGTTTATAATCTTAGAAGGGGAAACGGACATTACACACACATTTATTTGCCATTGTGATAAATGCTAGAAAAAGAGGGGAAGATGCGCTTTGGAGGATTACAGAATGTTTCCTAGAAGTAACATGCAAGCAGAAAGCTGGAGAAAGGGTTGGTGATAAAGGGGTAAAAGAGAATTAAAAAGTAAGGCAGCTCAATTAAATTATACAAACTAAAAGAATCCCAAAGAAAAGACCCTATGATGGGCAAGAAAATGGCAAAGTATACAAAATATTAAGAAAGGACAATATGGCTGAATCACAGTGATTTCAATGTGTGGTCTGAGAGATGATTTTAACTTTATCATAGGATCAATATGAAGTCATCAAAGGGTTTTGAGAAAGAAGCACATGGCCATCAGATCTATTGTTTACATCGATAACTTGGGTAGCTGCTCCCTTGAGAAAATGAAAAGGAGGGAGCAAGAAAAGATTCCTTCTAAAGTAGCACAGTGATACATTAATTGGGCTGTATGGAAAGCAGTGGAGAAGAAATGTTTCGAAGTTAAAAACTGCCAGGGTTGATGAAGGTCAAGCGAAAAGGGGTAAAGCTGAAGGGTATGTCAGATGACTTCCAGATTTCTGGCATAAGCCTGCTGTGATGCAAGGAGACAGGCAACACCGGATGTGTACCAAGTCTGGACAGAAGAGTGCAGGATGGGGAGAGAAGCATAAGATTACTTTAGAATGTGTAAAACATTTCAGCAAGAACATTTAAACTCTGTTTTTAGAACATATTTCCAGAAAGGAAATTCCACATCCCCTAACTTGCTTAATAAACTTATTCACCTTATTATTTTAAACCCATTGATTTTCAATTAAGTGTTCTTTTTAATATTTTCTATACTGCAGAGAAAACAATTGATCACTACCTTAGGAATATAGTCAGTTATAGCAATATATACCTTCATCAGCAAACAGTGAATAAGAACTTATGGTTTCTGTACTCTTGCATAAAGTCTATCGTAGTACCAACTATGCCTGTTTTCCTCCTTCGTATTTGCAGTACTTGGTAGTGCCTGGTGTGTGGTCAGTAAAAATTGGATGAAATCAATCCATGTTATTATGATGACATGTTTTGTTTCTGGCTAAAATAAATGTTATGCCATTTATAAATTAAGAAGTATCTTGAATCTAAAGTAGCCTGTGCTATTTTATGTCAAGTAAGCATATCAACTTCCTAAAAGACAAATTGACAGAAGTCAAGGTAGCTAATATTTGCTTCACTATTTTCTAAATAGGCTTGGATAGTTTTAGAGGATACAACAGTGCAATAAATTGTACAATTTTCATGTTAGCATTCACTGTAGGTGATGGACATAAATCAATGGTGCTATTATATAGGAAATAACTTACATTTAGTATCATTTCATCTGAATAGTAATTTGACTACTATAAGATAACTATGTAATTAATTTTCAAGATCAAGTTCTAATATATGGTTGCCAATCACATAAAGCTATTAAGGTACCTTTGTTTTAAGCACAACTTTGAAAATGGAGCCATAAAATTATCATTTCTTCCACTGCGAAAACACTATTAGTAATTACTCAACTAGCTAAGGCTAGATGTTTTGTCTAGCAAAATAAATTTAAGGCAAAACGCATTAGCAGATACAAAGAGGGTCTTCACTTAATAATAAAAGGAGCAATTTACAAGCAAGTTATAATGATCCTTAATGTATCTAACAGTATAACTTTAAAATACATATAGCAAAACTGACAAAACTACAAAGAGAAACAAACAAATCTATAATCACAGTGAGAGATTAAGAGACTTCCCAGAAACTGATATATTAAACTGATTAAAAATTAGATTTGACCACAATTAAGAAACTTGATTTATTGGACACTTAGAAGACTCAGGAACCACAAATAGAAAAAATATTTTTCGGAGGGAGGAGGGAAGCGGCGAGTAAGATGGAAGATGAGGAGGTCGCTGAGAGCTGGGAGGAGGCGGCAGACAGCGGGCAGGAAATCCAAATCTCCTCCCAAAGTGCCCATTGTGATTCGGGACGATAGCCTTTCCACCCCCCCCCCATCCCCCCAGATCCGCATCCTCAAGAGGCCCACCAGCAACGGTGTGGTCAGCAGTCCCAACTCCACCAGCAGACCAGCCCTTCCCGGCAAGTCCCCAGCACAGCGGGAGGCAGAGTGCGCCGAGGCCTGGAGCAGATCCTGGGCAGCGCCAGCCCCGAGGAGGAGCAGGAGAAACCCATCCTCGACAGGCCAACCAGGATCTCCCAATCCAAAGACAGCAGGCAGCCCAATAATGTGATCAGACAGCCTTTGGGTCCTGATGGGTTACAAGGCTTCAAACAGCGCAGATAAATGCGGGCAAGAAAGGATGCTGCCGCGGCCATCACCGCCTCCTGGCCGTCCACCACGGGTCGCACTGCCGTGGCCGACAGCTGGACTTGAGCAGAGGGAATGACCTGATTTACTTGCACTGTGATCCCCTTTGCTCTGCCCACTGTGACCTTGAACCCCATGCACTGTGAGCTCCCTCTTCCTCTCCTTCCCACTGTGATTGGCACATTTACAAGGGCTGTGCCAAGTCAATGGAAAGGGAAAGGGTAGGGGTTAGGGAAGGGTTGGGGGGACCCACAAGGACTCAAAGAGTAGAGAGTCAGACAGTGCCACTTGGCCACTTGGGGTAAAGCCAGTGCCAGTAATAACAGTTTATCATGCTCATTAATTTGGGATTCCAGAACATAAATGAGAACTCCCATCCACCCTCCCCCAAGTGCATGTCTTCATCACTTAAAAGCAAGTTCCATTTGAAAATTAAAAAAAAAAAAAATATATATATATATATATTTCAAACACTCTTAGAATATTCACAAAAATTGATCACAGACTAGGCCACAAAAAAAACATAAAAAATATTCAAGAATATATATGATATGGATATTCTTTTAACATAATACAATAAAATTAGAAATTTAAAAAATTTATTCAAAACTATATACTTTTGGGAACTATATATATATATATATATATATATATATATATATATCACACTAGAAAATTTCTTAGATTTTAATTACAAGAGCTCTACATATAACTTGTAAAGTATAGCTAAAGCAATACCTAAGGTAGTGCATAGCTAAAAGGTGTATATTAAATGATGGGAAAGGCTAGAAATATAAGATATTTTGAATTTATCTTTGTACAGTAATAAATACAGCGAGCTTATTTTTGCTCCATTAAAATTTTACAAACATTATTATATTTCCACCCAAGACTTGAAACTTGACAGTTGAGTGAAGTAGAATATAAAATGTTATTCTTAAGTATACTGTAGAACAGGGGGAAAAAGTCAGACATTATTATATAAGACTGTGCAGTAATGCATATAATCAAGTATAACACAGAGTGGTAAAACATAGCTATGGGGTGAAACCAACCATACTGTGTACTTTCTAACTCCTAAAATTGCATTGGTTTGGAAAGAAAAGAGAAATACTTTAGAAGGAAACAAACACTATTTAGGCTGGGGGAGAAGTTATCATAACTTGTAGTATATTTCATTGCCTTGGTAAACATATTTCATATTCTTTATATTTATAAGAAACTTGGGTATTTATACCTAAGTTAAGGCCTTTCCACATATCCTCCACATAGTAATGCCCTGATGTAGCTCAGTTAAGGAGGTCCCCAGAGTGTACTCAACCCTTTCTGCAATACCCAGGACACCAGAGCCCTACCAAAGGCACACCAACTCAAAACAAAGCTGTAGAAATTCACATTAAGAGGGAAAAAAACTGATTATTAGGGTTAATTTCACAAAAGGCAGTCATGGCTTCAACTGAACCTTGAAGAAAAGTTAATGTGATGGAAAGGAATAGTATTATAATAACAACATAAAAATTTCAGACTAGGATAAGAGCATGGGAAAATGCACATAGGAAGCAATGAACTACCAAGGAATGCAGAAGATAGGAAACTTCCCTCCTTGGTCAGCAGGAGAAAACAGGAGTTGTGTACATGAGATATAAAACCAGTTGCTGGGAATTCTTAAATACCAAAATATGTTATTTGATTCAAAGATTATATGTTCCCAAGATATAAAGCAATTTAACATGATGACATGCAATAATTAATACGCTTCCAAGTACATGAAACAAAGATGATTAGAACTGAAAAGAGAAACAAACAAATTCACAATTACAGGTAAAGATTTTAACACTTCCCTCTCAATAACTGATAGAATGAGTACACAAAAAATCAGTAGGGAGAGAAAAAACTAGAATAAACATATAAATTATCTAGAGCTAACTGACTTTATAAAACACTACATTCAACAAGAGCAGAATGTATATTATATTATTTTCAATGTGTATTCTTGAAACATTCACCAAAACAGATTATATGCTGGGTCCTAAAACAAGTCTCAATGCATTTAAAAAGATAACATACAACATGTTATCTGATCACAATGAAATGAAATTAATAGTAATTCAAAACAAAAAGATACTTTAAAAATTTCCATACATTTTGAAATTAAACAATATACTTCTAAATGATATGAGTAAAATAGGACATTATATGAGAAATTAGAAAATATTTTATACTGAATGATAATGAAAATACAATATATCAAAATTTGTGGGAAGTAGCTATAGTAGTGGAAACATAAAGCATTAAATCTTACATAAGAAAATATTTAAAATCAATGACCAAAAGTTCCATGTTAAAAAGCTAAAAAATGAAGAGCAACTAATGCGAAAGTAAGCAGAAGAATGTAAACAATAAAGATAAAAGTAGAAAACAATAAAGTAGAAAATTGAAAAAAGAGACAATTAATGTAACCAAAACTCAGGTTCTTAGAAAACTCAATAAAAATGATAAACCAGACTCAAGAAAAGAGAGAATACATAATTCACCTTTATCAGGATATAGAAATAGTTATCCTACTGAAGTGGAAAGAGAATACTATAATTAATTGCACAGTAATAAATTTTATGGTATAAAAGAAATATACATATACCTTAAGAGAAAAACAATGAACATAGCAGACCTTAAAAGAAACAGAAAATCTAAATATCTATTTAATAAATAAATTGAATTCTTAATAAAAATCTTCCCACCAACAAAATTCCAAACCCGAGTAAAAATTTGCAATTCATTTTATGAGGCCAGTACAACTTTGACATCAAACCAAAAAAAGAAAATAACAGAGAAGAAAACACAGACCAATATCTTTCATAAATGTATACAAATTATCTCTTACAAAGTATCAGGAAAATTAGAACACAACAATATATGAAAAGGATAATCATGACCACATCACATCATCACCAAGTGAGATTTTTTTTCAGAAATGCAAGTTGGTTTAATATTTAAAAATTAATATTAACAAAATAAAAGTGTAAAACCACATGATCAATTCAATAGATACAGAAAAAGCATTTGCATTTGACAAAATCCAAGGCCTATCCATGATTTTAAAAAAGAAAAAAATTTCTCAGCAAAATGAAAACAGAAAAAAATTTCCAAGATCTGATGATGTCATATTTAGAGATGCAAGATGGGACGCTTGTCCCATAAGGTCAGAAATGAAGTAAAGATGTCCATCATAACAATTTCTATTTGACATTTTACTGGAGGACCTACCCAATGTAATTAATGCAAGAAAACAAAAAGCACAGAGATTGGAAAGGAAGAAGTAAACTGTCTTTATTCAGAAACAACATGATTATACACACAGAATTCTTAAAGAAATGCCTAGAAGTAATAAGTGAATTTTCCAAGATCAAAGGATACAAGGTAAATATATAAAAATTGATTAAATTTTAATATGCAATGAATAATTACAAAATAAAAATTTAAAAATACTATTTATAATTACATAGAACATATATACTTAAAATCTTACAGTGACTACAAAATACTGCTCAGAGAAACTGAAGATTTAGAGATATAACATGTTCATGAAATAGAAGACTCAGTATTTTCAAGATGTCAGTTCACCAAAAACTGAGCTATAGATGCATATAATGCCAATCAAAACCTCAGAAGACTTTTATGTAGAAATTGATGGGCCAATTCTAACATTTATATGGAAATGTAAAGAACTTAGAATAGCCACAGCAATCTTGGAAAAAAAAGAACAAAGTTGGAAGACTCTTGCTAAAAGATTTCAAGACTTTCTAAATAGCTACAAAAGTGACACTGGGTCAAGAATAGATATTTAGATCCATTTAAAAAAATAAAGTCCACAAATAGCCTCATACTTGAATGGTCATTTGAATTCTGACAAAAGTGCAAAGTAACTCAACAGGGAAAGGATAGTTTTTGACAAATTTTGAAATTAATCTGAAACTCTCTTTGCTTCAGTTTTTTCATTTGAAAAATGGGAATGACCAAGATCATCTATCTCAATTAGGCTGGTTGCTATGAAAATTAAATGAGTTAATACATGATAAGTACTTGGAATATTGGGCCTGGAACATATTAAATAAATGCTCAGCTATTCAATAACTTTATGCTTTTAAGTTAAAATTAGGTGGGAAAACTAGAGAAAATATCTAGAAAAATGATTCTAAAATGACAGTTTTACATGAAATAAAAATTAAGGCAAATGTGAGTATGTGTTTCTCTATAAGATTTAGAAAATTGTCTTAATTTTTAAAACTTCATCTATGTGCTTAATTCTAACACAGGACAGAAAAAACTACCTTATTTTCAGAAATTATGGTTTATTTTAATACTTGACATCTAGTCTAAGAAAGATTAGATACATTTTCTGAAATAAATTAAAAAATTTTAAATGTTATTTGTCAAGTTTCTCTAAAACAACAGTGAATTATGATTAATATCCTTAATATGTTATCAATCTCACTGGGCTTTTCTGACTTTATTGTTTAATAAATAAAATGGTATTATGAACTTATGATGGACACCTAAAAGTTAATTTACCTAAAAATATTCTTAACTATCAAAATATTTCTCTTTTCACTGGGGGTTGGTTAGTTGGATAGAAGCCAATGCTGATGAGATCTAACAGTCAATCCTCAAACAAATTAATCTCTTCTGCAACTGAGCCATAAATGACATGATTAACTCTAGGTTGACATCTTAAAATGTCGGTGACCACCATGAGAATGAGGAAGCAGCCTACTTAGGGATAAAAACAAAACTGTCATTACTATATATACGACTCAAAAAGGAAGACATTGCCTATGAGTCCGTTTGACATCAAGGGTTATATGTGATAGTTCTCATCAAAGTGAGTATGGATAGTCATATATACCTTCAAGTATACATGCTCTATCCTTCAAATAGTAGGCATTCAATAACCATTTGAGGAATGAAACAATGAATGAATTTGCTTTGTCACCTATTGTATGACCTATCCTTGAGAACAATGTGTATATGCTTGAAAAGAATGTATATTCTGCTTTTATTGGATGGTATGTTCTATATGCCTGATAGGACCAGTCGGCCAAAAGTATGTTTCAAGTCCAATGTTTCCTTGTTTATTTTCTACCTGGATCATCTATCCATTGCTGTATTCTTGTCTATTTCTCTCTTTAGATCTCTTACTATTTGCTTAATATGTTTAGGTGCTCCAATGTAGAGTGTGTGTATCTTTATGATTCTTAGTCTTTTTTGGTGACTCGACACTTTTATAATTATATAATAACGTCCTTTGTCTCTGTTTGGCTTAAAATCTATTTTGTCTGATATAAGTACAGCTATTCTTGCTCTCTTTGGATTCCAATTACATGGAATATCTTTTTCCATTCCTTCACTTTCAGCCTATGTGTGTTCTTAAAGCTGAAGTGAGTCTCTTGCAAGCAGCATATAGTCAGGTCTTGTTTTTTTATCCCTCTTGAAGTTCCCTTGTTCTTTTTTTACTCTCTTGCTGTGCTCCTTTGTGAATTGGTGATTTCGTATGTTCTGATTCCTTTGTGTTCATCCTTTTGTGAGTTTACTATTTTTTTTTTTTTTTTGCTTTGTGGTTACTAAGTGACCTACACAAAATACTTTATAGATCTAACAATCTATTTCATGCTGATTACACTCAATTTTGATCACATACAAAACTCTACCCCTTTACTCACCCACTTTTAGGTTTTTAATGTCACAATTTGCCTCTTTTTATAGTGTATTGCTAACTAATTATAGTAGTAACAATTATTTTTGATACTATTGTGCTTTAACTTTAAACACTAGGTTAAGTGGTTAATATATCATATTACAGTATGAGAGTTCTCTGAATTTGATTATGTATTTGCCTTTATCAGTGTGTTGTATGTATTCATACAAGGTCAGACAATTAATTTTGCAAACTAATCCTAAAAACAGTGCTACATCTCATTGCTGAATATCACTATGGTCACCTTCGAAGTACTCCCTTTGGGAAGCTATGCACTGACACCAGCACCTAGACCACCCATCAAAGTAATTTTGGACTCTTTTTCTGGAATGGCCAGCAGAGCTATTATCATACCTTGCCAAGGTTATGGCACCTTACCGAGTTATTTGTACAGTGTTGCCAACATAAACGCATGGTGGCAAGTTTGTGAACTTAATTGTCAGATTTTGAGTATGACGACAGCTCTGTTGGCCATTCAGTTGCAGAAGAGATTAGGGTTCTAAAATTGCTTTGAAGGGTGGATTAGGCATGGCGTCAGTACACAACTTCCTAAGTGATATTCAGCAATGAGGTATGTAGCACTCTTTCTAGGATGAATTCATGAAATTGTCTGCCCTCATCTTTTCACGTAAGCATAAAAAACTCCTTTCAGCATTTCTTTTAAGGCAGGTATAGTGGTAATGAGTTCCCTCAGCTTTTGTTTGTCCAGGAAAATAATTTTCCTTCATTTCTCAAGGGTAACTTCGCTGGAGAGAGCATTCTTAGTTGGCAATATTTTTTCTTTTAGCATTGTTAATATATCTTTCCACTTTCTCTTCACCTATAAGGTCTCTGCTGAAACATCCAATGATAGCCTAAAGAGGGTTCCTTTGTAGGTCATAATATTTTCTCTTACTGCCTTCATAGTTCCCCTTTTGTCTTTGATCTTAGACAATTTTATGATAATGTCTTGGAGAAGGTTATTTTAGACTGAAATAATGAAGTGAAATATGTCTCATGAACCTGGATGTTCAAACTTACCTGTAGGCTTGGGAAGTTCTCAACTATTATTTCTTGCAATCTGCCCAATTCTCCTTCTCTTCTCCTTCTGAAACTCCAATGATTTGGACAGTGTGTGTGTGTGTGTGTGTGTACACATATATATTCCATAGATTATGAAGGCTTTCTTCACTCTTTTTCATTCTTTTTTTCTCCTCAGACTGGGTTATTTGAAAGTTCATATCCTCTATTTCACTGATTCATTTTTCTGTTAGGTCTGCCAGAATACTGAGGCTCTGTATTGCATTTTTCATTTAGTACATTCTTCAGATCCAGAATTTGTTTTAGTTTTTAATGATTTTTATCTCAGTTGAATTTCTCATTTTGATCCTGTATTGTTTTCTTGATTTTGTTAAATCATCTGTTTTCTTATAACTCATTGAGTTTTTTTTAAACAACTATTTTGAATTCTTTATCAAGTACATCAGATCTTCATGTCTTTGGGTTTGTTTACTAGAAAAGATTATTGTGACCTCTTGGTGACATCGTGTTTCCTTGGCTTTTCATGTTCCTTGGAGTTTTGTGTTGCTGTTTTTTAATTTCAAGTAGTAGTCACCCCCAATTTTTATTAACTGCCTTCAGAGTAAAATTACCTTATGTCAGTTCGGCTATAGATTCTAAGCTGTTCTCTGACCTTGTATGGATACAACTGTCCCATACTTCTTTCTCCTTCTTGTGGCAGAATTCTTATGCTTGTATATCTTCTCTCAGTCCTACAATGTAGCAGGCCAGCTGTCAACAGTCACTCTTTTATTTTTATGAAGGTGGCGCTACAGCTCAAGTTTGTGGTTTCTTCTTAGCCCACAGCTCTGGTCTGCTTTCTGCAGGTGTTCCTGCCTACCAGAGCTTGCTCTCCTTGCAGCCCTGGGAGCCACCCAGGGTGCAGCTGCAGAGTGGTGGGAGGTATGGGTTTGGCATGTAGTGCACTGGGGTTCCCATAGGTCAGCTGGGAGGTCCGTGGATGAAGTTTTCCCCTTGGATCATGGGCGGGTTTCCTGATGAAGTCCTGAACACAGTCAGCAGAAACCTCATCCTTTTAATGCCCCTCTCTAGGAATCTTATGTGCTGCTCTCCTCATCTGCTTCCTCCCTCTAGTCATGGAGCTCCCTCTTTAATGCTCTGGGTGCTATGAGAGAGTAAGGAGTCTCTTAATCGGTGTCCCACACAGCTGGAGAAACTAGGTGTTCACTCACTGTCTTTTTCCCCTCACATAAGAAATCACGGGCTGGGTTAGCCCCCTAAACTGTGCCTCTTTGTGGAAGGGATGATGTTGACAAAGATAAGCTGTTTCTCTTACCCATTTCAGTGTGTCCAAACTCATTTGTTAATTTTTCTCCAACAGGGTGTTGGAACTTCTGCTCTGGAAACCTGGACTTCCAAAAGGCTCTCCTGTCTGTTCTGCTGGTGCTCCCAGACTGCAGCCGAGAGGGGCCAGAATCAGTTCTCAGTCTTCTGTAGGTTTCATAGCTGGTACAGATACACCTTGGAGAAATTGTAGGGTTGGTTCCCACCGCCGCAACAAAGTAAATATTGCAATAAAGCAAGTCACAGAAATATTTTGGCTTTCTAGTGCATTTAAAAGTGATATTTACACTACACTATAGTCTATTAAGTGTGCAATAGCATTATGTCTAAGAAAATGTATATACCTTAATTAAAAAATACTTTTTTGATAAAAAAATGTAATCATCATCCGAGCCTGTTGGAAAAATGGTGCTGATGGAGTTGCTCAAGGCAGGGTTGCTATAAAGTATCAATCTGTTAAACATGTGATATCCATGAAGCACAATAAAGCAAAGTGCAATAAAATGAAGCATGCGTGTACCTAAGTCTGTGTGCCTATTATCCCATGTTCCAGATGGCTACTCCTGGGTCCCTTGGCATATGGTGCTGGGTCCCACAACTCCCACAGAGGCATTTCTGTTCATGGGTGGATGCCAAATTTTTGTTGTTGAAGCGGGAGACAAAAATAAGGGTCATCCTATGCTGCCATTATGCTAACATCACTTTCTTTGGGCAGCCTATATTTTATCTGACAATCTTATCTACACTAGACCATCATAAGCAAGAAATAAATCTTTTATTGTATTAAAAAATTTGTGCCATTGAGATTGTTTTCACAAATACTTGACTGCTTTGACTAATATAAAATATTGATATCTTTTAAGGAATAGTAATGAAAATAACTAGTAGTAATAATACAAATAATAGTCATAGAAATAATTAGGTTTCTGAATGAAGTCTGAGAATATCACCCCATAGTTTACTGTGGTTAAGCTGATAAAATCCAAGTACCTCTAATTCAAGCATAGTGTATGAAATAACAGATTCAGAGAATTCATTTATGATACTTGTTGAGTAAGTATTAGGTGTGATGTACTCTGAGATATAAGAATAATGAATGAGACACATTTTGTGCTTTCAGGTGTACAACAGGGTAGCTTATGTAAGTATTAAAATAATCCTTGTATACAGTTATGCACTGTATAATGACATTTCAATCAACGAGAAACCACATGTATGATGGTGGTCCCATCAGATTATAATGAAGCTGAAAAATTACTATTTCCTGGTGATGCTGTATCTGTCATAGTGCAATTACACGTTTGTGGTGATGCTAGTATAAACAAACCTACTGTGCTGCCCATCCTATAAAAGTTCAGCACATACCATTGTAGTAGTAAGCTATACCATCTAGTGTATTTGTAAATACACTCTGTGATGTCTGCATACGACAAAATCACCTAACGGCATGTCTCAGAATGTAACCCCTTTGTTAAGAGCAGCATAACAGTAAAGCAAAAAGCAATACATGCTGAATTAGGAGGGGAAACAATGCTAATGCAAAATTTTAATCTTGACACCATAAAAGGTATTCCAGAAGTGGCAGGAAGAAAAGATGTGACTTATAAAAAGGCAGAGAAATGATCTTATTTTTCATTTCTTAGTCATGAACCTATGCTGCTGAATCTAATGTTCACTCCATTCTTGGCAAGACAAATGAAATTCCCTTACCTTCCTTTTACTTTTAATAGTTTTAAGGGGGAGTGTTTAAGTATAAGCCTAGTTGATCTTATTAAAAATAAGAACAATGGCTACCATTTACTGAGCACCTATTGGATGTTACTAATTATATGAAGTACCTGATATGATCTCATTTGATCATTATAGTAGCCATGAACAGCATTATATTTTCCACTTTACAAATAGGCAGCTATGGCATAAATTCCAGCTTGTCTGTGTCACATGTTACTATGTAGCAAAATCACAATTTTAAATTCAGTTCTGATTTAAAAGCATGTGTTCATCATCACTAAGCTACCCTACAAAACGATCCTTCTCAGACTGATTATTCTTTACCTCAACCCAACCTTTAATCCATGTTACACAGTTTGCATTATTTACTAGCATAGAAGTCAATATTTAGGTAAAATTTGAAAATGTCTTTCTTTTCCTCTATGTAAGAGCACTAACAAGAAAAATAATGCTAAAACCACAAGACATATGAGTCCTTTCTCAGTGTCTTAAACCTTAACTTTCAAGTGCTTTAGTCCTTTTTAGGCTTAAATTACATTTATAATAATAGGTCTGGAGGTCTAAAGGATAAATTCTTTATGAGCAGAATTCTTCATTTATGCCCAAAGATAAAACTGCTAGTGTTTTCTAAAAGGACCTTAATATTCTTAGAACAAGAGTCATTTTCATTTCTCTTCTCCATTGATTTTAGTAAAATAATATAAATCCGTGGTAAATTGTTGGGTAGACTACTGGAGAATAGAAAAATCAGTAGATTTATTGATCAACTATTTTTTATAGAAAATGACTTTTCAAAAAGAAATTTGCCTGCTAATACACTGCCACCTTATGAACATAAAAATTAAAATGTCATGACCCATTCTATTGAGCCTGAATATATACATTTTCTCAAAAATCACTCAACAGAGAATTCTCCTGGAATTTATTGGAAGAATGATTGGTAGGAATTTTCAGCTAGACTAATCATCACTCACACTTTGGACTTTTAGAGTAAAGAGCAAATCTCGACCAAAAAAATAAATGGAGTCTATCAAGAAATACATGTTCAGAAAGCACTACATCAGGCTTAGAGTTCTTAAGAAAATGTTTTAACTATGGATCTAATGTATATTACTTCTGCCCAAATAGTACTTTATGACATTTATGTGAATTAAAGGGAAATGAGTAAAAAATGGTCCTTCCTGTCTCTTCCTCCATTGGATTTACTATTGCAGGACACAAAATGCTTTAAAATGCACTTATTTTTAAATGTATTATTTAAGAAGGAGCAGGCTAAATGCTTAATAAAGAAGGCATATTACATTTTTTAAAAATTACCAATGTCAACTCTAATTTATGAGCTACTATCTGGCTTCAAGGCTTAAAAGTTCTAAATTTCCAAATTTTTAAAAATCATCTTTCTCCTTTTAATCTATAATGTTGAAGCCCTAGCTCATTTAGTACCATACCTTACCTGTGCCACTGAAATAAAAGAGCATTTGATCTATCTTTCTGCCTTTATTTTTCTTTTCATCAATCAAATCCCACAGTTCGCTCTGACAATGTTAGATCACATGTCAAATATCTCTGCTCCAATAATCATGTCACTGATACAGTCAAGTATCTTCTATGAGTCCCATTTACCTAAATTAATTCTACATTTGTTAATCTTGTAATAAAGCCCTCCATGCGCTGAATGTGAACTAGGTTTCCAGGCCTTATATCTACTTCCTTCCTACCTGTATTCTACACCCTGTTTATTTTGTATATGTACGTGCTCCGCTAAAACCGTGAGCCCCTTGGAAAAAACAGTGCCTGCTTCATTACCCTCCATATACAAGGGGCTCTGAAAATATCTATTGAAAGAATAAATGATTCATGCAAAATTATTTTAATTAAACAGATTATTGTGATTAATTTTACTTAACACTTATTGATTGACTGCCTGTTAATATGGCATCATCATTTTTAAAATTATCATAAGTAATCATAATCTTAAGGTCAATGCATTTTCATGTATCTGTCCTGTCATTTTGTGCTCTCTTCACCTACATACCAGAGGGCAGCATATTTCCTCTCCCTTTTTATGTTACAGTTCCTCATACTCTCCCTCCCAGCCCCCATTTTAAAGACACATGTCCAGATTCACAGCTCAAAGAAATAAAGTAATATGTCTGATATATTTATTCCTGCTTGCTAATGGACTAATTAAACTTCAGTGTAAATTAATTTTAGCCTATGTAATTGTATTTGAACATTAATTGGTACTTACATATATTTTATACTCCAAATCTACTTTCTGACATTTGGAAAATGTCATAACTATGCTTCTAATACTATTTTTTATCTTTGATATTGTCTAACATTAAATTTTTTGTTTAAGTTTTCATGTGTTTGGGTCTTGACTCTCTATTTAAATTCCTTGAAGACCACAATAATGTCTTGTAGTCTCTTATTATCTATTGAAACCTCATTCATCAGACTTAATATAAGTGTTCAATAAACTGTGCTTAAAAAAACATAATATTAAATTACCCATTTTTTTACCAAAGTAATTTTATTACTGAGAAAATGGAAAGCAATAGTTACCAGGTTTTAAAAAGAGAGAATGAAAAAAAAAAATTACACTGATACATTATTTAAGTTTTATTTTGAATTTGCACAAATGATCTAAAACCTCAAAATTATCCTCTGTTGATTTTAACTAAGCTGAATGGCACAATTTGATTGTCTTAATAAATCTAACATGATCAACAAATCTTTTACTTGCCTTAACCAGGCAGATATAATTTCAGGATTTGGCTTTTTGTTTATATTCTATGAAATCGTGGATAGGAATTTATCAAGCTAGTTCTGAGCTCCCAAAACAGAGGTATCATATTTTACTATAAGAGAAGTAATTACAGAAAAAGGAAAACTTATGTCATAATTAAATAGGAATTAATTTATTCTACTATTAAAACAGCTAATTAGCCTCTAAGATTTTTCTCACATATTATCTCATGACCTTATGAAATACATTTGATTTTAGGAATAAGTATATGTATATGTTTCACAAGAATAAATTTGATTTTATATTCAGAAGATATTTAACACACACATAAGCACAGGTTTTCTAATTAATGGTATTTGAAGTCAAGCATTTTAGGTATCCATTTGGAGTTTTATTATACTCATAATTTTAAAACTTCTAGAAATGCAAATGTTGGTTTTATACAGAGTTAACCCATAAACTTCTGCAAGTCTAAAATCAATCTTGATCAATGGGAAAGCTTGACTGTCAAAGGAAAATTTTTTCAAAGATTATTTTTTTTAAACATATGAATGTAACTGAATTTCCTCTGGTTTAAATATTGTTTACATTTTTTTATGGTAACCTGTCAAGTAAAGGATTTAGTAATTACATTTCAGTACTAAAAACAGTATAAAATTAAGTTTTCTAGAATTTAAAAATGTATACTTTATCAAATATAGAAATAATTACAATTTATGCTTAATTTTATGTCATTATTCTTTTGATGTCATATGTACTTAAAAAAGCCCTACAATTCTTTTAAAATGCTGATACCTATTAAGTATTTCTAAAGTAGTTATATTTTTTATGCTGGTTATACATTTCAGGGAATTTTTAAAAACCTGGAGCAGGCTATTTAAAAAAAAATTAATTGAATATTAAAAGATGTAAGTGTGTCAACTCACATTTCACTAACCAGCCACTACTATAAATGTTTGTGATCACTCTTACATTTCTTTTCCTGTTACACTCATTTGGGATTAGGAAAAAATTGGACACAGATTTATTCTGCTTTGTAACATGAAGCTAATAACATTAGTTATGTAATTACTTAAATGTGCAAATATTTGTGTTGATTCTTACATTGAGAGATACATAAGTAAACAAGGGTCTATAAAGTATGTTTGGCACTAGTAACATTTATAAGACTCAGGTGGTTTCTCAAGTATATATTTAGGATAAATATCCCTATTTAAGAAGCAGAATAAATCACATATATAATTATAATCAGAAACTACATGGAAGAAATCAGAGATACTGTAAAACAAGACTTACAGAAAATAATGTAAAGGTGTAGGGGAGGAGGTAGTAGAAGAAAATATAATTTGGAATAGTTTAATTTTTTTAGTTAACATGACTTAAATGGTGATAGACTTAGCAATTATAAAGAGCAGGAAAATGACAAATAGGTTCAGAATATATAATTTTTTCTTCATTCATTTTTCACAGCTACATATAAAACACAGCATATAATATTTTCTCTTCACTTGAAAAGGCAACATTAAAAATAGGTCACAGCTTCTGACAGAAGATGCAAACTGCCAGGAGAACTACGGGCACAGTAGGAGCTCAGGAAATGATAATAATAAGACTGCATTACTGCTGAGAATCTGACAAGAAGGCTTGAATTCTCATTCCAGCCCTATTGCCTATCCAAGGCCATATTTCCTATATGGCCTTGGGTGAGTCATTTAAACTCTCAGTGATCTGACTGACAGTAATACTGAGTTTACTTTCCTCACAAAAGTACTGTAAGGTCAAATGCAGGCCTGATGAAATATGCAAGTAAATACATTCCTTAACTCATGAGCCTAGTCTTTGTAACTAACTTTTAATGTTTTATTTTCTCTAAGACAATTTTCAGATTTACAGAAATCACAAAGGCTGAGAAATGAATTTGAAAAATATGAGACTTGAATTTCAAGAAAAGAATTTATTTAAAAAGGGGAAGGGGAGGGAAACCCTTCAAAATACTGCTTTTACTTTTTCCTCACTTCATGTGGAACAAACCTTGAAAGCAAAGTTGTGAAAATGGACAAGACACTTATCTTCGACAAAGAGTGGAATGCAACTTAATACTTGCAGCACTATAATAACTTGGAAAGGCTACTAAAATAGCTTTCAAACTCTAAGAATGATTTAGAAAGTGTCACTTTAATACTTCAGTGTAGTGTTTGTCAGCCTTTTAAAATCTATCTCCCTAGAAGCCTTTTTCACTCTATCTTCTGTATATCCTATCAGTAGATTGTTAAATTTTTCTTTCTATATAGTTTTTAACATACAAAGTTGTATCAAATATGTATTTTCAACTTCCTAACCTCTCTTTTCCCAACAAGATTTTGATGGATTCCCTCCTACACTTTCCATTCACTATCCTATTAGTCATCTCCCAAATCTTACCAGATTTGGGTAAGATTTTTTTTTTATTCATAACATTAATAAATATAATTACTGAAGTAACCTTAAAAAGCTGTATGAGGTGGCTAGCTAGCTCTTTTCCAGTAGTCAAATGAGAATTCAGAAAAAAAGTGTAACCAGAACTCTCCATTATGTTCCAATTACTTAACATTTGAGTAACAATAACATCATCAGCAAAAATATACATATTGCTTCATTTATTTATCTATGAATAAAATGATATCATCAGGGCAGCAGGGGGCAGAAATGAGACAATGACAGGATCTTGCTGTTCTAGCCAAACTTTTACAGTTCCGTATTTATTTTTATACACATGAGCTAAATGTTTTTATAGGTAACATTTTTGTTTTCCTTTTTGTTTTTTCTTCTTTTCTTTCTATCCCTTCCTCCCTTTATCCTTCTTTCCCTCCCATCCTCCTTTTCTTACTCCTTCCTTTTGTCCAACATTGGTCTTTGGCTGAGACTACAATTTCAAGAAGAAATAAAAACTGCATTACTCAGGAAGCAAGCTAATAAGTTTCCCCAGCCCCAAATGCCATTAGAGACTTCCTGAATAAATGAGAAACACATTAATTAGAAAAAAAAGAAAAGGTGCTTGCATAGGCAACAAAAACAGATTCCGGTCTACATTATGATTAAAACTCAACTTGAATAATAAATGTCCGATATGGATAAGATCTATTAGGATATCTTGCACATGTGTGGCCAGTGAAGTTTGGTTCCAACAATGTGTGGTTTTTTTTCAGTGCAGTTAAGTAACAAGCAGTGAGGCTCCTACCACTTCCCTTTAAGATACTTCCATAATATAATGGACTTCATTAATAGAGAATTTCTTTTAAATGTAAGTATTACTGAAATTTTTCATTCAAAATCATTCCATTATTGTTAGACTAGTCAGTGGAATGCATGGAAATAACTATATATATATATACACACACACACACATATACATGTATATACATACACCTATACATAAGTGTCTGCATGTGTGTTTAACTATAACTACATAAGTGAACTTAATCTGATATAATTTTTTACATATTTAATTGACACCTGGGCTCAAATTTTACATAAAAACACTACATATATCCCCATATAGTCTTGTTTTGAGGCTCATTCTCCATTGATTTAATTCTTTTTCTTACAAGATTACATAAAAATTCCTCTTATAAGTTATATTTTATAGTTAATGAATTTACAGCTTCACATTTATTTGACTCATATTTAAATGGAAAAATAGAACAAGGGTTTTTTGGCTTGTTTTCTGCTTCGGTTTTCTTTTATATGTTTTGCATGATAACTGATCAGCACGTTCACAGTTTGTATCCTAAGCTTCAATCTTAAGATTGCTCTCAACAACTTACTTGGTCATTACAGAGATAATAAATACCATTCATAGAGGTCATTTAAATAAAAAATATGTTGACTAAGAGACGAGACTTAGTAAAAACTGGTTTCTCTTCTGTTTCAATGACTCCTAACATAGTACAGCCACTGAAATCAACTTAATGTTTGTCAAGATCCATTGAACTTTATAGTGAGCATCTGGGTAGTGCCACAGGGCAGATGTTGGAATAGAATATCACAGTGAAACTACTTCAAATCTCATCTGGTTAATAACAGTACTTCATTGAAAAGATTCTTTTCTGTAACTTTACACTGATTTTTGCCCAAATAAAAGCTGTTCACCTTTTTTTAAAGGCATAATGTAACTACTTATAAAAGAAAATCCCTTAACTTCTACAATTTATCAAAGTGTAGGATTTATTTATAGCTAATTAATTGAATTAATTAATTTATTAACTAATTAATTTGAATTAAAAAGAAATCACTAATATAACTAACTTTAAAAAATCTGTATCTTTGGAAATGAAGAACAAAGCCTAAATGTAATTTGTAACTTATATAACTATCTTTTCTCTTTTATTATTGTGTGGGAAATTTTGTTATCATATCAGATTCTAGTTAAATATAAGGAATTAAAGTACCTGAAAGTGTTCTTAGGGACATCATCAAAAAATTTCTCCACCTTTTTGGGTAACCAACAAGAAGCATTTTCTTTGTGCATCTTCTAGGTGTCTCATCATTGCTCTACCCTGCCAAATTCTCTATTCAGCCCATTCGAATTTGCGTTTGCTTCTGTATTATCATCCTCCTCCACTAGTAGTTAGTTATATTAATAATACAGTAAAACATGTTCATTGTAAAAAAATCAGGAAATACATAAGAATCAGCAAGAACTAAAAATTCAACTGTAATCTCATCATTCAGAAACAACTACTATTAACTTTTTTAAGGTAAATTTTTAAAATAAAAATGATTTTAAGGTATAATGTCTATCAGTTTGTAAAGTGTTTGCATTTAGCAATATATCCTAAATATTTTCTACTTTTCTAATTCCCTTCATACTTTTAATGTCTTCTTTTTTTCTCAAAAAGTTTTTACAAGTCTTAATTGCATTATTATTCTAGACAAGAAGTCAGCAAACTTTTCTGGAAAAGGGCCAAACAGTAAATATTCTAAACTTTGCAGGTCATATAGTCTCTGCTGCAACCATTTAACTCTGATACTGCAGTTGCAAAAAGTAGACATACATGAAGATGGCTATGTTCCAATAAAGTTTCAAATAAAACTTTATTTAGAAAAACAGGGACTGGGATGTACTTTGCTGACCCCATATTCTAGACAATTGCATATAAGGAAATACTGTGTATCAGGATTACTACCTCCTCTAGTTGAGTATTTTACAGATTATTTTTATGCTCGACCTTTTTCTATCAATATAGATTTATCCCAGCACACAATACCAAAAAGTATGTTCATTTCCTGTGGTAATTGCAAATGTGATTCTTCAAGAGTGGTAGGAAATCCTCCATGATGGAATGGTACCAGAAAGACTTCCCCAGCTCAGTCTGTCTTAGAAACCTGAATTTCAATAGCAAAGTAGAAGGATGCTCTTCCCTCTCCCCTTTAGCCAACAGAAGTCCAAGTTAAATTGGTAGTAACTTGCTGACACAGAGAGTTTTCATCCCTGTTTCAAATCTATGAAAGAGAGAGAAATTGAGATTGAAGGAGTTGGAATAGCAGGAAACCTACAAGTTTATATGCATCTACATCCATGCTTTCTTTCTTCCCCACTGTGACAAAAGAAGTCTTGCTCCTCTTACAGCCCCTCTATATTTGGTATGGATTCTACTTTTTATTGTCTTTTCATCACGGTTCAGAGGCTCACTCTTTATCCCCCCACCTCTCCCTCTTTCATGTCTCTTTAACCCCCTTCTCTCTAATTGCTTTCTTTCATCAGCATTTAAAATTATTTCAGCCCTTCATAATCTCAAACAGTGCTCTCCTACTGCCCCTATTTTTCCTTTTCACATCAAAGTTTTACCAAAGAATTGTTTATTTACACTTCCCTTTTTTCATTTATTCCTCTTTGCACTAGTTTAATCAGGGTTTTGCCCCCACTGATCCACTGAGAATGACTAAAATAATCAGTGAACCCCTTATTGTTAACTCCATTTATTACTTTATCTCTTACTTTGCTGGGTAAGAGTACAAATTACATAGTCAAACTAAGTTCAAATCTTGATTCTGTCACCTACTGGCTATGCATTTTTCTTGGGCAAGTCACTTAACCTCTCTGTACCTCACTTTTCTCATCTTCAAAATTGGAATATAATAATACCTAGCTCAAAGGATTGTTGTGAAAATTAAATTAATACATGCATAATTGTTTACAACAGTGCTTGGTCCATAGTAACCTCTATATAAATGCTAGTTATGACTGATCCGTCAGCAGCATTTGCCCATATTATTGTCTATCTCCTTTTGGAAAGCAACTTTTTCCATAATACATTCTTTACGTTTTTTCCTCACCCATTGATTCATCCTTCCTAATCTCACTTCCATATTGCTCTTCCTTTTTAGGCTCATTTTTCTCCCAAGAGCACTTTTCTACCCATATTATTCACACTCTCGACTAACCTTCTCCCTAGGGAATCTCTTTCCTTCTCATTGCTTCAATTACCATCTGGTGTCTTCCAATCTATTAATATTATCTCACATCAAAACTTTTCTTCCAGTACAACTTCGCTTGGCTATCAAAAAGCATCTCACGCCATACATATCTAAAACTCATCTCATCTTTCCACTTTCTAACCCCAACTATTCCTTCTCCCATGTTACCTATTTTAGTGAACTGTACCACTACCCACCCAGTTTGTCAAGACTGAAATAGGTTGAGTTGCTCTGGATTCTTCATTATACCCCACTTCCCACATGTAGCAAAGGTCCTGTCAATTTCATCTTTTAATAAAATTATCAAATCTGTTTACATTTCTTCACCACTATTGTTACTACCTTAGTCTAGGCAATTGTCACCTTTAATCTATATTATGTCTACAGACTTCTGTCTCAGTATCTACTTTGAGTCTTAAGGCCCTCTTGAATATGTGACCTTGAATGCAATCGAAATATACTCTGTAATTTCAAGATCAATGCCAAAAATGTTACACATTGCCTTTATGAAATTCCAGTACTCCTCAATGTGGATTAGAAAAGCCTTCATGGCCTTGGCCCCTATTTGCATCTAAAGCTTTGTGCCACATCACTACCCTCTCCCCACCTCAAATTTTCTACATAGATGATCATGCCATCTGCAAACAAGACAATTTAACTTTTTACTTTCTGTTAGCCTTTTCCCTCCTTTTCTTGCCTGAGTACACTGACTTCATCAGTATCATGTTTAATGGAAGTAGTAAATGTTGACACCCTTGCTTTACTTTTTATCACAGGGGGAAAATATGTTAGTGGTAGGATTTTATCAAATTGAAGAAGTTCTCTTTTATTCCCAGTCTGCTGTGAGTTATAAAGAATGGTTTTTGTCAAATGCTTTTCCTGTGTTTACATTTTCCTGAGGTAACACATTACAGTGACTGATTTTTCAAATGTTAAACCAACTTTATATTCCTGGGATACACCCCACTTGCTCACAATGTACATCCTCTTTATATACTGTTGGATTTTGTTTGCTGAATTTTGGTTAAGAATTTTTGTGTCTATCTTCATGTAGTATACTAGTCCTTAGTATTCTTTATTGGGATAATGTCTTTGTCTCATTTTGGTGCAAGATAATATTGGCCTTACAGAATGAGTTAGAAAGTATTGTCTCTTCTTTAATTTTCTGGAAGAGTTCTTGTAGAACTGGTATTATTTCTTCTTGAAATGTGTGACAGATTTCAAAGTAAGTTATTTGGGTCTGGATTTTGATGTGGAGAAAGTTTTTACATAAAAATTTAATTTCTTTGACAAGCTATTCAGATGATCAATTTCTTTTTGAGTGAACTTTGGTAATTTGTGGCTTTCAAGGAATCTGTTCATCTAAGTTATAAAATTTACTGGTACGTACTTATTATCCTTTTAATGTATATAGAATGGGTAATGATGCCATCTCTTGCATCGCTGATATTGTTATTATGCCTTTTTTTCTGATCAGTCTAACAAGAGATTTATCAATTTCACTAACACTCCCAAAGAATCAACTTTTGGTTTCATTGATGTTCTCTATTGCTTTTGTTTTTTATTTCATCCATTTCCACTGTGATCTTTATTATTTCCCTTTTCCTTCTTACTTTGACTTTCTTTCTTTTTTTCCTATTTGCTTAAGGCTGAAGCTGAGGCCACTGATGTGAAATCTTACTTCCCTTCTAATATAGTTGTTTACTGTTGTAAATTTCCCTTTAAGTATTGCTTTAGTGGCAACCCACAAATTTTATATGGCATTTTTCATTTTTATGCAGTTCAAAATACTACCAAATATTTGGAAATTTTCCAAATATGTTATTGGTTTCTAAATTAATTCCACTTCATCAGAGAACATAGTTTGTATGACTAGAATTCTTTTAAACATATTGAAACTTATTTTTTGGACAAGAGTACTGCTTACCTTGATAAATATTTAATATGCCCTTGAAAATAATATATATTCTGCTGTTATGAGTAGAGTGTTCTATAGATAACCATTAGGCCAAGTTAGTGTTTCTCCATTCTATATCCTTACTGATTTTCTATCTACTTTTCCTATCAGTTATTGATAAAGGACTATCTCCAACTATAATTGCAGATTTATTTATTTTCACAGTTCTATCAGTGTTTACTTCCTGTATTTTGAAGCTCTGTTAATAGATGCATAAATGTTTGATTATTATATCATCTTTATGAACTGACCTCTTCACAATTTTTAAAAAGTTTTAAAATAAAAGTTGCATATATTTAAGGTAACAACATAATTTGATATAAATAGTCAAATGATTACTACAGTAAAGCTAATTAACATATCTCACATAGTTACCACATTTTTTGGTGATGAGAGCACTTGAAATCTCTCTTAGCAAATTTCCATTACTGCACACAGTATTATTAACTATAGTCATCATGCTGTACATTAGACCTCTATACCTATTCAGCTTACACAAGTACAACATTGTACCTTCTGACAAACATCTCCTTGTTTCCCCTACCTTTCACCCCTGGTAACCACTGCTCTACTTCTTACTTCATTGTATTAGACATTTTTAGTTTCCACATAAAAATGAGATCATGAAGTTTTTTTCCTTCTGCGTCCAACTTATTTCACTTAGTATAATATCTTTCAGGTTCATCCGTGTTGCTGCAAATGGTGAATCTCCCTTTTTAAAGATGAATCATGTTCCATTGTGTGTGTGTGTGTGTGTGTGTGTGTGTGTGTGTGTGTGTGTGTATCTGCCAAAATTTCACTGACTCCTTTATATAAAATGGCCTTCTATATCCCTGGTTATATTTCTTTGCTCTGAAATATTTTTCTGTCATTAATAAAGCCACTCCAAAAGGTTCAAGATGGCAGAATAGGAAACGCTGTTTGCTGCCTCCCAAGATCACATTAAAATTACAACTAAACTATAGAGCAATCAACCTTGAGAATCATCTAAGACTAACTAAACAGAAGCCCTATAACTAACAATACAGAGAAGAGGCCAGGCTGACCCCAAACCCACAGGTTGTGGTTGAACACTGGAAGGGACATCTTAATGGTGGAGGTCCCCCATGAAGAGTGAGGGGACCCAGCCCCACACCGGGTTCCCTGGCCCATGAGTTCTGTGCCAGGAAGAGGAATTTATCTCTTTTGGTGAGTATTAACTATAACTTCGTTTTTTTTATTTTAGTGGTTGCTCTAGGGTTAGCAATACACATATTTATATGGTCCATATTTACAAATAAACATATCTAACTTTTCATAGTCTATCTTTAAGAAAATGCTACCACTTCACATACAGCATAAAGAACCTTATAAACAGAAGTACAGTATACTTCTATTTCTCTCCTCCCAGCCTTTGTTATTGTTGTCATATACTGTATATCTGCACATATTATAAAACACACACTACATTGTTGTATTTGTTTAAAGTTATCTTCTAATAAGATTTGAGTAATAAAAACATCTTATATATTTATTACAAATTTACAATTTCAGATTTTCTTCATTCCTTTGTAGATACTGTTTCCTTTTGGTGTCACTTCCTTTCTGCCTCAAGGACTTTCTTAAACATTTATTTTAGACAAGTGTCTTTGCTAGTGATGAATACTTTCAGCTTTTTGTATGTCTCAAAAAGTCTCTATTTTACCTTTATTTTTGAAAGGTATTTATACTAAGTATAATTCTAGATTGATCCCCTCCCCATTACTTTAAAGATATTGTGCCACTGTCTTCTTACTTATATTGTTTTTTACAAGAAACTTGCTAGAATCCTCATCTTTCTTCATCTGTATAAATGTGATTTTTCTAATGCATTGTTTTAAGATTTTCTTTGTCACTTGTTTTGAACAATTTGATTACCATATGCATTGATGTATTTTTCTTCTAGGTGGTCTGTCTGTGTGTGTGTGTACACTGAAATTCTCAAATCATTAGGTTTTTACTTTTTATCAAATTTGGAAAAGTTTTGGCAATGATTTTTATAAATAGTTTTCCTACCTATCCATCTCGCTCTTCTTTTTTGTTGACTCCAAGTATTTTAACCCATTTGAGGTTGTCTCACAGCTCACTGTTTCTGCACATATTTCTTTTTATAACTGTATTTTTTTCTCTCTGTTTCATTTCTGATAATTCTATTGCTATGTCTTCAAGTTTACTATTTTTTTCTTCTGCAATGTCTAATTTCTCATTAATTCCATCCAGTGTATTTTCATCTTTAGAATTTTGATTTTTAAAAATATGTTCCATATTTCTACCCAACATATTCAAACTTTTCTGATTTTTCAACGATATAGAAAATTACAACTGTTTTAATGTTCTTATCTACCAAGTCTAATGTCTGTGACAGTTCTGGATTGGTTTTCATTGCTTTTTCTCATTATTATGGGGATTTTCTCCATCAGATTTTTCCTGCTTCTTTGTATTGCCTGGTCATATTTGACTGAGGTTTTGTATTTGTCTGCCATGTATTTCTATAGCATCCTGTACTTCCCCTTAATAAAGCACTTCATTAAAATTGCTTATCTGGTTGTCTTCTCATTGTGTAGTTCTTTCTCTACACTGTTGCTCTAATAAGTTTATGCTTAAGCAATGTATACTTTATATTTCCAACACCTCGCACAGTTCTGGCACAGTAGATACTAGCAGAATAAATAAGAACATTCATAGATATACTCATATGTTTATAAAATACAGAGTTTTAAATAAAATTTGTATCAGAAATCCATGGTTTAAAATTGAACTATATGTTTTCTAACTCTCATGACTTTTTAAACAAGGTGTTATATTTTTACTTTTTATGAAATCATAACAACCTTCATATTTGAATGTAAAAGCATGGCTCAACTTGTATTTTACTTTCCATCTCTTTCAAGATAACTTGTCTTTCCTTTCCTGTCTCTTTGACATTAGGCTCTATACCAAACTAAGAGTCAAAGTGAAAAAACTTATTCTACAAAGCAGTAGTATTATCTATAGTTACTATGGCTTGTCAGAACTGGACCTTGGTCTCTTAAACAGTGCAATGATGTCTAGAATTATCCAAGCAACACAGAAGAAAATCAGCATGCTTAGGAAGGTGTGTTAAAATGTATTTATATTGTTACAAAAAATAGAAATTAATAATATATTTCAGATCCTTCATTTTACTATATATATTGCTATAACAATGAAGACTTTTGTAGTCAAGTCTGTACATGAATAAAAATGCCTTTAAATAAAGCAACTATTAAAATTTTAAGGTTTCCTCAAACAAGAGACTATAAAAACACCTGACTTCACAAAAAATATACAATTTCTGATAAGAGTATTGTGTAAGGTAGCAGAAGTCTAATTTCATTTTCCTTCACTAACCTAAAATTTTTACGTAAACTTTTACTTTGCTTACTAAACAAAATTATCTTGAATAAACCAATATTCAATTTATTTATTTTGTGATTTCAACATATGAGACTATAATGCCCACAATCAACTAAGAAAAAAGTTTCCCCTGAAAAATTAAATTTTAACAAACAATACTAAATAACAGAATACAACAGTAAATCAAGTGAGCCCTTACTATGTTTGTGGTTAATTATATAATACTTCCTATTTAGAAAAAAGACTCATGCTATAACTAGATTTTTATGTCATTTCATTTTTAAAAAATGATTATGTTTAAATTTTAAGAGTATGTATAATTTTCTTCGGCTTTAAGGCTCAAGATTAATAGTCAGAAAGCCTTAGTATTTCATAGTCAGAAAGCCTTAATATTTCACTGTCCTACTCTCTGTTTAGATAGGAACTAAGATATGACTATAAATTCTTTACTGCTAAAGGACTGCAGGGTGGTGGGGGAGAGCTTAAGCTTAGCCTTCTAAAACAAAGGAAAATAATTCTTTGGAGTAACTCCAGAATCTACTTGTAGGGAAAGAAAATATTATGACAATAGAGGTAGCAGAAGTATTGTTCTAGTAAGATGTAGATAGAAAGCTACCACAGTGCATATTTTTTTACTCCTAGAATTATTCCTAGAATCTCTACTTCTTACTCTAATCACCCTCCACTAGAAGAGAAGTAGCACTGGGAAGCCTAAGAATTCTTAAATTTTTATAGAGATATATTTTCAGACAACTATGAAATTATATTTCATAAATAATAAGGTCTACTTTCATTCAGTATTCCAACAGGTAACAATATTTAGAATGGAATAATGGTTTAAGAAAATAAAAGATTTCGGGAGCTCCCTGATGGTGCAGTGGCTTAAGGCTTCGGCACTGGCACTGTCAGCACTGCAGCCTGGGTTCGATTCCCAGTCAGGGAACTATCCATATACCAAAAAGCAAAAAAAAAAAAAAAAAAAAAAAAAAAAAAAAAAAAAAAAAAAAAAAAAAAAAAAAAAAAAAAAAAAAAAAAAAAAAAAAAAAAAAAAAAAGAAAAAGAAAATATAAGATTTTAAAAGACCTACTACAAATTCCTTCAGAACTCAAAACAACAAAAACAATTAAAACCCTACAGGGGGTCCCATTTCTGACTTTACCACTGTTCTCTGATCAAATGAATTTCTCCTAATTCCCCAAAATCTTTTTCTACAATTAATATTTTCAGAAATGAGCTTTCTCATTTACTTGAGTAAAAACATGTTTAAAATGTTAGAGTAAAATATCACACCATAAAATTCCCTGATATTCCTTCTCCCCAACTATTTCTTTCGTGCTTTATTATGGGAACATCCTACGACACTGGAAAATAACAATTAAAGATAATGAGAATAGAAAAAGGAAGCAGAAAATTTGCTAATAGTTTCTTAAAACTTAGAAAACAATGACTATTAAATGTGGCTATAAGTATCTTTAAAATCTTGTCTTCTTTATTCATGGAAGTAAGAGATAGCAGTAACACAGTGTCTGAAAAATATAGTCCATGCTTTTTATTTATCAATTCTAAAACAGAAATTCTACTTAACTCCTAGTCCAAACTAGTAGCATTAGGATATCTGCCACAACAAACAAATATTGTCTCATAGATAAAAAACAGGCAAGTAAAATTATTAGATAAAACTTTTCTATTAAATACGAAATATTTTTAAATGTATTGAAGGAAATAAAATCTAGCTAGAATCAACTGCTTTTTGTTTCAATTACCCTATATTACCAGGAAGGAATCCTGAGTTTTGGCAATGCAGAAGGAAAGAAATCAATAAAACACTACTGAGTAGCATTGCATCTAGAAAGCAACTGTACAGTGTAAATGCCTCTCATTCATCATAATCTGCTCAAATTAAAGATTAATTTTTAAGGTCCTGAGAAGTCACTAAAACAATGCCATGACTCCGTTTTTAAAATCACATGAAATACAAAGGCAGTCTTGAACATGATTAAAATGCTTAGAACTTTATTATTATGTAACAGTGATGACTAAGCACTGCAAAAATACAATTCAAGCAAGAAGGTACAATATTTTCCATTTTTATTATTATTATTATTATTTTTTTTTTTTTTTTGCTTTTTGGTATGTGGGTAGCTCCCTGACTGGGAATCGAACCCAGGCCGCAGCGCTGACAGCGCCAACGCCAAAGCCTTAAGCCACTACACCATCAGGGAACTCCCCATTTTTATTATTTATCTTAGTTGGCTACTGCAAGTAAGATATACATTCTTTCTAATCCCATTAACAGAGATGACTATAAGAAACATTCACCCTCCTATATGTTATTTTTCATATAAACATACATCCTACCTATACAAGAATATAGTATTTTATATGAAACAATTGATTAAATTAGTTCCTGATACCAAATTATTGACACTAAAAACAGCCAAGCAGAAAAAAGCCAGACACATCACAAAAATCATCTAACCATAGAACAACTCACCCATGTTCTAAGGATTTCATGAATAAAACAAAACAAAATGGAGTTTTTGTTGGACTTCTAAATAGACATCATTGCTTATATACGAACTCCAAAAGAAACTACAAAAAAGCTACTAAAAACTAAAATTTGGTAGTTTAACTAGTTAGAAAGTCAAAATTCTAATAAAGGCAATGAACAATTATAGATACTGAAAAATTTAAAGGACCATTTATTATACTACAAAAATCATAAAAATATTTTGCTATAAATCTAACAAATATATGTTTACTGAAAACTATAAATAAAAAAATTAAAGAAGATTTAAATAAATGGAGAAACATGTAGTGTTCAATAATGGGAAGACAATATTGTTACTATTTCCATTTTCCTCAAACTATTTATAGAGTCAACAAAATTCCAATCAATATCCCAACAGAATTATGTAGCAATCAGAAACTAATTCTAAAATATATATAAAAATGGAAAAGATTTAATATAATCAAAACAATTTTGAAAATGGAGAGCAAAGTTGGTGGTGTCACACTACAAGATTTCAAAACATATAGCAACGAGACAGCATGGTCATGGAAAAAAGAATAGAGGATCCACACACATATGGTGATTTTGACCAAGCTGTAAATATAAGTCAATGGAGAGTCTTTTCCACAAATGGTACTGGAGTAATTAGACACACATACACACACACCAAAAAATAAAAATAAAAAGGAACCTTAATACCCAAACTTTGAACATACATAAAAATTAACTAAAAATGTATTATAAAACAAAATGTAAAACCTGAAGTTTTAAAACTTCTAGGGGAAAACATAGGAAAAAATACCTGTGGAAACTTAGTCCTAGACAAAGATTCCTTACGTATATCACCAAAAGGAGAAAAACTGATAATTTGGACTTCATCAAAAGTAAGAACTTCTGCTCTTTAAAGAATACTATAAGATAATAAAAAGACAAGCTATAGAGAAAAAATACATGGAAATCACGCTTCTGATATAAAAATTTTTGTGTCCTGAATATGTAAAGAACTCTCAAAACTCAAGAAAACAAACAGTGGGTTAGGGAGGGGAGAAAGGGGAGGGGGTGGGAGAGGAGGGGGGGGAAGCTAAATATAAGGTGATGGAAAGAGAAGTCACATTAGGTGGTGAAGTTATTATACATCAAGTTGACAATGCACTGTAGAACTGTATGCCTGAAACCTATGTAATCCTTGCTAACAGATGTTACCCCAATAAGTCTAACAATAAAAACGAATTAAAATAAATCATTAATCCCCCCCCCCAAAAAAGAAAACAAACAGCCCAGTCTTTAAAATGAGTAAAGGATGTTAAGAGATTAAGAGATACTGCACCAAAGATACAGGGTAGAAAATAAGCACATGAAAAGATACTCAGCATCTTAAGTCAATAGGGAAATGCAAACAAAACCGCAGCCAGAAACTATGACACACCTATCAGAATGGCAAAAAAACAAGAAACCTGACACTAACAAGTGCTAATGATAAAGATACAGAACAACTAGAAATTCTCATTCACTGGTAGTGGGAATGCAAAAATGGTACAGATATTTTAGAAAGCAGTTCAATAGTTTCTTGTAAAGTTAAACATACTACACAACACAACATGCCACTCTCAGGCATTTAGCCAGATGAAAACGAAGAAAGAAAAAAACAAAAATAACCCCCCATAACATACCTATATTTACATGCAAGCTTATTTGGGAATATTTATATTGGCTTAATTAATAATTTCCCCAAACTGGAACAACTAAAATGTCTCTTGAGTGAGGAATGGATAAACAAAATGTTAGGTATATTCATATAATGGAATACTACTTGGCAACAAAAAGACAAACTATTAATACATGCAATATCATGGTTTAACCTCAGAACCATTATGTTAAGTGATTGACACCAGATTCAAAAGGCTATATACTGTATGATTACATTTATATGACACTCTAGAAAGGCAAAACTATAGGGAAGAAAACAGATCACTGGTTAGCAGTGGTTGATGAGGGAAGAGGATAATTTCAAAGGGCTGGGAAGAATTTTCTTAGGTAATGGAATTGTGCTGTATTTTCGTTGTGGAGGGAGGTAGCTTATTTTATGTGTCAAAACTCACAGAACTGTACAACAAAATGGATGGATTTTACAGTATCTAAATTATGTATTAATATTAAAAGTAGTATAAAACCACCATAATCAGGCAATGAGAAATATTCAATACTAAGTTATTTGACTATGAATTGAAAAACAACCTTCTCATATTTCAATTAGTCCTGGATGCTATTCAAGATTCTACTATTATAAGGCAATATTCTTTTAGTAGGTGAATAACATTTAAAACAAAATTAAAAAACTGGGAAACAATTGTATACACAGGTAATATAAAAAAATAAATAGGTCATGCATGTCCTCTGTTCTTAAGACTGTCTCATCTCATGCTTAATACATATCTACTTAAAGTAACAACACAAGGCAAAATATATCACCAATGTATGAGTACACGTATAGTCTAAGTAATAAGACACTATGGTGTCTTTAAAGAAAAAAATCATGGACTTTGGGAACAGATAGATAAACAGGCCTAACTTCAAATCCCATTTATGTTACTCATTTAAATTAGAAATGTCACTTACACTACCTTGGTTGACTACACAATAAATAACAGAAAATATCTAGCTCCTTGTCCGGCTTCTAAATATTCCACGAATATTCTGTCATTCTCCTTCTTCCTTCTCCTCCCTGAAAGCCCAAGTTTTTCTCAAAGTGCCAGATCTGAGAATATAAGGTTAATTGCTTTACAAAGGAATAGTGGTCTTATTAAGAAAATCCACATGAATTAGTTCTACAGGCCTCCTCCTCTCATTTGTATTGTCGCAACACTCAATTGGGGACCACCACTGACCTATTATTATCAATGAGTAGTTACTGTCTCAGAGGTAGCCAATCTCTAGGCTAATCAGTGATCTATGAGGCAGGTAGACTTGAAGAAATCTGCTTAGAAAAAGTGATGGTAACTTATTTAGTCAGTCAGACTGAATATTTTGATACAAATAAGACAAAACTGGCTAATCAGAAGCCAAAGGGAAGAGCCTATACAGTGACAAGTAGAGTGTGAATGATTGTGGGCATGCAAAAGAAAGTGTGTGTGCGTGTGTGTATGTGTGTGTGCACATGTGTAGACATTTGCCATAAGAGAGCCTGAATGAAATGAAATGGCTGGATGATGAGAGATAAAGAAAGAAGCTAGAACCTAGAGTTACTTTGGTACCTAACAGTTTTATGAGTGAGTCCTTATAATACACGTCATTTTTCTTAAAATGGTATATTAAACATGTTTCATTGCCTATCCTACCCTTAAACACTTTAGAAAAACTTTTTCCTGACATTGTCATCCCTGAGAACCATACATAGCTGATCAGCCCAAAGGAAGTGTCTGATCCAAAGGAGCCTACCCCCCACCAGATTCTCTCTCAAGACCACGACCCAAGTTACCCATCCTCATATAGACAGTGGCTGATTCTTGAGCAAAAAGTCATGCAGAGTTAGGGTTGTATTGAGCATCTTAGGCAAAGCCCTGTGCAAAATAAGGTATGACTTACCAGAAATCAAGAGAAAGATGGACTAAATAGGCCACTCGTTTACAAGCTTTGGTGTTCAAACGCTCTCTCCCGGTTCCCTGCACCTTCTAATGGTAAAGTCACCTTACCAGATACTTTCATTTCAAACAAATTAGTTCTAGAGTCATCTTGCTAGTTGCTGCCAAAGAAGCAAAACTCTTCATATTTCTACTTTTGTATTTCCTGTCTACTTAAAATTTCAAAAGCAGTAACATGGCACTTGAACAGATTGCTAAGATTTGCACCCCTACTCCAATCAAAGTCAACTTTGTGGTATGATAAAGTACTATGTAAAAGTACTAGGTGTATCTCTTCCTCTCAATATCCCTCTCCACATACGATGCTTAATGATTCTTTACCATACAGTAGGAGCAGTTTATTAACAGCCTCATTTCTTCAAGGAATACATTTCTAAACATAAAAAAGAATACATTTCTTTTTTTCCCCAAACAGTCCAATAATGAAGCACAATATCAGAAATTAGCCTCTCCTTAAAAAATCTAGACAAACTCACTTAACCAGAATTAATGGCTATAATTATCATCCTATGATAGCAAGTATTTAAAAAAATTTACATATGTAGAGTATAGCAAAAATAATTTTTAAAAGCTGTAATAAACTCATTTCCTCATATCACTAAAACAGAAGCACACTGGCTTAAAAATTTTAAGATCAAAAGATAATTTTTCAAAGGTCCCACAAGGATTTTCTTAAATGCCAAAATATATAAATAATACAGGTATAATTTGGGGGTATTGTAAAAATTGTTCCCCATTCTACAATATGAATCTATAGTAAATCACAAATTTGTCTGTGTTCACACAGCATTGTGTGCATACTTCTATTACAGATTTATCAAGTCATATTATACTTGTTTGAATCTGTCCACAGACCTTTAGGTCAAAGAGAAAGAACCAACCATATATATACTTCATCTTGGAGCCTTTAGCAACTATAATACTCGTATACAGTGCTTACCTCAGAGTAGACACATTAAAAGGATTTTGTGAATGAAATAAATATCCATTTCATTAGAAAACTTAGTAAAATGATTAAGCAAATTTGGGCTACTGAGCCTTAGATTTTTAGCATTTCACATATTTAGAAAGAAAATGTTTCCAGCCAATATACTGAACTTCATTCTTCATCTGGCTAAAAGTTAGGTTTTATGTTCATAATTCTCAATGTTGTTTCTTAAAAAAACATTAAATTCAGAATTATGCTTTCATTTACTCAATCACAGAAGAAAATATCAGGTTTAAAAAGGACCATAATAAAGGAAAGTGTTTTGATTACTGAATACATGTGTACAACTTAAAACAATAATATGAAGATAAAATTTGGAATTTTTTTGTTCTTGTTAAAGACAGGCTGTAATATACCCCACTCAATTTATTAATCTATTTAGACTCTGATAAATAACTGTGCATTGTTTGAATAATGTTAATGCAGCATGCATATGAAGATCAGATTATAAACTGAATCCTTATGAGAGCAAGGTAACTTGACTCCAATGTGCTGTTATTCAAAAGGAAGGTCATAATGTAGCTATCTACATACAGATAACACTACCATTATGAAAATAATATGAAGCCAGTTCTTCAAAAACAGTGAATCATTAGGATATATATTTTTTATATTTAAAAAAATACAACCACTTAAAAATTTCCCTTTGTACATATATACATTTTTTTTCTCTATACATAACAAGTCAATATTTGAAGTTGGGCGTTTGTCCTATGTAAATTGTCTTAAAGAGATCTAGCTTGTAGGAGAGTCTATGTTAGAAATATAAACACATATGTGAAAATACCATAGACAAAGGTATGTAGAAAAATGTGGAAGGAAGGAAAGAGGGAGGGAGGGAGGAACATAGGGAAGATTGTTTGAAGTCATACCCAAATATCAAAGTCTTCTGAAACTAGTCTAAATCAGAGAGGACTGTCTGAAGATTCTAGTCAGATGATACTAATCTGGGTCTTAGAACAAAAGAAAAGCAGAAGGTACAACAAGTATCTATATAATACAAAATGAATTTTTTGAGGTAAAAAAGGATGGCTGTATATTTTTTAATTTTTATTTTAAAATTACATACAGTAAAATTCACTCTTTTTGGCTTAAATTTCTATGTGTTCTGAAAAAAGCATAGTGTAACCACCACCACAATCAAGATACAGAATAGTTCTATCACTCCAGAATTCCCTTCTCTTGTCCCTTTGTAACTTCGAGTCTTATTCTAACCATTACCTTTTTATGTAACTATCTTTTACTTAGTGAAATAGTAATAGTTTAACAAAGGTAAACTACAGAGTGGCAGGATAACTACTTTTAGTTAAACTCCTAAAAATCATCTACACAGGACGATTTATTTTCCAGAAGTAATTCCACTTATATTCCAGAAGTAATCCTCCATGCCTCCCTAACTTTACAAAGCAAAATAAAATACAGAATCAGACTGATGATTTTCTCTAAACATCTGATTGTTCTCCAATACTGAAAGCCTTTGCTGCTGGTAGTTATGCCAAATCTACTTTGTTTCACAGAATTAAGTCAGTAATACGCTGAAAAAAATTCCACAACTACAGTCAACCTCCATATATATAAGCAGCAACTAATAAAGTAATAATTTAAAAGCCCTATCAGATGGATTTTTGCTGGCAGGTTTTTTAAAATCCTCTCACAGGTAGAGCAACAGCTGTTAATGAATAGATCTAGTCACTAGAGAATTTCTTTTAGCACAATTTGACATCATGGCCTAAATTCAAAGTGACACCAAATTAAATCTTGTTATGGTAATAATCATAGCAGTGTAGAGTGGTTTTGGAAAACCTAAGGTCTTAGTCTTCAGATGTAATTTCAATTATATCACTGTTGACTCTGGCTAGTTTCAAATCTTTCTCTCTGATAAAATTGTAATGACTTAAAAGTGTTTAAAACTTTGATTTTAAAAAAGACATCCCATGAATGAGCAATAAATGAACAATAAACCCTTTCATTTAAATGATATACTACTTGTCTAACAGAGGAATGGGACGGAGTCAATCTCTTTTCAAAGGCTAGGTACCTAATTTTACAGTCTTCTCAAGTTTCAAACAGTTAGAAAATAACATACAGAGTGGCATCAGGAAAATAGAGATATAGCAGTCCAAGTCCTCATCCCCACAGATAAACACTGATTTAATAACCATATACACACCAGAATACCTTTATGAAAACCCCAGGATCCAGTTAAGAAGATGCAGCATCCAAGAAGAGTACAAAACCAAGAACAACTGTATTGTTAGGCAAAAAGGAGCAGTTTCACTTTACCTTTGTTTTCCTCCTCCCCCAAATCAGCACATGCAATTTTTATCATGGGGGCAAGAGACAGCTGGGAGTAAATTCAATGTCCCCAGTTCTTTAATGTTTTGCCGAACAGAAATGCTCTTGTCTTGCCTCACACAGAGTACTCAAAAGATCCAGCAGAGTTGGAATGCTTCAGGGTAGCTAAGAACAAGGAAGAGTGGTAGGTAGTTCTCAGTAGCCAGTGAGCTCCACCATGGCCATTGTGGACTGCAGCTGCTAGCAGATCTCAGCAGCCAGTGGGGCTCTCAGCAAACAGTGAGGTTCACAGCAGCTGGCACAGAGCTCAGCAGCCAGAGAGGATCACAGTAGCTGGCAAGACTCTCAGCAGCAGGCAGGGATACTAGCAGCCAACCTGGTTCTGTGGTATTGGAAGAAGGCGCACAATCCTGACGTTTCTTCAGAAGGGAGGGATAGGCGAGAAAAGTGGAGTTATCCTGACACTTCTTCAGAAGGGAGGGAGAAGAGAGAAAAGGGGATTTGTACCTAACATCACGGCATCTCAGTACACTGCCCTATAGAAAAGGGACAGGTTGCTCTCAGTAACAAGGATGGCTCTGTGGGATTGGAAGAAGGTCTAAAATCCTGAGAATTCTCCTCAAGGAGGGAGAAGAGTGGAACATGCACAACTATAAAAAAGTTTGAAAGACTCCCAGAATTTCCAGTTATGCTGATTGGTGAAGGTCTTTTCCCGCCAAAGCCAATCCATAAAGACAGAAAGAGGTGACTAATTATTCAAATGTTCAGACACCAGTGTAAAGCTTACAAGAAACACAAAGAATCAGGGACATACCAAAGGAACAAAATAAATCTCCAATAGCATTCCCTAAAGAAATGAAGATCTATCAATTGCCTAACAAAGAAATAAAAATAATCATCTTAAGGAAGTTCTGTGAGCTATGAGAAAATGGAAACAACTGAATGAAATTATGAAAATACAGATAAGCAAAATGAAAATATAAACACAGAGAGAAATTATAAAAAGAACCAAACAGGAATTCTGGAGCTAAAGTATAAAATAACTTAACTGAAAAATCAACAAAGAAGAAACTTTAGTAAACACATAAAGATAAAGGAATCAAAGCAAAAAAAAAGAGAGAGAGAGAAAGAAATTAACAAACAAATAAATCACAAAGGAAAACTGCAAGAGAGGAAGAAAGGAACAAAAATGAAAGACAAAACAGCCAGAAAACAACTAATAAATTGGCAATTGTAAATCTTCATTTATCAATAATTACTTTAAATGTAAATGGTTCAAATTTTTCAATCAAAGGATACAGAGTGGTGGAATAGATAAAACAAAAGACAGCAGTGAAATGGATAAAACAAATGTGAACTAACATTATGCTACCTATAAGAGACTCCTTTTAACTTTAAGAACACACATAAGCTGAAAATGAAGGGATGGTAAAAGATATTTTGCTAATGGTAACCAAAATAGAGAAGGCGTGGCAATACTTACATCAGACAAAATAGACTTTCAGTTAAAATCATTCATAAGAAACAAAGAAGGTCACTCTATGATGATAAATGGGTTAATTCATCAACATGGCACATCTATTTTAAGTATATATGCATCCAACATTGAAGCAAACAATATACAAATCAAGTATTAATAGAACTGAAGAAAGAAACAATAGAATAATAAAAAGGGATTTCAAAACCCCACTTTCATCAATAGACAGTTCATTCAGACAGAAAAGCAATAAAGAATCCCAGACATGAATAATACTATATATCAAATGAATATAACAAGCATACATGGCTGCCCAGAAAAAATCCAGCCATAAAAATCTATATTTTTCATATTACATGGTTGGATACTTTCCAAACAGCTCTTATATACCAAACAATCCACCCAATAGCATCAGAATACACATACTTCTCAAGTGTACATGGAACATTCTCCAGGAAAAATCATGTTAATATGTTGGGCCACAAAATAAAACAACCTTAACAAAATAGAAATCACATCAAGTATTATTTCTATCCACAGTAGTATAAATTTAGAAATCAGTAACAGGTGGAAAAGTAGAAAATTTACATATGTGTAGAAATTACACAACATACTCCTGAACAACCGATGAATTCAAAAGGAAAAATTTAAAAGTATCTTGAGACAAATGATAATAAAAATAAAGCATACTCAAACTTATGAGATGCAGAAAAAAATTGTAAGAATGAATTTTACAGCAATATATGCCTACATTAAGAAAAAAGCAAGATGTCAAACAACCAAACAAAATACCTAAAGGAAATAGAAAAAACAGAACAAGTAAGTCCAAATTTAGTAGAAGAAAAATTATACAGGTTAGGGCAGAAATAAATGAAGTAGACATTAGAAAGATAATAAAGAAGTTCAGTGAGACTAAGAGCTGATTTTTAAAAGGTAAGCAAAATTCACAAACCTTTATCTAGACTCAGAAAAAAAAAATAAAAGAGGGGACAGTACAAGAGATGTCACAGAATAAAAACGATGAGACTACTATGAACAATTATATGCCAACAAATTGGATGATCTAGAAGAAATTCCTGGAAACATATATACAAACTACTAAGACTGAATCATGAAGAAATAGAAAATCTGAACAGATCAATAATGAGTAAGGAGATTCAATCACAGTAATTAAAACAAAAGAGGGCTGGATGAAAAATGTGAAGGGATTAAAAAATACAAATTGGTAGTTAGAAATTAGTCATGGGGATGTAAAATATAGCATTAGGAATATAGTCAATAATGTTGCAACAACTATGTATAGTGCCAGGTGGGTACAAGACTAATTGGGGTGGGGGGTCACGGCATAAATTATATAAATGTCCATCCACTATACCGTATACCTGAAACTAATGTAAAATAATACTGAATGCCAACTGTAACTGAAAAAAATGTTTAAAAATCTACACTTTACACTTCTTAGAATGGCTATTACACACACACAAAAAAAAATCAAAAGATAAGTGCTGGCAACATTGTAGAGAATTTGGAATCCTTTTACACTGTTGATGGGAATGTTAAATAGTGCAGCTGCTATGAAAACAGTATGGCAGTTCCCAAAACAAATAAAAATAGAACTAACATATGATCTAGCAATCCCACTTCTGAAATAAGGATACCTGCACTCCTATGCTCATTGCAGCATTATTTAAAACAGCCAGGATATAGAAACCCACATATCCAATGACAGATGTGTATATGTATATATGTATACACATACACACATATGTATATATACACATGCATATGTATACACACATACCTACATGTGCCATAGTATATACATATGTGTGTATGATGTATATGTATACATCATATATGTACACATATGTATGTATGTATGTATGTATGTATAATGGAATGTTAATCGGCATTAAAAAGGAAGTAAAACCCACCATTGCAACAAAATGCATGGAGCTGGAGGACATTATGCTAAGAAAAATAAGTCAGTCACAGAAGTACAAATACTGAGTAATTCCACTTATGTGAGGTATCCAAAATAGTCCAACTTATTTAAGCAGAAAACAGAATGGTGATTGTGAGGTGATGGAAGGAGAGGGAAATGGGGAGTTGTCTATCAAGTTACTATCAAGGTGAGTAACTTCTAGAGATCTGCTTTACAACATTGGGCCTATAGTTATTGATAAGGAATTGTGCACTTAATTTGAGAGAGTAGTAGATCTCATGTTAAGTGTTCTTATCAACAAAGGGACATAGGAAAACTTTTAAAGGTGATGGATATGTTCATTATCTGGATTGTGGTGATGGTATCACAGGTGTATGCATATGTTCAAAATCATCAAATTTTATATATATGTACAGTTTTTGTGTATCAATTTTACCTCAATTAACCTGAAGATCTTAGAAAAAATACATATTCATATACACATATTCCCCCCACACATATGGAAGGAAGTCCCTACTGCTATCTCTAATATTAATACTGTAATTGGTGTTAGTAATATGAATAGTGCCACAGTTTTTAAAAATTACATCTTCCAGTTATTGGAAATCAGGCAAATTAAAGAACTCATGATAAAAGAAACTGTACTTCATTCAGAGGAAACTAGCCTGAGTTATAATACTTAGTTGTGTCTATTTTTTTAATTACTCCAATAAGATGAGCAATCAGAGATGTATAAGAAGACCACGTTACATTGAAATCAGTCTAGAGAGAAACAGTCTAAATATATACATTGACCACGGAATGATCGGAAACACTGTATATGGATGTACAGGGTACACACATTCTTCCTGGCGCAAGGGCATCTGGCTGAAGAACCAGAGGAGACTGGAACTGAACCCATTTACCTAGTTATGCTATGTTTCTGCACAGTCACCCACAGACAATATAAATATAATGTATTATAGAAAATATCTGAAATATATACCTTGCCCATCATTAAAGCAGCTCAATGTAGTGTTATCAGAGGTAGGATACCAGAATCTTAGTCACAATTAATCTTAGGTCATGGATTCTCCACTTGCTCCTGATGAAATCCACCATATACCATTCTAATCCATATTTGAATACCTCCATGGACAGACATGGGGATTGGCAGATGCCAGATGAATGTAAGTAGACTCTCCATTAAGCGGAACTCAAGCAACCGGCACTCTCAAGCAGCAGCTAGCAAAAATCTCGAGCAACTGGTTAACTAAGACCTACTGTATTTAACTGAAAATTACAAAAAAGAAATCTTAGTTATATTGTCTTTAATAAGCTGCTGTCTAGTCAGGTCTCTATATATGAACATTTATTTTTTTAACTTAAATATAAACTTGGCTTTATTCATATAATTGGCTAATATTGGATTATATAGCTTTTAAAATTCAAAAACATTCAATTAGGTACATGAAAGACTCAGTTTCTTATTTTAGTTATTATAATGACAGAAAAAAATGTGAAATTAGTTTATAAATAACCATGGTAATCCACCTAATTCAAAATAAAGTTTTATATTTTTCTCTGCTTTCTAATTCTTCTACCTCAGTTAATTTTATTATGTATATGAAATAAAATATTAGTGTTTTTAAATTTTAAGTTCCAATAAATAGCAAATCATCAATTTGAGAAAATCAGCTACAAGTCTCTACACAAAACATTAATGAAAAGGGCATTCTACTCCTAACATCACTTTGATGGTCCAGTACATATGTATTTTCTAAAGGAAATGAACTAATGGGTTTCCAGGAAAATACTGAATAACCAATGAACCTGAAAATAAATCTGGTTAACTACAGGAATGTTCTGAGTTTATAGTAACATTTTAGAGCCTCAGGGACAAGTATTGAGGAATAAATCTTTTTGAGTTTCTAATGTCAGTGAATTCCTTTGTGGCAACTTTTAAGCCACAGGAATTATCCCATTTGGAGACTATAATTCTATTATAAGATGCACTCTCCAATTAAGGACCACATCACGGGAAGGCATGTCAGTAAACATTATGGCTCCAGAGATAAATCCAGAAGGAAGATTTAAATGGTCATTAAGAAGGTAGCTTTACATTAGATTTACAAATTCACAAATAAATTCTATCAGTAGAGGAATATTCAGTTGGTATAAAGAACATAAAAGCTTTAGGTGAACTGTGGAGTCATTACATTTTGAAGCTGAAATGGAACTTTAGAGATTAAATAGGTGTACAGGAAAATCTTCATTTTATAAAGTGACTTGTCCAGAGCACAGTCAAGAGTGGGAGTTTGATTATTGTACTTTTCCTCTTTTAACTTGCCGCATCCTAACCAGACAATCCATTCCCATAGACTGTGTCACATAAAGATAACGTGCTAAAGCCACATTCCACAAACTTACACCATGGGATATATTAAATTTTCGAGGAAAGATAGGAGTACTCAATCTATGTTGAACACAGTGAGAACTACTAATTTACAATTTTGACATTAGATCATATGAAAATCAATGTGAAATAGAAAATGAAGTTGGTGGTGCCCAAACTAGTTAGAAGATTTGAGAAGTTGCCGATGGCCTAACAGGTGCTCACATCCTATAATTCTGATTATTTTTAAAAGAAATTAAAATACAGTTTTTCTTTCAATTTATAAGTGTTATTTTAAAATGGTTATTAAATTGTTTGATTACGGATACTTATTTACTTAATAAACATAACTGTTGGAGTTTTGTTTGTTTTTGCAAAGGGGCCCCATGAAAAAAATACGGTAGACTCTCCATTAATCAGAACTCAAGCAACTGGCATTCTCAAGCAACTGGAAAAATCTTTTGTCCATTGTTTGAGATTTTGCCAGTTACTTGAGAGTACTGGTTGCTTGAGTTCCAGTTAATGGAAAGTCTATTTATATTTATCTGGCATCTTCCAGTCCCCACTGGTGCCATTTATCTGAGATTCTACTATAACTAAGATGCTAAGGGCTCTGTGAACTGAGACAGTTTGAGAATCTCAGTGCTAATGTAAAAGTGAGGTGCCTTACACTAAATGGCTTAAAGGTTATATAGAAACTCAACAATAAAATGAAAAGACTAGATAGAATCCCTTGTCACAAATACAGATATGACAAAAATTATAAATCACGAATTTACTATTGTCATGCATTATTTAATTGTCATATGTACTTTCTAGTACAGAGTATGACTGGTTAAGACTATGGTTTCTAGAGTTTAGCAGCCTTAGGTCCAAAACTTATTTTGCCATAATATTAATTGTGCACCTTGGCTCTTTAAATCTGTCCTAATTTGTAATAATGGGAATACTAATAGTACTTACTTTATAGTAAGTGTTATAAAGATTAAATGAAATAATGCATGGAAACTATACCCGGGGGTTCTCTGGTGATGTAGTGGCTAGGCTTTGGCGCTCTCAACACCACAGACTAGGTTCAATTCCCAGCCAGGGAAACAACAAAAAACAAACAAACAAAAAAAACCCAAACAAAAAATATACCTAGCACATAAGTTGTTCAGTCACATACTAGCTATTATTGTCATATTCATTGTCATTGTTAAAATACACTCTTCAGGGGGGCTGCACTTCCAGAACAGCAGAGTAGGTGTTTTTCAACCAATTCCACTGTAAGTACATCTTAAAATGTTGGATAGAATTTTAAAAATCTTTTTTAAGGCACTAGAGGCTACTGAGATATAAAAAATTGTGGGGGAGTTCCCTGATGGTGTAGTGGCTTAAGGCTTCGGCGCTGGCGCTGTCAGTGCTGCGGCCTGGGTTCGATTCCCAGCCAGGGAGCTACCCACATACCAAAAAGCAAAAAAAAAAAAAAAAAAAAAAATTGTGGCATCCAGTTCCAACAGGTAAGCCTGGAATTTAAGGACAATTTTGTGCTCAAGGCTTTTGCCAATGTCAAAAGCATGACTGAGAGGATGAGAAGAGGTGTGGAAGTTTTAATAAACTTACAGTACTGGGGCATAAAAATTAGCCTTGAGAGCCCACCAAGGAGAATATAAAGCCTGGTATGGGTTGAGTTCTCAAAGGCCCACCCCCTTGGAGTAAGCATGAATAAAGAAACAGACCATCACTCAGGAGATAAAGCCTTTTTAAAATCATCTCACTCCCTTGGTTGGTTTACAATGATCTGGACTTGTGAGTGCCTCTAGACTTTCTGTTTGCCAGAGGCAAAGATAAACCTCTTTGGAATGTCACTGAGATTCTCAAATTATCTTTATTTTTTTCATAAGCAACATCTGGGTCACAATAAAAAATATCCATGTATATAAGAAGACAATAATACCAGACACCTGGAGACCAAGAAAAACAAAAGAAAATAGAAATCAGACACACTGTAGATTCAGATAGTGGGGATATCAGAGATGGGCTTAAAACCATTATGCTTATTACGACCACTTAATTAAACAACAATATTAACCACATCAGCAATTTTGGTATTAGTCCACCTTTTCCTAGAATAATAAAATGGAAATTCTTGGACTAAAAACTGCAATCACTGAAATTAAAAATTCAGAAGATGAAAAGAAACCAGTAGATGGTAATAACAGCAAATTATGCACAGATGAAAATAATTAGGTGTATAAAAGATAGGTGAAAAGAAAATATTCAAACTATAATATGAAAAAAAAGATGGAAATACAGAAAAGAGAATAAATGATATATAAGATATGGTAAAATATCTAGCATTTTGGAATTTAAAATTCCAAAATGAAAAGATTTATTTAAAAAAAAAACTAGAGGCAGAAACAGTATCTGAAGATACAATGGCTGAAAATTTTCTTGATTAAAGATATTAAGCTCCATATTTAGAAAGCACTACAAACTCCAACCAAGATAAGTACAAAGAAAATAATACCTACTCACATAATAGTAAAAACTGCTGAAAACCAAAGGCAAAACATATCTTAACAGCAGCCAGATATAAAACATAAAAAGATGGAAAAATACTAATAGTTGCAATCTCAAGTGAAACAATGGAAACCAAAATACAGGACAACTTCAACAGTGAAATAAAACTGTAAACCCAGAATTCTATATCAAGTAAAAATATCCTTCAAAATAAAGTGAAATAAAGATTTTTTTTAAACCAACAAAACCTAGAGAATTCATCAGCAGCAGATCCACAAAAAGTATGATATACTACTAACTAAAGTGTGTTCTTCAGGTGAAAAGAGAATGCTTCAAGAAGAAAGCTCAGAGATGTAGTAAGGAATATTTTCTATAAAAACAGTGATAATAATCTTTTCTGGAGTTTAAAATACATATATAATTAAAATACACAATGATAGCATTTAAGTTGGTTTGAGGAAGTTGTTTAAGTGTACTACATACAGTGGAAGGTACTTTCGTGATCCAGAAAGTGGCAGAAATACTATTGAATGTAAGTAGTAATAATTCAATAATAGTAATACTATTGAATGTCAACAGAAATCTAATTAAAAACAAAAGATTGTCAGACTAGATTTTTTTTAAAAATGCAATTATATGCAACTTTAGAAAACAAGCCATAAATATAAGGATGTAGAAATTTTTATTTATTTTTTTTAGAAATTTTTAAAAGAAAATGACAGAAAAAAGATATACTGTGCAGCTGTCAACCAAAAGGAAGTAGGTGTAATAGCACACACACTAGACTTTGAGGCAAAATATAAGTGCTGGAATCTGCGACAGTGTTCTATAAAAGTGATGGGAGAGAAGCCATGTAAGTAAAAGGGGAACTTGTACAAGAATTCTAACTCTTTGTGCTCTTTTCAATTCAGTACACATATCACATACCTTAACACAGCAGTGCCCAATGTTTTGGCTTCCCTGGGTCACACTGGAAAAATTGTCTTGGGCCACACATAAAATACACTAACACTAAGGACAGCTGATGAGCTAAAAAACATGGTTGTAAAAAAATCTTAGTGTTTAAGAATTTGTGTTGGGCTGCATTCAAAGCCGTCTTGGGCGGCAGGTTGGACATGCCTGCCTTAACAGCAGGCCTAAGATGCTAGAGATGCTCTAGTTCAATTCTCCATATGTAAAAGAAGAAACTGAGACTACTTTTTATAATCTCTCCAGAGAAGTTATATTAATAGTATGTCCATTTTCAGGTTACATAGCTAATTTGTGGAGAGTTTAGCTCATATTAGCATACAGACTTCCCAATGCTGTTTATATGGTCTCTGACAATCCATATTTCTACATCTCCTTCCTAATACACAGAAATTAAGAATTTTACCTAATACTATTGAAATCTATTTTAATTTTTGAAAACCTAATTCTCAACAGTAAAGTTTTATTTTGTAATTATATCATTTACCCTAGATAAATTAAATGAACACCAGGCCTCTCTAGACAGTTTAATTATAATGTTTCTTGATTGCTGAACAACATAACTCAAGAATAAAGAGAAAAACTATTCATAAAATACAGGCACATTTTTATTCAAAGTTTTTCTGGACAATCATTATAAAGGCACTTGTATTTCCCATTAGAAAGGCAATTCCTCAGTTTGGCTTCAATACATTTCTAACAGTGATTTATCATTTTCTCCCCAAATCCCTTCTTCTCTTTCAGAATTATAGGAATTTTCAATTGAACACATGTTCACATAGCTAAAGACCACATTCTGCAGCCTCTATTATAGCTAGGTATGACATATGACTAAGTTATGGCCAATGGGATCTGAGCATATGTGATATGTACAACTTTCAAGTCATTTTGTACCCTCTTCTTTCTTCTTTTGGGATGTGAGTGAAACTGGACCACTAGATGGAAACTGTGTGTTGAAGCAGGCACAGCAACAAGAAAGGACAAGCCTGATTCTCTGATATTTGTGGGGCTACTATATCAGCTCAGACATTTATGAGTGTGAAAAATAAACTTCTATCTTGTTGGGGATGGGTAGGTCTCTTAGTTTCAACCACTGCTCATGAATCCTAACTAATTTAGAATGAGAAAGTAAATCATCATTAGATTATGTTTTCACACAAACTATAATTAAGAAATATATTCTTATCCTTAGTCATAACTTCAAAATAAATATAAAAATACATAAATATAATAAATGCAACATGATACAAATCAAGACAAAATAAAAATACCATTAAACTCCCTTATATCAAATCATAATGTAACTATAGAAAGATATATAAATATGCTCTACGCATTGATTATACAAGGTTTATATAACCTATGCATATAAACATAAAATATATGTATCATGATTATATATGGTACATAAGTGTGACCTAAAATTAACATACCAGCTATAATCTAACTAAACATTTAATTAATAAGTTTACTTGCCCTCATTAAAGTAGGTTTTGCTTATGTCTCTGTTTGTTTTTGTAATGATACCAATTCCCTTGTTTTCTTAAAAAACCAGTCTAGAGAAGCTTAAATTCTAAAACTTCTTTCAAATATCTTCCTGAATGCAATCATTTTATTGACTGGACAGCTGTACCTTGTAAAAGCATCCTGAAATTCTTCTTTACTACTTTTTAGTTTGGCATTTGATGACAAGCTTGATGTGCTATGGATAATTAATGCAGGATTCTAAATCAAACTGCATTAAATTTAAGTAGCTGGGTCCACCTGGATTCATGTGTGTCTAATGAATGCCTGAAGGAGGTTTTAAAAAATTCTTCTCAGAATTAACTGAGAGGAATCAAAGGAACTCTGTGGGTGGTGTGTGTACAGAATTATTTGCCGTCTTTCTCAAAGTTGTGGTTTAACCACCAATTATAGAACTCTACACACTACACTGGAAAAAGAAAATACTGAAGGCACAGAGGCAAAATCCTAGACATGGCTTTGTATGAATCCCTTCTTGAGCCATGCTTGTGGGTTCTACCCTAGGTTAGATATCCAGATGCACAGAGAATACAGGAACTCCTCACCTCAAACGCTTCCACTTATGTGAGTCCACTTTGTAATTATTAATTTCTTTTCTGCTTTTGCTGTTAAGTCTGGAGGTTCTCACATCTTTTGTCTATCTCTGACTCATGGCATTTGTGCAGGAGAAACACTTGTCTCTGCCGAGTAAGAAAAAACACTCCTCTATTGGAGCTACATTAATCAGTACAGTGTTCAGTCTCCCAGTGTTACACTATCATGCTAAACTTATCTGAGCTCCATTCTTGTATTGCTTAAGGTTGTATATTTTCATTGACTCACTGGCCCTAAGGAGACTATTCCTTTTTGCCACAAATCTTTTATTTTTATAAATATTTATCAAATCAGTTACAATAATGTTCATATGCTTCCCAGTGAAAAGTTTCCAACATTTAAAGACTTCTTAAAAGTTGTAAATTATTCATAGAGGAAATAAAATATAATTTGTTCAAAAGAAAAATAGTCATGTACAGCAAAAACACTATTCTATTTATTTTAATTGGCTCTGAAATCACCTATCAGTGGTCATGAGTGATAGATACAGATAAAATAAGACTTGAGAAAAATAAACTTAAAATATCCTATGTAGTGGCTTGCAAATAGAATAAAGCATAAGAACAAAATTAGAAGGAGGCAAAGTCATTTGTCTTGAAAAACCAATGAAACTAAATGATATTTTCCCATACAAAAATTATAATTTCCAGATAACTTATCAGGCCAAAAAAATTTTAATAGTAACCCTACATAAATTATTACATGCTTTTCTACTTCTTTTGATTCATGTTGAGATTAACTTTTAAATGCAATATAAGAACTTGTAGTGCAAGTACAAATAGTAGAGGTATTAATTACAATAGCAGTATCAGAAATAGCAGCTAACATTAAGGGCATACTGTATACCACATTGTGCTAAAAACAATATGTAAACTACCATATTTAATCCTAACATTTCTATTTGATATGTATTATTATTAGCTCCATTTAACAGAGAAAAAATGATTTAGAAGAATTAAGCAACCTACCCAAGATGAAACAGTTGGTAAATGGCACCAATGGGATTTAAACCCAGATAGACAGACCAAGAACACACAAACTTTTCCAAAATGTAGTAAGAGCATGTCATTTTTCTCTAATTACTCACTTAGACAGGATTTTCCTTTATTCAGCAATTACACATGTATAGATTACATAACAGGTCAATGACTCCACATTAGCGAGCACATCCAAGAACCAGAGGATGCTTGAATTACAGACCTGCAAGAGTCCCACACCGAGTTATTGTACGAAGTGCTCTTTTTTCATTGCTCTCTCTTGACAGTCCAAAATCCCAAAGAATTTGAGTGCTCGGAAAGGATCAGAGTGGTTACAAAAACCACACTGATATGTTACGTTAATTTAAAAATAATTATAAACAACTGCTGTATGATTGAGTTCAAACTGTTTCTAGATTTTTAAAAAAATGTATGCAGGAGTTCCCTGGTGGTGTAGTGGCTTAAGGCTTTGGCACTGGCGCTGTCAACACTGCAGCCTGGATTTGATTCCCAGCCAGGGAACTGCCCACATAGAAAAAAAAAAAATTAAAAAATGTATGCAAATTAATGAGAACAAAGGAGAGGGCCAAGGATAAAAAGTTCTAAAGGAACAGAAAGCAGTAAAAGGAAAAGAAAGATGAGTAAGGGGAAAATGTAAAAGAGGAAAAGAGAAGAAAATAAAGAGAAAAGGAGAGCATTTAGGAATGAGAAAGATTTCAAAAAGCAAATTACAAATGTACAAAAATAATTTATACAAGCAAAGGTAAATCCTAAAAATGCAATGTGAGAGGAACAATGAGAATTAAAACGGTGAAAAATCCGTGTCCGTGACCATTCTTTTTCTTGCAAGCATCTCCTTATTAGAGATCTGCTCATCGCTTTTCCCCTCTAGACTTAGGTTCTTTGGTAGCTATTCAGACACCGTACTTGTTATTTTGTAGGTCAGGAAAATATAATGAAATACCCTGTTCCCTCCTCAGAATCTCTTTCCCTGTTAGCATTTTTTTCTTTTTGAAGTACATACTACACTAAAATTTAAGAGCCTAAAATGGTTATATAAAATATTAAATACTATTTTACTTTATCCTTATTTTAACTTAAATTTATTTTCTTAAAACACTATTAATCACTTTATACTGCTCTTCTACAGTGTAACATTAAAAGCATACTTCCTTTTAAAGTTAAACGTACATATTACTTGTAATAGGCAAAGTTATAATGGAAAGCTGTTTCCAATCTGCCAATAATGTATTTGTCATAATGAAACTAAAATTTTAAAAAATGATGCTTTCCTGTCTGGTCTTTTCCCAGGCTAACACTCGTGTATATAGATACCTTCATTTATCATAAACTCTGGAATGTATTATTAATAATACTTATAAACAAACTTAATAACAAGGCTTTAACTAGAAGTACATAATATAAATCCCAATTTACCCAAAAGTAACCTTATTTCACAGAATTAAAAAAATGTGTGATATAGCTTTTTAAAAAATATCATTGGTATTTCTTCTACTGCAGATAAAAATTTGCTCATACATAAAATCTGCCTTTATAAGAATATTCACAAATCCACTTATTCAGAACTGGATAGATATATTTATACATTAACTTCTAAGTGGTTTGAAAATATGTCCAAAGAACTAACTGGAAACAGGCAGACATAAAATACAATTTCCATTGGAAAAAAACTTCAATGTTATACACGTTCAAGAATAGCCATCCATTCTGTCAAATTAGCTACCAAGAATGCTTGATTACCTTCCCAAGTTATTGAGGTTTGTAGCACAAAAATCAAAATGGTAAAAATATTCCTGTCATTAAAACTTGCTCTGCATATGACTTCAGCTTTGAAAAATGAGAGAAAATTTTCATGTACCAAAGAAGGTATTACATAATGAAAATGAAATCTATTTCAATAATAAGCTATGTAACTTGTCAAAAGATTCCTAAGTTAAAAAACAAAACAAAATTTAAAAAAACTCTAGTTATTAAAGGCACTGATACCTAGAAATAAAATGAGTCAGGTAAAAATTAAATCACAACTACTTAATACTACAGTATCTTAGAAAATCACCAACTTGTACTTTTCCCATGCATGCTCCACTCACCCAGTCTGCTCAGAAGGATGAGAACACAAAGTGGGTAATAATGTGACCTGGGATACACTCTTGCCTCTACTTTTGGCAAGGTATAGAACTCAAAGCAATGACTACCTTCTCTGATAATAACTTTCTGTTGTATCGACCTTTCCTCAACATATATCTTTATTGAAAATGAGACCAATCGACCAACCTTGGTGTAATAAATGGGCTCCAGATCATAAAATATATAAATAATCTTTTAAAACACCCATGTAAAGGCAGACTGAATGAGTTAAAAATATCTCTACATATTTATACACGTGTGTGTGTATGTTATACTTGAAAAAAAGTTTACTTTTTATTTTAAAGATCAGGAAATGAGCCTCAGAGAGGTTCATTAATACGTTGCTGATAGTACATAGTCCCATGGCATATAAATGGTAGAACATGGATGTAAACCTGTATCTATCCATCTGTCTGTCTCCAAAAACACTGCTTTTGACTACACTATCTCCCACTCAAAATAAGTACAACAAAATAATCAATCATTCCGTATTTATTAAATGCTTATATTAAATGCACTGGGCATGGTACTTACAACTATATAGTGGTAATGAATTATACCAATAATTGAAATTTGATAATAGTCATTTCTGTATACAAGTAAGTAAAAGGTAAGCCTTATATAGAAATATATCCATTGACAGGATCAAGAAAGGCTTTATGAAGGTAGGATCTCAAAGGATGGACTAAGTTTAACAAGTGGAGAGAGAGAAAGAGACCGGTCTGACCATTACAAAACCTCAGCGAAATATTTCCAAAGCCATGTAACTGAGAAAGAGCTGGACTGGTTTAAAAAGCCATAGGTTTGAGCTTTAATGAATATATACACAGGAAAAAATGCAGGCAAACCTGGCTGAAATAGAATGGGAGTCAAAACTTCCTAAGAAAGACAGAGAATAGAATCAGATAATCATGAAATCTGGATTTCCTCCTAAAATTATTAAGAAATCATTAAACATTTTGAGTAATTACTGGATAAAAGCAGGTTTAGGAACTATTAGTCTGGTAGCAAGGAAGGTGGCAACAGGCAAAAAATAGTTTGCAGGATATTGGCAGAGAGAAAGGGAAGTCAATCATTAAGGTTTCAAATCATAGAAGAATAGGATGAAAATGACATCAGAAATACAATTGTGGAAGCTAGAAGGGAAAAAGATCTGTTTGCTCATGAGGTTTTTTGTTTGCTTAGGTTTGGCTGGGGGCAGTGTGACTGCAATTATTTTTAAAACATTGAATTTAAAGTGGCAGAATGACATCCAACTACAAATGTACAATGGACCTACTGGAGAAGTAAAGCTAAAGCTTCAGAAGAATTGTGGAATAATTCCAATAAGAACGATAACATGAATTATGAGGGTAAAAGATAAAATTAGCGTAGTAGCAGTTATGAATAATATTAAGATATAGAAGAGGATTCACAAAGGAAAAAGGAGAGATCACATTACATTAAATTGTACAAACCTCATTAAGGATGATTTAAAGATGAGTTACTTCATTATGTTTTTAATTTTAATCTTAGTTGCTTCTGTCTTCATCTAGGAGTAGAAATAGGAGTGAAAATATTCCATTTATAAAAGCTATGGTTTCTACTACAGTTTCAAGTAGCAGACAGTAAAAACACCTTACTCCTCAGCGCGCGTGCACATGTAATCAGATAAAGATTTCACAATAAGGAAAGGAAGCTGTCACACAGCCCCTAGATACTACCTGGTGAATAGTTTGCCAGTTCCTGTCCTGACCAACTGCCAGCAACAGTTTTCAAATTAATTAAAACATATGGTCATTAAATTCACAACAAGAATGCATTACAAATAGACCTCTTCTACACCACAGACTTATTCATAAGAAGTTGCCAGTAAAGATGCTTTATCTTAATTTCTGATTGTAATTTGGCAGAGATTCTTAGCAATTCAGTTTTCAGTTTATTTCCCCTCTATCCCCCCAGTTAATATTCTATAAATAGTATTTAGTGTATTATGAAAGCTTACTATTTCAATAGGCCTTGCAAAAACAAAAATTACTACCTCTTGGTTTCTACTTTGAAAAGTTGAATTGAGGTGGAAAGCAGTGCTGAGTTTGGGTAAGAAGGCTTTTCTGTAAAACAGAAACTCCTGTATTTCTAATAAATTACAGCCTCTATAATGCAAGATATTAAAGCAGAACCATAGAAATGATTTACTACTGTTAAAATTTTTTTCAGGGAAATCCATCTAACTGTAGAGCAATTAGGATTTACCAGTTCAAGGAAAAAAAAGAGGTTGTACTAGTAGGCGAAAGAAACAGAATCACAGTGATATATCCTAAATAGGGGAGAATCTATAGTAGGTTACACTCTTGGCACTGCTCAGGTGAGTAGTAAAAGACCATTAGCCATGTTAACTCCAAATTCAACTCAAGTTCGAGTACCTAGTGAGACAGGCGTGCAAATAAATAACTAAGATAAATAAGTGGTTAATTCAACCAAAAGATGTGCAGTGTAAAATCAAAATGTATACTTGTTTTCTATGTTAGTTCTAATTTTAGAGTATAAATCTTAATCTTTGGTTTGTCAGTAAGTATCAATGTATGTTCACATTCCCATGGTTTACTGTTTTTTTTCTGCTTTGTATTAGGATTATTATGTAACCCTGAAACATACATTCTGAATAGAAGAGACCAATATCTTAATACAGGTAATAATTATAACAATACTGATATCTTAGTATACTCTCAGGCCTAGTATGCTACATTAAGTATGTATCTGCCCAATTTCAAGGTATTTATGAGGCAAAACATTTCAACTGGTAGCCACTTAAAAAAAATCCCACGTGTGAGAAAAAAGATGTTTTATGAATAGAAACAAGAATATCAATGACACCATATGTTAACACCAAATGCTGATTTTATTGTGTCCAGCTTCTGGTTCTACCATTACTCCAGCACCCTATTTTTAAGGTATAAATGAGTAAAGATAATCCTCACTATAATAATGTTCATAACGAAGGTCTTTGGACAACTTACTATCTGAGATCTAAAAATGAAGGAAAAAATATTCGAGTACATCAAAAACAAAATATTCTAGTTTTTTACCTAGAGTACCAAGTAATCCAGGAGAAAAGTTAAGTAAAAGCACAGATTTTATAGGTCAATATACAGCCCACTAATATGTTTCTAGTTAAGTATATTAATAGCCTGGCACCTGACAGGCACCAACTGACTGAAAGTCAATCACTGCATTTATTGCCTTCATCTATAAGAAACACAGAGAAAAGGATTAGTGGGTGAGGTATGCTGCAGGTGAGATCAAGATTCCCCAAGGATCAGAAATCTGAAGCTGCAAGTAACCACAAGCATATAATCCCTGAGGATATACAGCAATACTAAAGAGGCCACAGGTTGGATAGAAGGCTTTAGCTGACATAAAGGTGTTTGACTAGATGATCCAAAAAGTCATCCTTAGCTCTAAAAATCTGTTACTTTATACTTTACAACTTTGTGGATGCTGTAAGCATGTTAATAGGAGCCTTCAGAGTCTAGAGAAAAGATCCAGTAGGAACAAGAGTCACTACTAAAATTCCGTTTTAGCCTTTCAAAACCAGTAGAGAGAAAAAATGATCACTTTCCCCATAGAGGAAAACATTTCTGCTAGGACAATCATCACTTAAGGCTACTTGTCTAAAATTGCAAATGATACAATGATTTTGTTATACGTATAAGAGATAAAGTATATTTTATATTTGTAGAAAAATATAAGAATAGTGTTATTCTCATAATAAGAGTCTCTGTGCCCTCTCTCCCCAATATCTCTCATTTGATTGGCTCCTATTAATAAGCAAGTATACAGAAAAATTCAATAAAAAACATGACATTTAATTGCTTCAAAAACAAATACCTTCATTAATTTAAACTTTATTCTAGCTATAAATCATAAAGATTTTTTTAATTCAGAAATTTAAATTTAATACTTACTGGATTAAAAATGTAGAAACGTCCCCATCAGAAGTAATCAAGTTCTGTATCATCTAAGAACTTTGGCTTTCACTCAGTTTTCGAAGGCCTTCGTAACAAACTTGAGTCTCAAAGTAAACAGCTTTTCTCTTGGAATATAAACTGAGTTTGCTTAAGGATTAGGTTAAAGCTTTGGCTGTTTTTTCTATATCCTAGTAAAAGCCACCTTCACAAGACAAAACTATTACTCTTTGTTTGGGGTTGAGGTCTAGAAGCTGCCATAGTTTTTTTCTTAATAAACTTAAAAAATACTAAAAATAAAGTAGAGCAGTTGAAAAATGAAGTTTTCTTTATTTTGAGGAAATTATACTTAAAAAATTATGGTACAAAGGATAACACATTTTCCATTATAATAATTTAAAACAATTAACTACTTCAATATGTATTCTCAACTAACAGAAAGCACGCATTCTTCTGGAAACAGTTTCTATTACACCTAATGTATTATACCTAATTTCTGCATTAGATGTCTATAACACAGAATAATTCCCTTTCTAACATGCATTTCTCACATACAGAATATATATAAATGACAAAAATAAATCTGAAGAAAAAAGTATGATTACTGAAATTTGATAGCAAACACACATGATCAGATAGATGACTCTTTGAACATGTACTTTAAAACATAAATGACAAAAGAACTATTCTTACAACTACCACATCTAATATATAAATAGGTGCTACCCATATATTTCTCCTTCATTTCCCATCTAAAATGTGGCTTCCCATTGTTGCCCAGCTAGTTTTAGAATATATTAGATTGCTGGTTACAGATATAAAAACTATTACTAAGGAAGAGATTCTTGGCTTTTAAACGGAACATGGCATTTTCTTTCATATTGCCTACCAAATACCCATGTCATTGAGAAATTTACACTCATACTTATTTTCTAGTTCTTATTTTAAATCCAGTTTGAACAAATGCAGTTTTCCAACAAACAAGTGTTAATACACCAGATGCTAAACATAATATTTGTTATTCTTGAATTTTTAATATAACTATATTATCACACTCTGTGCTCAAAAACTGACTTGAAACAGGTGAATTATAGTTAGTGTCACATTGATATATGTTATTTAACAAACTTTTAAGGGTATTTCTACACATGAGTCTGGAGTAAAGACATTAAACCAGTCAATTACTGAGCTATTTATTAACAGCTAGGTGGTTTTAGATAGGTGATATATTCAAGTATTTGGTCTAAAAAAGTTTTGTTGAATTAGACAATGACTATTTAACTCAATTTCTAATAGTTACATTTGAAAGAGTGAGAGACTATATTCCATTTTAACATTAAGACAAATATTTATACATAACTATAATGTGCTAGCAACTTTAGGCTAGGCAGAAGGCACTCATGAAATAGTTTCCACCACTTATCAATACAAAGAAAGAAATTGTGTTATACAGCTTTGCTATCCTGGACTTGACAATCCTTTAAAATTCTATTTTAACCTTAGAAAACACTGCAAAGGAACAAAGTGCAGAAGAGTCATTCTTATAAAAGTTGTTCTTCTAATAGACGAGAATGTGCCAGGGGAAAACACAGGAAACAAAGGTCAAATAAGAAACTTATATGATATGAAGAAGCAGAAAAATCAACACCAGCACACACAGAAAATAGGATAGCTACCCTGTTTAGCAGCAATAGGACCCTCTGGTATGAATATTCAGTCAGGTATTAGAATAGGTAAGAGCAAACTGATGAAGATACCTAATAGTGCTGTGCAGAAATGGTAAATATAAAAATTACATGTTAAGATGCCTAATCTTATTCATTAGGATAAGACAGTTAAATTTTTTTAAACAATGGCCATAAATACTTTCAAATAGCTATTTCACTTGTACTATTTTAATCTTCAAAACAATCCTGTGAGTTAAGTACTTTAAGATTAGGAAACATAACACCAGAGAAATGTAATACTTATGTTATACCTCATATAAACTATTAAATAAGTATGTCTTCCTAGAAATGGTTCTAGCATCCACAAAAGCAGAAAATATAAAGATGAGGCATCTGTATCTCAACAGCATTGATACAATAAAGGAATGAGTTTACATTTAAAGTAATAATATGTAATTATCTCTCCCCTCAAACTCACCCCACCCTCTATCTTCCCTTAGTCATGATATTGTTTCCCTGACATTATCCTTTGTCCTTTTTTCACTCTTCTTCTTGCAATACCCATCTTTAGTTCAATGCCAGTCTCCTTAAAGGCTTCCCCAGTGAATCCAATATACTCTAATTTGTTCCTTCTCTGTATACTATGTATCAGAAAATCCTAAATCCACATTTTACTCTAAAATTTCATTTGTAAATTAGTCATTTGAAACTTGGAATGAAGTTTTAGTTAGGAAAACTTGTTATAAAATTTTCAAATGTCCCACAACAGCCTTTCAAACTCATAATAATAAAAACATTCATTCAAAGAAGAGAAAAAAAATTAAAAAAATAAAAAAATTCATTGAGGTAAAAAGTAAAAGTATTTCACGATACTAGGGTATCAAAAAAATGTACACATATTTTAAGAGATGTTATCTATGTGTTACATAAATACTTATGCTAACCACCTTGAGCACCTCTTGCAATTGCAGAAGTCAAACGTGATTTGTATACATCTTTTACTATTGGTATATATTGAATATTATAATTTTAATAGTTTTCGCCTTCCTTAAAATGTGTATACATTTTTTGAGCACTGTATGTATTATAATAGCTTATAACAAATGCTAGTGTTTGTTCAATTAGCAGAAACATACTAGAGTTCTGTGCTGATTCTGAATAGAGTTTTGGATGCTTTCTGGAAGGACCTTCCAAGTCTAACTTGTAGTGTGCAAAGATTTAACATTGCAGGCTTGAGGCTGCTTACCTGTCTTCAGGTAACTTTCATTTCTGGAGGGTTCTTATCATTCACAAAATAGATCACTATGCCTAGACAGTTTGTACAAACAATATGGTTTATACTAAATGCTTGCTTTCCTTCTAGTAATCTGGAATTGTGATAGGTACTAGGCCGAGTGGGCCTATGTGATGACCCCCCAGTAAAAACTTTAGGTGCTAGGTCTCACATAAGCTTTCCCGGTGGACATTCACATTTGTTATTATATTACACATCCATGCTGGGGGAATTTAATGCATCCCGTATGACTCTGCTGGGAGGAGACACTTGGAAGCCTACATCTGGTTTTTTGCAGCCACTTCCCCACGCCAGCCTTCTCCTTTTTCCTCCAGACTTCCCATCACTTTTTTTTTTTTTTTTTTACTTTATAAGCTTTTGCTATAATAAATCATAGCAGTGAGTATGACTATATGCTAAATTATGTGACTTCTCCTGTCAAACCACTAAAGTTTTGGGTGGTCTTAGGAACCTCTGACACAAGCTATTACTCTATTTCGTCTCATTTCCATTAAATGTATGAATATGTCATCCTTAATACAAGAAAACTAGTAACAGTATTCTCAATCTTCTCATCTCTGACAAGGGTTGTTTAAGATTCTCTGTATACAAAAAGATGAGAAAAAAAGAAAGATTTTATCATAACAACTGAGTCATACTTAGAAAAGCAGAAAAGGTACAATAGATGTTAGTCTGTACCTGTGAGGGGACAATATACTGCTTGAAATAGAACAAACTGATATGTGAGTTAGGAAAAAGCAAAGGGTAAATGGAGGAAAAAATGTAAATCTGGAGCATAGTATTTATATGAAGCAGGTGGTAAATGAAGACATTAAATCCAGTCATTCTCTGCTGGCCACCATCTTGGTTGCTAGGGATCGGTGAAGGACAATTTGAATTTTATTAAATTCATCAGGGTGTTACTGGTTAATAAAATTATATAGGTTTTGAGTACACAGTTCTATAATATATCTGTGTATTACATTGTGTGTTCACCACCAAAAGTCAAATCTCTTTCCATGAGCATATTTTTCACCCCCTTTACCCTTTTCTACATCCCCACCCACCCCTCACCCCTCTGGTAACCACTATACTATTATTTGTGTCTGTGAGTTTTTATTTGTTTGTCTTCCTTGTTTGTTCCTTTCAGTTTTATATCTCACATATGAGGGAAATCACATGGTTCTTGACTTTTTCTTTCTGACTTATTTCACTTAGCACAGTGGTGTCCAACCTTTTGGCTTCTCTGGGCCACATTGGAAGAACTGTCATGGGCCACACATAAAATACACTAACACTAACAGCTGATGAGATTTTAAAAAATAAGAAGAATCACAAAAAAAATCTCATAATGTGTTGGGCTGCATGCAAAGCCATCCTGGGCTGCTGAATGGACATGCCTGAGCATGATATTCTCACGGTCCATCCATGTTATCGCAAATGACAGTATTTCATCTTTTCTAATGGCTAAGTGATATTCTGTTGTATTATAAAATATGTATGTATCACATCTTCTTTATCCAATCATCTATAGAAGGACACGTTGGTTGTTTCCATGTCTTGGCCACTGTAAATAATGCTATAATGAACAGAGGGGTATATATAACTTTGCAAATAAATGTTTTCAAAATTTTCAGATAGATACCTAAAACAAACATATAGACTGATGGAATAGAATTGAAAATCCAGAAATAAACCCACATATATATGGGCAAATTATTTTCAACAAGCCAAAAATATACAATGGAGAAAAGAAAGCTTCTTCAATAAATAGTCTGGAAAATTGGAAAGCCACATGCCAAAGAGTAAAACTAGGCTGCTCTTGTCATCATACAGAAAAATGAACTCAAGATGAAGACCTAAATATAAGGCCTAAAACAATAAAATGCATAAAAAAACATAGGTATTAAACTTATGGACCTTGGGTTTAGAGAGGATTTTATGAATTAAACCTCAAAGGCAAGAGAAGTAAAAGCAAAAGTAAATGAATGGGACTATATCAAACAAAAAAGCTGCACAGCAAAAGAAACCATCAATGAAACAAAGAGGCAACCAATTGAATGAGAGAACATATTTGCCAACAACGCCTCTGATAAGGCGCTAATATCCAAAATATATAAAGAACTCATACAACTTAACAAGAGAAAAACAAACAATACAATTAAATAATGGGCAGAGGACCTGAACAGACACTTCTCCTAAGAAGACATACAAATGGCCAACTAGCTAGCTCAATAGCCATTAGGGAAACACAAATGAAAACCACAGTAAGATACCACCTCATACCTGTCAGAATGGGTATTATCAATAAAACAAGTAATAACAAGTATTGAAGAGGTTGTGGAGATAAAACCCTCTCTTAAAAAGTAACAATAAAACATGTTTGGTCAGATGAGCAATTGAGTCTAAATGAATCAACCAATAAAAGAAGAGCTGACACCAGGACACATATTTTTCTCATTCTTAAAAATGGAACTTTCTTTCCCCACCAATGTATTTCAAACTGTGTCTCTTATAAGTTGCCTTAAAAGTTATGTTTGGAATAACCCATGGACACAATCAATAGTTTAATGTTTATTTGGGGACGAGTGGGTTAGGGAGGGGAGAAAGGGGAGGGGGTGGGAGAGGAGGGGGGAAGCTAAATATAAGGTGATGGAAAGAGAAAAAAAAAAAGTTATGTTTGGGGTGAGGAGGGAAGTGCTGAAAAGAATTATCAGTCTCTAGCCAGAGACTTAAAAAAAATTATCAGAAAGAAAATAAAGAAAATCAAAGTGTGAAATGTGGCCTTTCGGGTCAAACATGCAACTCAGTAACAGTATAAGTGGCACAGTGTGATTATATATTTAGGGACCTATGCACACACTTTCCATGTAATATTTAGTGAAGAAAGTTGGAAACAGCATCATTTTCAACCTCAAAACAAAAATCACAATTTTTCTTGAGCCCACCAGACAGCCCATCTAAGTAAGCTATCTCCAAGGAGAAACAGGATATGAGTACTTGATTATCTGAAGAGATGCCAGAAGAAATACACGCTGGTAAGAGCTCCGCTAACATTCCTAACAAATTGTTCGAGGCTGAGACTGTGAACTAGCATGAGAACAGAGAATCCTGGAAGCCGAAATATCAGGGATATGCTCATGTACTTACAGACTCTTTTCCAGAAACCTCACAATGTGCTCACAAGAAAAACAAGGGGTAAAAAAGATACTACATTTGATCTCAGCCAAAAGTCCGAGAAACAATTGGGGGTAAAAAGGAGACTGGAGATAGCCTCCTTCTTGTAGTAGGCCTGGAGGAGAGGCAAAGCTGCTACGGCGAGCAAAGCATGAAGCTCCATTCAGTCTCTTCTCCCCTAGGAAATAAACCTAAAACCACTGAAGGAAGAACAAACCTGGTAGCCCTCAGGGCACAAGCGAAGATCCATCTAGCTGGGAGAAAAGAACAGAAGAAAAGTCCTCCATCCCTGTAGTGGGAGGGGAGGAAAACATCCTGAAACAATACTACTAGTGATCCCCTGCCACAGGGTTACTCAGAATGTGACACTCTTGAGACCCCAGGAACCAACCTCTGCCTAACACTGAGGCTGAATCAGAACAACAGTGGGTATCTTCTTGTCCTATACCAGGAGGCCGGTAAGCACCAAGCAACAACCAGTTGACTTCCAGGGAGGTGCCAGATAGTAAAAGGAGACCTTCTTGAAGGCTCAGAAGCAAATGAAGACTTGCAGCTGAAGGCAGATAATATATTGAGTAAAAAAAACAAAACAAAACAAAACAAAAAAAAAGTTGAATATATTGAGTAAAATCCTTGAGTAAACCAGCCCCCTTCCTTAGTATGAAGTAATGTTAAAAGAAATTTGAAGTCCATGGTACACTGCCACCAAAGCAATGAACAAAACCCAAGCCCAGATCAACCTCTGACTAGATTAACTTAACAACACTCCTCAAACAGTAAAAAACTAGAAAAAAGAAGAGGCATGTCAATTTCTGGGCATAAGTAAAATTTACCTGGTTTCTATTGTCTATGCAAGATGTTTAGCTTTCAAACAAAGAGCATAAGATATACCAAAAAGTAAGAAAAAAAAGCCAGCCACACGAAAATTCCTTTATAATACAAAAAACAAGTACCTATTAATAAATACAAACAGATAAAAATTTGAATTAAATAATTTTTTAAAGTCACACTGTCAATCAACAAAGTCATAAAGAGGAGTTCCCTGATGGTGTAGTGGCTTAAGGCTTTGGCGTTGGCACTGTCAGCGCTGCGGCCTGGGTTCGATTCCCAGTCAGGGAGCTACCCACATACCAAAAAAAAAAAAAAACCAAAACACAAAACAAACAAAAAAACACAACAACAAAGTCATAAAGATAAACAATGATATGATAGAGTTATTGGAATTATCAGATGGAATTTAAAGTATCTATGATTACTAGTTTTAAGACTAGTGGAAAAGGTGAAACAAGCATGAACAAATGGAAAATTTCAGTAGAGAGGTAAAAACTATGAAAGAAAATTAAATAAAAGGCTAGAAATAAAAAAAAAATTTAAAAACATGGTAATAGATTAAGAATGCCTTTGACAAACTCATCAGTTAAATTCAAAACCATGAGGAAAGCATCAGTGAACCTGAAGTCAAGAAAAAGTTCTTAATGTGTAACACAAAGAAAAGTAAGACTTACAAAAAGAACAGATTATTCAAGAGTTGTGGACAATAGCAAAGAGTCTAACATATCCATAAGGAGAAGAGAGAAAAAAGAGGACAGAAAAAAATATCTGAAGATATAATAGCTGTGAATTTTTTTAAATTATAATAATAAAAGACAACAAAACACAAATCCAACCTGCTCAGAAAATATCAAGCATCTCAACACATCATATTCAAATCCCAAGATAAAAATCTTGAAAGCATTCAGAAGGAAAAAAAGACATAATACATACAGAGAAACAATGATAAGAATTCCAACAAACTTTTCATCATAATTTGCCATACAGAAGTAACCAGAGTGATCATTTATAGAGGGTATTAAATATCATGGAGCAGAGACAAGCCATCTCCACTATACTCTATGCCAATTTCTCCACCAAGGAACCCATGAGCTTAATAAATGACTGCTTTCCATCACTGCTTTTTTATGGTAATTTTGTTATACAGACACAAGAAGCAGAACAATGGTCCACACATCCCTACCTCTAGTTTTGTTTTCTCCAATCCACCCTTCATATTGATACCTGAGTGGACTTTTTAAAAACAGAAGTCTGATCACATGATTTCCTCTGTAAAGTCCCAGTCAGTTCCAACTTTGCCCTCAGGGAAAATTAAAATATCTTGAATGAGTCTTCAAGATCCTCTCTGACCTGGTCCTTGCCTCGGATCCAGTCTCTTCTCTCAGCATTTCTCCCTCAGGCCTTTTGTTGTAGCCATATCCAGCTGCAAGAAATCTCTTAAATATGCAGTCTTAGTCTTATTTCTCTACTGGCTTATGATTTACAAAATTAGAGGCACTTCCCTCTGAGCCAAACCTTACTTTGGTTCTTAATCACAAAAATTGTGACCTCCTCCCCCACCAAAAATGCAAAGCAATCTAACTCTGCCTTTATTCTCCAGACAGGTATGGTGCCAAGCAATAATCTGATAATTACCACCACTGCTCTTAAGTCTTCTGAGGAGAGTTAACAGGCTTAAATCACTTGAAAGGTTCATAACCCCACTATGGGGTTGGTATTTGGGAATGCACAGCAAAACGTGTGCCTGATACCTGACAGCTGGAGTCAAGCCTCTGTCCGTGGACCGCTCAATCATAAGTCCCTTACATCATTAGTCAGAAGTTCGATGGTGAATCCCATTACATCATTTTTACTTCCTCAGGACCAAAAGGTGCAAATCTCTATTCTTCCCCCATTCTTCAATAAAAACATTTTTAACAAAAAACAAACAGCATACATTTTTTTAGATCAGAAGAACCTTTGCACAGGGATTTTGAAAATACCACGTGTGTTATTGTCTAACTTCTGGGAGAAGTCACAGAGCTCCTCACAGAATTTGCCTGGAAACTATAGTCACAGTCTGTTGATACAAAAGGGTGAGGGGCAAGAAGGAAAGAGTGATTTTGCCCTTGGTAAAGTCTGAGGATCTTTGGCTCAGGAGAGGATTTTACTAAGGACAGAAACCATTGCACACACTGCTTCCTCTGTCTGGAACAACCTTCTTTGAATTATTCATTCAACTCATTCTAAAACCCTCTGTCAAAATTCAGCTAGACATCTCATCTTTTCAATGATCACCAAATATGTTTTGAGGGTCCATTAAACTCTGGGCACTGAAGTCAGTAGTAGGGATACAGAGGGGAATATGACTTCAATTTTTCTGTATTCATGAAGCTTAAATTCTAATCTCCTCCTTGATCCCTTTTCTCATCTGTGTGGACTAAGTTAAAAGCCCATCCCCTAAATGTTTCCATATATGCTATGCTTATTTTTCTGTCAGAGCACATGATTTTGTAATCATCTATTGGCTTGTCTCCCTTACTAGACAAAAGCTTCTTAAGGACCGGGGTTCTGTTTTACTTCCATCTCTTCAGGACATACCCTGTGTCTGGCAAAGTCAATGAATATCATTTTAATTAAAGAGGTAGCAAATTAATAACACAGGTTGAAATGGTGTAATTGCCTTTTAAAAAATAAATGATAGATTAGATGCTAGAAATATGATAAACATAATTTTTTAGATATTTCAATGTATGGCTCACAAATAATGCACATCATATGTTAATGTACTATGAAGTTAAAGATCCTACATGTATCTTAGAAAATAAAATTCATACCAATGTTCCATAATACTTTTGGCATTGTTATAAATAATTCAGAATCATAGGAAAAAACTATAAGGAACAGGAGAGAAACAAAAAACAACAACCAAAAAAAAAAAAAAAAAGGAGGGAGAAACCAGAAATCATTTGGTAATAAAAAATTTAAAAAAGAAAAACACTAAATTCTTTATCAATTATTTTGCCTATTATTCTTACCATAGCAACAAAATAGAACAGTAGAACAGACATCAAAGTAGCACAGAAAGGCCGTTCCTTCCTTTAGGAATGCTTTCCTTATAACTTAACATACTTCGTTACCCTTGACTGAATATGCTGAACAATAGAGAATAAATGCATCACTATTAGGGTATACATTTTTAAAATACAAAAGCAAAAAGCATCACACTATCATCCAATCTATCTATACAATTGACCGTATGCAAATGAAGTACCATCTCTTGGCAGCACTGAAAACTAGTAAGCTAAATTAGTCTTTATTAATATATAAAGTGGTTTATTTTATTAACAGATAAATTCTGAATTTGGACACGTCAATCATTAATGTACATATGTCTCTAAACTGAGGCATTTGTTAGTAATTTCCATATACCCAATTTAATGAAATGATCCTATATATCACATATATTCATTTTTCCAGTGTATCTACATTTATAACATGAGCTAATGCTAAAACAGAAATCAATCTGGCAAAATCAGGAACAAGGTGGAAAGTCAGGTGTGGTTACAAAAAAGTAACAGGAGGAACCCTTGTGATTTTATGCCTTGACTATGGTGGTGGATACGTGAACCTACATATGATAAAAATCACACAAAGCTAGATGCACCACACACACACATACACAAATGAGTATAAGTAAAACTGGGGAAAACTGAATTAAATCAGTGGATTACATCAAGGCATTGGAACCCAGAGATTAGAAGGCAGCACCTAGAATACAAAGAAGTATTCCCAGTGAGCAGGACTGGGTCCTGATCAAGATTCTGGTGACATGTGCTTTGCTAGGTATCAGGCCTATTATTGTACTAGAGTTTTGCAAGATGTTACCATGGGGGCAGGGGGAACTAGGTAAGGAAGGAGTCTATGGGATCACTGTATTTCTTGCAACTACATGTAACTCCACAATCATCTCAAAATAAAAAGTTTAACTTCAAAAACTGAATTTGGCATAATCCACCCTATGATGCTACAGATTCTGCCTGGAAATCTCCTTTCCCAGATCCATCAGTTCATTAAATAACTTTTCTATTTTCCATGTTACCCTGGGTGAGTTTTGCTAAACCTTCTGCCACTATATAACAAAAATCTTATTTTAAGTTTCAAATAATATTGTCATCATTTTCTTTCAAGCCCTCACCAACAGTCTCCATGAATTCCTCCCAGCTCACATGAACACCAGCTATACCCATGCACTTTTAGTTTTTGTTACAGCAGCACCCCCTTCCAGATACTAAATTCTGTTCTGATTAGCTATCACTGCATAACAAACCACTCCAAACTTAGCAGCAGAAAAAATAACAAGCCTTTTATTATGCTCATGGGTTCTGTAGTTTAGGACTTCAGACAGTGAAGTAAGGAAATGGCTCTCTCTTCAGCTTCCCTAGTATCTGCACCTCAGTTGTGAACATTCAAACAGTTCAGAGCTTCACTACATGGCTGGTGCTTAGGCTGCAATGACTGGATGACTGAGTGACTGTTGATATTGGGACTAGACTTCTCATGAGATGGTGACTAGGTTTTAAGACAAAGTATCCTGAGAAGCAATAGCCAGAGAAATCAAGCATTCCAACACACCAAGATAGAAGCTATGAGACTTCTTCTGACCTAGCTGTAGTCACACAGTGTCACTCCCACCACACTCTATTGATTACAAGCAAGTCATTAAGGTCAGCCTAGATTCAAGGGAAAGGAAATTGGACTCTGTCACAGTGCAGAAGAACATGTGAGATGGGAAATGTTGTTGTTGCCATTTTGGAAAATGTAAAATGGTTATGAAAAAACTGACCAGCTTTGAGGCTTCAACTAATGACACCTCTACTCAAGTGACAGCGATATGTACAATAAAAACAAAATCTAAAATCATTCCTCAAAAAACTTAATCTAAAAAATTATGACAATTACTTGTTATTGGGTTCACCCTTTATGATGATAACTATCTGAACCCTTACTGTGTTTTTATTAGTTAAATTCTATAAATACACTTCTATGGTATCTATTACATTATATTATCCTTTAGGAAAAAATACAATGAGCATATAGATAAGGATCAGAATGTCTTCTGAATAGCTTAATGTTACCAAAAAAATATACAAACAAAATTTGATCATGAAAATGTATATATAATCATTGAAAATAATTTACCACATTGTACATGAGAAAAATGTTACATTAAACACTATACTATTGCAAGAAGTATAACAAATGAGCAGACTAATTCAAAATATATAATTTACTACTATATTCTAAGGCCACAGAAAACTACGTATCTCCCATAAGCATAATTCATCAATAGCTTATAATGATTTGCTTAAAACCCAGAATTATTTCATATATCAATAAAGTGGGGAAAATGCTGCCAAATATTAATAATTAGGCAATGCATGACACTTTCTATTAACTGATTACAAGATGTATACCAATTTCAGCAATGTTTAAAAACAAATGTATTCTTTTTAATTGCTTCCTAGAATTTGTGAAATATTGTGCTCATTGATTCAACAGGAAAGAAACTATAATGTAAAATCTTCAGAATTTCTTCAGCTGGTTAAGAGTATAAACATTGTGATATCTCCGCTATTTTTGCACAATGTGTTTATTCAGGGGGAAAAAAAGCACGTGATTTTTCCCAGTAAATCACCTGACTCATAACCTGAGAAAAATTTCTTAAATTTGGTTATTGTTTAATAGAATTTAAATTTGGAAAAGGAGGCTTAGAGTTGATTCAGAGAGTATCTTGAAAACTGATCTGAGTAGGTAGGTACCTGAGCAATGGGACCAATCATTTTTGTTCTGGAAACGAGCATAACTGAAGGAAGCTATTAATAAAAGGCAGAAAGCTTCCTTCCGTAACACCTGCCATGAAAACCTCAATGGCACTGAAGAAATGAAGCCCAAACATTCATTCATGAAGAACCAACTGCCTAGTTTCTCTCAATGGTAGAATTATCCTGAATGTCCCAGCAAATGAAGAAGTTGATAGAAAACTAAGCAGTGAAGGACAGGTGATAAGCAGGAGGAGAATCTCTGAGGGTCAGATAGGAAAGTGACTTCCTTATTATACATTGTACCCTCTCTGAGAGGTCATTTAGAAAGTGAAAGGTTTCCAAGGACACAAGTTCCAAAGGATCTACAAATGGTGCCAGCTCAATCCTAGCTTGGTGTGAACTTGAAGAAGCCTGAGCTCTCATCCAATTAAAAGAGGAGTCAGGTGAGAATAATTCTCAATTAGGAGACTTACAATGCCTCACACACTCCATTCTCCCCCAAAACCTCTCAAACAAATATAAAAATGAATAAATAATCAGGACTGTGGATGTGGAGATAAAACCAGTTAAGTTCCATTGATATTTCAACATAAAATGTGGTTGAGATTTCTAATTCTCTGCAAACTTCCCAGTGTTTGTTTTGTCACCTCTTGTACATACATCTCTGTAGCAAATGAAATTAAATTCCTAGACATAAGAAAAGAGTAGGTCTGTGGGAGGAGAATTTGGCAAAGGAAAATGGAAAGAAAAGATCAAAGTTTATACTCATTGTCTGGAAAAAAATAAGAAGGGTATATAGGTACATGGCTTATAATGGAATACGTCTACAAATTTAACTTATAGCAAGCTCCCAATATTCTTTCACAAAGATATTCTAGGTGAAAGCAGAAAGGAATGAAGTTAGTCTGGTGTATGTGGCTGTGTTGATGATATTTGCATATGGAAAACAGTGCCATAATTTCTAAGACATATTAAGTTAAGGTGTACTATTGTAAACAATACAGAAGTCATTTTGTGAAAGCTAAAGATTTTCCATTGCCTTATGTATTTTGGTTTTCACCCACAATAAAAATTATAATATGACTTCAGCTCTGAAATGTTTTCCTTTATTTTCTCTTTTCTTATCTGTGTTAGGGCTGACAAAGAAAGAATATGATGAGGTAAAGGGATAATAATAAGCTAAGGTGATAAGCAGGATAAAGGAATTATCAGAGGAAAGCAAGAATAAAGGAATGTAGTGGCACTTCGTTTAGAAACAGCATGCCTGAAGCATGTACATTCTTTCATCAGATACTGAGTATCAATTAATTATAAGCCACTGGACTACCCAATTGAATATGGTATATTTTTAAAGTCTTTATACAGGGTCTGGTACAAATAACACCCCCTTTTTATTTACAAAACCAGAAGCATGTAATTCTGTAACATAACAATATCATAACTACATTAACGTAACTACTTTTAAAAGTGCATTACTTCTGCTGGACCCTGTATATGCTTACTTCATAAAGGTTCGAGAATTTTTACATTGCTCGTAACAGACAACTCAATACATGCTTGCTAAAACAAAACTGCAATAAAGAAAGAGGGCTAATATATTCAGATTTCCCTACCTATTACTCTAAGTTTCAAAAACTTCTGGCAGAAGCCATGGATCATTTAAGTCCATTTAGTTTTCCTCCTAAATTTGAATCTACTTCCCCCCTATACAATACATGACTGATTTCTAAAATGAAATTGTAGCCTATAAAAATCATTCAGGCATTGACATAGTTTGAGTCTCCAGTCTTGCTTCAAAAACCATAAACAGCTTTTGAATATCTTAAGAACTCAAAATAGTATATTAACACCTAACATATTTTATAAGTTTCCCTAGGATGTAGAGTTCAAGTTGAAAACATCTTTAAAGAGTGAACAGATTCAGTAAATTTACTGGGCTAGGAAACACACCAGTCATTCTAAGTCATGCAGCCTGTAGGATAAGTACTTGCATCTCATTGCATTATTTTCCCGTCTTAATGATAACCCCTTCCTTTATATCACCCCAAATGTAAGCATTTTTCCTAAATTTTTATTCCCAGGCCTCAATTCTTAGTTTACTCTTAATCTTTCATTAAATATCCCTCTCCAATACCTGAACTTACTTTCTCTATGTTCTTCCTTCCAAATTTCAGATTTCTGCTAATGTATGTATGACAGGTCTAGATCTGTCAGTCATGTTAACTACAAATTATTTTGAATTTTTTTCTTTTCCTCAATCCTTATGACTAGATAATCTCATCCTTTTTATTCATCATTTGCATTCCTTAATTTCATTTGCCACCTCCTTAGTTCAACAGCTTCTTAGGTCATACCCAAATTGTTAGAGGAGAGCCTTCTCAGTTTTTGCCCTTTAATCCTTTCCCTTTGCAGTTCCTTTAGACAATGCCCTCAGATTAATCATTCTAATATATAGTTTACTATTTTTTGATTATGCTCAAAAAAATGACCGTCCATTGAAGACAGAATAAAAGTTTAATCTAGTACAGTTGAAACAGCATTCAATGAAAATCTGGAAAATCTGAGTTTTCCTTGCTAAACCCCACTTGATCTTTAAACAATGGCATATCCTTTCCTTCTCTGAGTACTGAATTCCTTATCTAGTAAAATAACTAGGCAGGACCAAATAAGCAGTTTTAAAACTCTTTTATCTAAACTTTTTGGATTGTTTTGAATGCTAATGCTGTAAATATACAAAAGAGATTTAAAAAAAAAATAGTTGCTTATTCAAGAGTTTTACCAGAAGTCCTAGAAAGAGATTCTTGAACCCCAAGAGAGTAGAGGATAGAGAAATGCAGAAAATGCTGTTGTAATGCTGTTGGAACATGATGAAAACTAAGGCACTTGCAATGGAATTAGAAAATGTGTAAGGAACGTTTAGGCAATGGAACTGACTGGTTTTGATGATCACATGGTGATAGGACAAGAGCGATATTGGGAATAAAAAGAAGGTTCATTTATGGCATGATTAACTAGCTAAATGGAGATTTCAATTAATTAAAAAGAGAAAATAATAATTGGGAAAGGGTGTGAACTGAACTGCTTTGTTTAAAACAGAAGGAGACTATAAGTGCTCTAAGGATATATTCTATAAATATTCCTCATTAAGAGGCAATATGGACAAATAGCAAATATTAATTCATTTATTAACTTCAGAATTTACAAGATCCTTGCATCTATTTAATCTTTCGTGTGAAATGTTTACTTGTATATGAGGATCAAAAATCCTCATTAATCTTGGAAGCAAGAATACTCCCTTTCATTATTACATTTTTCTAATTGCCTTGTTAAAATGCTTTGCACACCACATAAACATGGTTTTTTTGTTTTTCAGTGTTTGTTTCAAATAAACATGGTTGTTTTGTTTTTTTTTTTGTCAAAAAAACAAACATAAAAAATCAGAAGGAGGCCACGAGCCTTTCTATAATAGTAGGGTTTTCTCTTCCTTCTCACTACTAGTCATCACCTATGGCCTTTCCACTGTACTCTAAGATCCAGAGAACTCAGCATGAAACTACTGAAAAGGATAATTTCATAGTTTCTTTAAAGTTTCAAATTTCTACCATCTGTCAGCTAAGTATTAATCCTGTGTTTGACTTTTCTTACCTGGTCAAAAAGTTCTGCTTCCTACTCCTTAAATACATCTTACATTGTTTCAGTAACAGTCAGTTTCTCTGGTACACCTTCCCCAAACATCTCTTCTTATCAAAATTTTAGTCATCATACAAAGGGTAGTGCGAATTCAGTGTCTAAACTCATACAGCTTAGCAGTTATTATCTGTATTGTATACTCAAAGCAATTAACACATGATACAGAGCTCATTTACCTCTCCAAACAAATTATGAACTCCTAGAGGGATAAATATTTATAGATCTTTGACCTTCCCATAGCTTCAATCAAAGTAACTTGTATATAATTGGGTTCTCAAAAAAGAGTTAATAAAGAAATGATAGAGAAATGATCTTAAGTTATGTCTACCAAAATCACTTCCCTCCATGATAATTCTGCAAAGAATTACATTTGTTAATAGTTGTACCCTTTTTTCTTCTTTAAAAATCCAGATATTTTAATGCGGTATGTCACACACATTTTAGAGTTAAGTTTGACTTTGAGAAGAAAATGCTTAAATCCATGTAAAATATCTGTATCTTCTTTTCAAAAGATTCTGAGATTTTCCTTCTACAGTGTTGAAAGAGTCAGAAGTCAGAAACTAAGCTTTGAGAATTATAATATCTATCTATTGTGGAGGGCTGCAAAAAAAATCCTTTGTATTGTAGTAGTAGTTGTTTGTAGTTTTAAACCCAAGAGACAGGGCAAATAACACGGCCAACTGTATGTGAAAAAAAAAAAAAACTACAACAACCCAATACTCAAAATCAATGAAATAAATTTATAGACATTTCATGAACTAGAAAACAGATAACACCTTCCTACTACTACTACAAAGTACTCATCTTTATAGTCCTATCCATTACCTTGGATAAGTAATTATTACTTAAACTCCTAGTACATATTCTGTCAAAGCACAATACTTAAAATTGTGAGGCACTTTTTTATTGTAAAAAGCGATGTAAAACTATAACCTCAGTACCAATATGCACACAAACAAACAACAATAATTGAAAATTATGAATTGGGGTAAGTGAAACCTGAATTTTGCCAATATTTTGTTTCTTTCCTTTAAATCAAAGGGAAAAGGAATAAAAACAAGACAGAGACATTCACTTTTCTAAGTTATCCAAATTAAATCATTTTAAGTGAAATATATAATGTATAAAAAGTAAACAAATTAGCTATAGAAATATGAATACAGATCTAAGGTATTAGGTATATTTCCTTTTTCCTTTTAAAAATACCCAAAATAACTTGTTTTATTTGACTTTTACATTTATGAATTTCTTATCTCTAACAGTAACAGAGAAATGCATGCTATTTTTGAAAGGGTATCAAATTTCTGTCGTTCTTTTTATGTTATGATGCTATTTGCAACATTGATCACAGGCAATGCAACATCAGCATCAAAAATAGTAAGAATAAAGGTCTTTCCATATTTATTTTTTCACATTACCTGATAACAGATTTTAATAAAAAATAAATACATCAGTACGGGGAAAGGGGCTTAAAATTACCTTCATTTAAAATACATACTTTGAAACAAGATATTATTCTTCACAATGAAACAAACTGTAAATAAAGTCATCCTTGTTTTGTCTTTTTTAACCTTTTTTCCATATTAGTTTCTTCATTTACTTATAGATTTCACAATGTCTATATAATTCTGTAAATCGTGTTGTAAAAGATTTTTAAGTAAAGTAGAATTCTTCCACATTGCTTTATTAAGTTTTCTTGATTTTCATCCTTTACTCACATTGCCTATCAAGTGACTGAAATACTACACTGCCCTACAGGAAATCTCAGGATCAACAAAAATAGAAAAAATAACTGATACAGTCATTAGTATGACTTAACATGCCACCCAGAAGCAATCTTAGCAAATCAATGACAAAGTGGGAATTCAGACACACACCTACATAGGTAAAGTGGTGAATGTATTTCTTCAAACCAAAACAGGTCCCACAAACACAAAACAAAATAAGCAACTTACCTTATGCTAGAAAGAATATAAGGAAGTTTACAAGGTTTACATATGATAATAGAAATTAAATTGGTTGCTACAGGAAATGAAAACAAGGGCCATAACAATACGGCAGACAAGAATAAGGCAAAAACTTAATCTCATTATACTTCTACCTGTTAAGGTGAACAACAGCCCGTATATACCTACAAGAGTTTTGATTATCTTGATGAATTTTACATGTAACTTTATTTGTTCCTAGCCTATTAAGAACTACAGTTTACATGGATTGTTTAGAAGAATTATAACACTATTCATTCATCTTAGCATTTACTAGTCTACTATATCCCAAAATCTAAACATACATCCAAGTTATGTGTATTTACTCTCTCCATATTCTTACATATTAGTATCTATACATTTTGACTGATCCAGAAGTATAATATTATACTGTGTTTCTCTACATGTATTTTACTACTTGATATTTCATATGTCTTAAGAAAGGTCTCTTTGCTAGATGGTAAGCCCATGAGGATACCGACTATATTTATTTTGTTCACTGCTACATTCCCTAGTGCCATGCCTTCCAAGATATAAAGCCTCTGCTACCTGCTTTGATTTATTTGTTATGTCTTTACAAGTCACTGTGTTATCTTAATTTGCTTTGAAATAGAAAGTGAATAAAAATAGCATTAAATAACCTTCCTACAGCTACATATTCAGTTATATTGATATAAAATGACAAATAACTTATTAGATAATATTTTATTTAATCATTCATTTATGTAAAACACCAAATGCGACTTGAACATCTCATGTCAGGCACTATGCTAGGCACTGGAGGAAATAAAAGACCAATAAGACAAAGCCTATTCCCTGAGGAAGCTCACAAATTACTAGAAAAAACATCCCATTACAAACATCTAATACACAGGAACATAAGGAAGGACATAGAGAATGTTATAGATCATAGCAAAGAATGCACTTAACTCTCTGCAGCAGTTTCTATAGAAGTATTTTCCTAAATAAAATACATGATTATCTGCAAAAAAACTTCATTAGGTCTGAATAAAATTTTCTTCTCCTATTGTTTTATTTACATAATAACATGTATATATGTCATTTTTAAAAAGTACTATGATTATAAACCTGTAACACAGGTTTATAAGATGTTATAAACACTCTTAGGCAAGAATACAAAAAGCTGCCACATGTTATTAACAATTATGACTCAAGTCTATCACTTTACCTGAACATTTGAATGATTAGAAACATTTCCAATTTCCCAGACTACTGAATTCTGTTAATATTTATTGAACATCTATTACTTGACAGACCCCAGAGTAGAAAAAATCTAATTCTCTGCTCTCAAAGAGCTCATTGTAATAATGTGATTTCATTACCATCACACTAAAGCAGTAATATATTTTGACTGTACCTTTGCTTTAGGACAATTAAGGAATCTTCCATTCATACCAGAGAACTAAAATTATAATCACTGTGTATGTTTTTCATTAATTATATCCCCATAAAAGCATTGCTTGTAATTTCAGAGTAAAATAAAAACACATTAATGGAGGAGCAAAATAAAAGTGATTCCAATAAACTTTACAAGTTAGTAGGTATTATTTTAATCACTTGAAATGATGGTTTACTTTTTAATTATAATATTGTAGTATGTAATAATAATTTAAAACTAGATAAATTTGGTTTATACTAAGGATAAAAATAACAGGACCAAGCTAGATAGATCTCCCAGCCATGTGGTAAAATAACTGTCCTACATCTCTATATTCTCCCAGAAGGTAAATTCCTAATTATTAAATTTTCCTCCAACATTTCTGATCTTATTTTCTACTCCCCTCTGGAAAATCAACAGGTAGACATCGTCATAGTATCTGTTTGTTGTAGCAGAGAAGAAAACAAACACAGATTTGTTTGGACATCATTTCTAGATTTTCTGCCATCAGTTCTCAAGGGTGAATGAACCTCAACAATGCCTAGAAACACATTAGAAACGACTATGCATATCCTTTTTCCAAAATTAATCATCTTAACTGTGTTTAAAATTTTCATTGTTTTAATGTTTTAAAAATATAAAGAAAACCACAACAAATAAACTTAGGACTCTATGAAATTTTATAAAGCAAACACATGGCTATTATAAAGTAACCACCCAATTGGTCAGGAAAAACAGAATTTTGCCAACCAACTCAGAAGCCCTTTGCATAAGCCAATCCCAATCACCTCTTCCCACCTCCCATAAGTAACCATTATTCTCACTTGTATGTAATCATTTCCTTGTGTTTTTTATAGCTTTACCATCCAAAAGTGCATCTTTACACACTATTAACCATTGATTTCTACATGTATTATTGGTTTACATTTAGCATTTCATGTAGCTACTAAATATTTGAGTTTTAATATATTTAAATATTTAAGTTAATCTATTTTAACATAAATGCAAGAAGATCAAAGTTCTATGCATCTTAAATGTTTTCTGTATTTTTCTGATAATTAGTATAGACGGTGATTTTTCTAGAAGAAGGATATTAACAATGTATCTATAATCATTTAGCAAATAATAAAGTGACAAAAATACATATTCTAAAGAGGCAATGGTCAGAAAATAATCCAGAAAAATTTTAAAAAACAAAAGCCAAAATTGTTTCTGGGACAAGCATTTATCTCAGTCTGTTGAGATCCAGCTTCCAAGTGTGTCCTCTTTTAGGCTCAATTAAATTCTTATAAAACTTCTCTATTTAAAAAAAAAAAGTTTCTGGGATAATTACCAAATAAAAAAAGGTTACTAAAAATTATAGAATGATTCAAAATTAATATGTTCAGTGTACAGTAATCCTTTTTAATATGTGCACATATGAAAAATGTCTTTCATGAGAAATGCTAAATTTCTATGCATATAACAAACATAGTGGTACAAAACATACGACCATCTCCAATTTAAATTTCATTTTACTAAATTTTTTATTTTCTATTTTCAGAAGAGAGATTGGAGCTCACTGAAAGGTTAAATTTAATCTGCTTTTAAGTTGCTTTCCTAAATATAAAATTAATATTAACTATAAATATTTGGAAAATACAGAAAATATAGACAAAAATAAAAATAATGCATAATCACAATATCAAAAGGTAGTATCTTTTAACATTTTAGTCTATTTTTAATTAAAAGGATTATTCATTATTTGCTTCATTTTGCCTCCATTTCTTCAAAAAAAAGTAATTTATCTTTCATACCCATTATGTCTTACAGATAAGTGAAGACTATAAAATAAGACTAGTTTTTAAACATACCATAATTTATACACACATTCCTTCATTTTAGATGCCAACTAGTGAAGAAAATACTTTTCTGTATGCTTCCTTGAAGACTACCTTGCAATTCAGTGGGTGTATACATATATATATCCAACTGTAATAAAAAATTATGTGATTCAAACTCTCTTTTCACTAACTTCCATTTTAAAAAAATTTTTGGAGATGTATTACCACTGAAAATAAATTGACTTGAAGGTATAAAAATATACATATATGTATGTGTGTGTGTGTGTGTGTGTATAAAACCGCTACAGAACTGGTTCCCAGTGGACACTAATACAGGAATACAACATTCTAGAACTTGGCCAAAATCTTATTGTGTGTTCCTATTTCCCATTTTCTTCCCAGAGTCTTTTAAACTTCCATGTTTACACACTAAACATGAGTTATATGTTGATCATTTTCAGAAACTGTCTACTATTAAGATACAGGAAGTCCAACTCTAGCACCCTTTTTTGGTAATATGGCATGCTAGAGAAGACAAATGTATTTCCAAAATCCAACTGTAATAAAAAATTAAGTGATTCAAACTCTATCTTTTCACTTCCATTTAAAAAAAAATTTTGGAGATATATTACCACTGAAAATAAATTGGCTTGAAGGTATAAAAATACTATCTAAGAATAAATTAAATCTCTGAAAACTAATATTTAAGATAAAATCACAAAACCAGATAAAACGTGTTAATATTCATAATAAATTAAAAAAAACAAATTTGATTATTTTCTAACACTATATTTTCATAGGATCAAATTACATAGTAAGGGATTGTTCTTCCTTTAAAATCTACTCTAATTTCACTCCTACCTCTAGTCATTGCTCTTTTCAAAAACCTTGAAATATTTAAGTGGGTTTCTAAAGCTAGTAATTTTGATTGCTTTCTGAAATATTGAAAGTGCCTTATGAATGCAAAATAATAATGATGATGATAATGACTCTGACCACAATAATGATTTATCAAATGTTTCTAAGAAAGAGGTGCTAAGTTAATTCAGTATGCAAAAAGAGTTCCATTGTAAAACAGTTGCATGCATCTTTCCATACAATGGAATTTTGAAAAAGGACTTATATAATTAACTTTTGTAAATGTATACCCATGAATATTGTATGTCCTTCAGAGTAGAACATTGACAGTACCTAATGTCATCTACTTGTCAAAATAAATGTGTATTTTAAAAACTTTCTCATCATTGGAGGGCCAAATCTAAGCACATCTTTCTTGGTGTAAGTAAGATAGAGATGAGATAAAGTATCATGCTCTAGTCAGATTGCTTTTAGTCTTCATAGTGGCTCTCTGCTTTACTTTTTGCCATCAACCAAGGATGAAAAAGGAAAATGAAATTGTTCAGATAAATACTGTGTTCTGGGCTGTATCTTCCTTTTCTCTACCTTTTCTTAATATTCGGTAGCATCCGTTTCACCCATCTTGTCCCTAAGAGCTATTTAGTACACAACAACGTTTATGAGTACAATCAATAACTTATGAGGTAATCACAAGCAGTCTCACTTTAATCAGTTTAGTACACATTTCAAGTATTACACAGACCCTGCCAAGTGCCCAGGATTTTCACTTCTCTTAAGTCTGCATACACTTTCTTGTGCTACTTTTGGGTTTATAATGTTTCTGGCTGTTTCCCCTCTTTGGTCTATGGCTGAAGTATTTCCTTTGGAAGAACAAGATATTTTTCCTTTTTGAGCCCTGGTTCTGATTTTTAAGGTTATTTCCAAAGAACGATGCCTCTCTTCTACCAACTAATTAAGTATCCTTCTGGTTAAGTTTTAGATACTTAACTATCAGATATTTCCTTAAGGTCCAGCCCTAATTCAACTTTCTCCAAACTAAGGAAAGTGGATTTCCTCAATCCCAAACTCAATCTGTCCTTCTGTGATGGTCAGTTCTGCAAAAATAGTGTTTTCCCAACCCATTCTACAATACAGTCTCCTCATTCTTAAAGGCAATTTTTCCCTAATGAAAATCTTTCTTGTTTGCTGACCCTTTTTTACAATTCTACTCCAATGTCATCAACTGTCTAAAATCACATTTGTGGTTCTTCTAAAAAAAAAAAAAAAAAAAGATAAACATACAACACCTAGCCAAGAATAGTCCACTGTGCTCCTTTAAGAAAAATAAAATCACATTTTCATTTTTGCACAGAATCTTTTGCTTTCCTATTCTGTACTTCCTTTAATTCACAACAAATTTTACTTGTGAAACTGAATTCAATGAAGGGGATATTCAGCCTTATGATTGCAATTATTCTTATTTTCATGTTTGTAAAGAACTTCAAACCTCTTATGATATGTAACCAAAAGTTGCAAAAGAGAAGACTATTTTTACATATATGTTTAAAATTTTATGTGCAAAAGAGAAGATTATTTACGAAATTCTTATGATGACTTTTTATGAAATAAAATATTACTACTTAATTTTTGTAAATCTAAAACGACACAAAATCAGGCATGCTTAAAAATAAGCAATGCCCTTAATGCTTGGAGTTAGGACTACTCTCTTACTCTAAGCTTCTTCAACAAGACTCAAACACCCATTTGTAATTCACTTTTAAAATTATGAGCCTATCTTCCAAGAAAAAAGAGCCATTTCTTAAGTATCAAAGGAAAACAGATGCTCCGATGCATTTTTCAAGAGCAATGGTTAAAAAGAAAACTGACAATATGATAGTAAAATTACATATTAACTTACATAATCATGGAAGGCTTTTGCTTCACTTGAATGTTCACATGTTTCCCGTCTTTCTGGAGCTGCACAGTACAGATCCCAAAATACACTAAAAAAGTAATTATGGTAACATTAAGAAAATCATATAACACCAAGTGAGAGATCACAGTTCTAAAAACAGAAGACAGGTATTATATTTTATACAAAATGTGTTTTCTTCAGGGTAAATATGTCTTTGAAAAACTTAAATTCAGGTAAGTCTCTTAATGCAATTTAGGATATAATTCAGTCATCATTCAGAAATGCTAATATTATTTTTCTAAGAGGATAAAATAATTTTTTAAATATTTAAAATTGTCATTCTTAATTGTCTGTGTACAGAACTTTAAACATCACAACTTTTCCATGAATAAAAACAGTAAAAACAATCATAACTTAATCATTAAACAGTAAAAATGGTTTGTTAATTTTTTTCAAGATACTTTTCTTGTCCAACTCCCAGACCATACCCTGATCGTTAAGTCATATTCCTCAAATATATTTTCTTAAAATTTCCTCTTGTTTTACCTTGCAATTACCAAAATAGGTAATTTTAAAAATTAAAAACATCCATGTTAACTCTTTTTTTTCCTTCTACGCAAGAACAATAGAAAATATCAAAATGAAACTTGTTGGGAAAAAATAATTATATTGCTTCCAAGACATCTATAAAATTATCTATGAGCATTAACAACAAATTCAAAAATCAGGAAAGCAAATGTCTAAAAATACTGGCAATAAGCCAGCCCTACTATTAATAATTACAAGCTCAAGGTGCTTAAACAGACTGGAAGCAATTTCCTTCTCTATGAAACAGGGCTGTTGAGAAAATTAAGTTATATACTATAAGCACAGTGTCTGATATATAGTAAGCATCCTATCATTGACACTATAATTACTTCGCATAAAAGCTTAAAATGCATACATATTGTCAAGGCAGGTCATTGAGCTAAGGGGAATATTAACAATGGTACATACCATGAAACTTTGTATGTTAAACCTGGTCCTTTTATTTTGACCCTTAGTCTTATTTAGTCTGCATCTCTCCTTAGCTAGGAGAAAACATTCTGTAGACCTCACCAGGACTGTCTGGAAAAAATGTCTCTTAGTTTTCTAATTACATGGCTGGATACTTTCCAGACAGCCCTCATATAACACTTTAATTCAGAAATAAGATTACCTTCAGAGATGAAAAATAAAAAGGCTGAATATTGGCATTTATTTCCTTTTAAATTTTTACAATAAGTAAGCAGCGTGCGGCGCGCACACACACACACACACACACACACAAACCAATAAAGGCCAAAATAATTTAAATAAATTTCAATTATTTTAGGAGACTGAAAGCAGTTAAAAATTGTACTTGGCCTTCCCATGTCCCTTTTGGGATAAAAGCTGTATGAATTCCAGACATACAATATATAGCTAAAAGTTTTCTACTTGGATCAGGTGTGTTATGAATTATAGCACAAGTGTTGCAATTAATCCTATTTTCATGTTCTTAAGAAACTTCAAAGCTCCTAAAACCAAAATTTTATAATGGTAGTCTTTGAATTATATTTAATGTAAACACAGAATATTATCTGCAATATTATGACAAATACCTTAATATCTCTTCTTGTTTCCAAATTTGCTATCAAATACTATAAGGTCTCTCTTAAAAATTATTCCAATATTACTCTTAAAGCATTGTCTTACCAAATGAACTGGAAGAAAAATAATAATATATTATTGGAGTATGCCCTAAGTTATTAAATAATTATTATACATAATTATTTACACATACATAATTAAATCAAATATTTATCTTAGAATAGTTTTCATGGATCTACTTCTATTTTTAAGTTCCCCATTTATGGATTTAATAGGAGGTCAAAAGTTTACAAAATCAAGATGAGGGATAATAAAACATGATATTAAAATAAGATAATTTTATATATGGCATCTCTAACAAGCATACATTACATAAACGTGATCTTCTTTAAAAGTAAAAATATATATATATATATCCTTTTAAAGACATTTACGCAAGGGAGAATATACAGTTCTACAATAATAGTTATAGACATCAATACACCATTCTCAATAATGGACAGAACAGTAGACAGAAGATAAGCAAAGAAATAGAGAGCTTAAATAATACAATAAATCAATTAGATCTAATAGGTATATACAGAACATTGTACCCAACAATGACATACACGTTTTTCTCAAGTGCACATGGAAAATTTTATAGGACAGACTATATGTTGGGGCACAAAGTAAGTCTCAATAAATTTTAAAAGATAGATATTATATAAAGTATCTTCTCAAACCACATGTGATAAAGTTAGAAATTAATAACAGAAGGTAAAATGAAAAATTCACAAATTTGTGGAAATTAACACATTCCCAATGGATTAAAGAAGAAAAAAAAAGGGAAATCAGAAAATCCATAGAGATGAAACAAAAATACAATATAGTAAAACTTATGGGATGCAGCAAAAGCAGTGCTAAGAGGGAACTTTAAAGGTATAAACACATTTAAAAAAATAAGTAAGATTTTGAATCAACAACCTAACCTTAAAACTTAAAGAACTGGAAAAGGAGAACAAATTAAACCTAAAACAAGCAGAAGAAAATAATAAAGATTACAGCAGAGATATTAATAAATGCAAGAGAGAGTAGAAAAACAATAGAAAAAGTTAATGAAAACAAAAGTTGGTTTTTTAAAAAGATCAACAAACTTGACAAACCTTTAGCTAGATGGACTAAGAGAAAAAGAGAAAAGACTCAAATTACTTAAAGACTCCACCAAAAAAACTACTAGAAGTAATATAAATTCAGTAATGTTGCAGACTATAGCATCAATATACAGAAATCTGTTTAGTTTCTATACATTAACAATAAACTATCAGAAAGAGAAATTAAGAAATAATCCCATTTATAATTGCATCAAAAAGAATAAAATACCTCGAAAAACTTTAACTGGAGGTGAAAGATCTATACACTGAAAACTGTAAGACATGGATGAAAGAAATTAAAGATTAAACAAATGGTAAGATACTTCATGCCACAGGTTAGAAGAATTAATGTTGTTAAAATGTCCATAATACCTAAAGCAATCTACAGATTCAATACAATCTCTATCAAATTTCCAGTGGCATTTTTCACAGGAAAAACATCCTGAAAATTTCTATGGAACCACAAAAGACCCTGAATAGCCAAAGCAATTTTTAGAAAGAATCAAAGCTGGAGTCATCACACTTCCAGTAATTGATAGACACTGACTTATTTTCTCTACAATAGAGATGCTGGTGGCTCAAAAGCTTTGCAATTCCTCTGATCCTTATCTCTATTAGTATTAAGCTTAAAACCAAAATATTATCCTTGAAATGTGGTGAATTTATCACTATGAATAATGCTTTAGATTTATACACTCTTTATTCTTAAGCAGACAAGTGAAAATCTGTATTTTACAAATAAAAAGGACAGAGAAGCAAACTTGCAAAATATTAAAATATTTGTCCTTTTATAATTTCTTAACATTTCCCCCACAGAAATCAAAGGAAAACACAGGATTCCCAAATTGAGGATTCTCATCCAAACACTGTTTTCCCTTTCTCCTGAGGATGTAAGCTGCAATGACTAAGCTTGCTGTCATGCTCTCTAGGGAACACAGAAAGCAAACTGGTTGTCAGAGTAGTCTACAAGGGTGAATAAACATGCAAGATGTGTCCCAGAAGACGGATGCTAACATAATTATATAACCTTTATGCCTCTGGTCAGATTAAGGACTATCTGAAAATAAAAATTAAAAGAGGAAGAAGAAAAACAACCTTTGGGGAAAATACGTTTTTCTGACGAGCAAGCCTTGTATGTTCAAGTCTTAATAACTAAGAAAGTTATTTCTCTTTGGCCCAAAAGTATATTATCAATGAATGTTATAATCCATATGGAAGAAAACTATCGATTCATAAGACTAACGAGGGTTTTACATGAAATGTGCATGTACCTGCTCATCGCCTTAGAACCTCCACATACATGTAATACATGTACTTGTTTTATTCTTTAGCATTACTTAATACTTTTTAAAATGCAAGCATTAATTTTTACCCCACTAGCATAAAATTCTCACAGCACTCCTGGATTAGTTAATAAATCCATATTTTAAACTATCAAAATAACTTACATTGAAAAAGTATGTGGTAAATTCAAGCATCATATACTAAGCATTAGATATTCAGCATTTAATCCTCTCATTATTATTCCATTTTATGGGTGAGGGAACTGAGGCTTAGGAAGATTAAATAATTTATGCAAGAGTCACATAGTGGCAGAGCTGGGCTTGAATTTCTTAATTCTTATATTATTTTACCTCTAATATCGGTATGGTAGTTTTAAAGAGTTCTTCTTTTAAAATGCCTTATGCTGATTATAGGTAGGTATGCATAGCTCTGGCAGTCTAAGCAGCATCAGCCGTTATAGAATATGGTAAATACTGATCCTAGATAAAACAGCAACACTGTGTTTATCCTGCCTTTGACCCTCGTATACCAACTCTTTTCCTAAGTATCCTATGGCAACAGCGCCCTCATGCAACCAGCAGCTGCCAGTGATGCATGGATGCCTCAATACAGACGATTCAGTAGAGACAACTTTTCCAGAGTTTCATTTATAATAACCATCTGGAATTAGACACTCACAATGCTCAAAAGGGAACTGTAATTAATGCCTTATTTATAGTGGGCCACTAAATTCTTCTCTGTGTTTAAGAAATAATATCTGTTGCAGAGATAAACACTGGTTATAATTCAGGAAACGTCAATTGTTAATTCTGAATCTGACCCTGAACAAACAGTTTTGTTCCTTAGTTCATTGTGTAAAAAGAAACATCAGTTATGATTTTACAGGCTTTTGTAAGATATAAAGAGATGGTATATGCAAAAATATAATTTTTTAAAGTATAAAGTTACTAAAAAGTATTCTAGGAAAGTCTCATATAGGTAGTTAGGCCAGAAAAAAAGTTTTCTTATTAACTGAGTAAAATTTGTCTCAATTTCCTTTAATCCTTTGTATTTAGTGGAAGATTTCATCAGTTTTTTACAATGTCTTCTCCCCAACAAATTTTCCTCTGTATTCCATATCATTTCCTACTCTGCCAGACATATTTTGCTTTTTCTCTGTATCTATAGTCTGACCACCTGTGTTTTTTTCTTCCCTGCTAACACTTTTTATTCCATACTCACCATAATTATTCTCACAATACTCTATCCTAGTTGTTGCCTACATTGTCTAATATTGCTGTTTTATTTAATTTCATTGCAATACTTAACTATGCAATGACTATTACAATTGAGATATACAAGATGAGTAAGAATCAGTCTGTCAAATATAAATGTTATACCATTCTAGAAAGCCAGTTAACTAATTCCAATGCTATTGTTTTCATATGAGTATGTGGTTATTCTGAGCTATACCTAATGTCATCCATTAGATTCTAAAATCTTTAGAGTACAAGCATACTGCAAGATTTGACCTCCTACTGCCAGGTGAAAGAAACTGAATTCTCATAATAATCTTAGTTATTACTTTATTTTCTCTGCAATGTAATATATATTTAATTTCAGGATATATAGATACACTGGCCCAAAGTTATTTCAAAAGTAGTTTTAGATATAAAATTAAATGAAAATGAGACTTATTTTTTGTCATTAAAATTTTATTAAGTTTTTAAAAGTTTATTTTTAAATTACACGAACTGAAAAGAAAATTAATTTCAGAGGAAAGTTTCTTGGAATTTCTATTTCTGAAATTTATGGAAGAGTTGGGAACAGACAAGAAATAAGTTTTCAAAGAGGATTTGATCAAGGTAAAGCCAATGAACATAGGAGGCATGGGAAATACTACAGCAATGGGCCTCATGCAAACCGAGAAAGAAAAAAAACAGCGATAATGGAGACCACAACAGAAACAAGGAAAAAAAGCTCCAGAAAATAAAATCAGTAACTCTATCCCTTGCTCAAGGCAGAAATTCTCATCCTCCTTTCCAGGGCCTTTGCCTCTCATCTCTTCTGTCCTTTATTCTGCATTTTTGTGCATGTGCATTTTTCTTCATACATCTTCAGCCTCTCCCACTCTTTCCACCTTAACCTGTATATCTGATCTAATTTATTCTAAAAATGTTAGGTTCTGTCCTATTGTTAATCCTAAAACTACTACACATGCCATCACACAGCTCAACTATTCTCAGTAACCCACAAGCTGGACAAATGAAAGAGAGGCTTTTGAAATTTCACGTTCACCACTCCACTGAATCCTCACGACTACCAAAGCTTACCTTACTTTCCAATTTGGGAAAATCTTGAGCAGAATTTAATCTCTCCTTTAAAGGCCTTTCCTGGTTCCCATACATTATTCTCTCTTGATTACTCTTCTTCCTCTTCAGTTATTTTGCTTTGAGGCACCTCTTCTTCCACCCACACTTAAATGCTGACTTTCTCCAGGCTTCCAATCCCATGCCCTGTTCTTGTGTTTTCCACTGGCCAGTTTCATTTATGAACATTCTTTTCCAACAGTATGGTCAATACCGGCAATTTCCAAGCCATTATGGACCTGTCTCAGAGATATAAACCTCTGACTTTGTATAGGGCATCTCTTTCTAAATATCACAGAGGAATCTCCAGATTTAGCCTGTCCAAGGCATGGTCTTTTTCTCCAAAGCCTGTTCTCTCTCTATTCCTTCACTCAGTTAATGGCATCACTGTTCATCCCTACATCCAAATTTAAAACCTAAGAACTTCCTCCTCTTCAGCTCCAAACTATACCACCCAGTGTTCACTATCTGGGATCTTTCTCCTAATTACCTTTCAACTGGACAATTATAGCTACCTTGTGAACTAGACTCTGTCTCTGTTTTCAACTCTTTTCAATCCATCTCTATGTTGATGTCAAGTGAGGGTCTAAAAGCACAAGTCTAATCATGTTATGTACTATGTTTAAAATTGTTGATCTTTAGTCCAAAAACCTTGATGTACTCTGGGACTTCGTAATCTGGCCCCTGCCTTTGTCTCTAGCCTTATATTCTATCACCTCATAGAACTGCATCTACAATTCAACTGGTCCTAGCTACCTGTCATTACTTGAATGCATGATATCCTTTTCTTTAAGACTTTATACTAACTATTCCTCCCCAAAAGACACTTCTCTCACTCAACTTTCAGCTCAATTAGACTCTCTTTCTGCAAGCCTTTCTAATTCTCTCAAACTGATGTGAGAATTCTTCCTATATTGCTACTATAACCAGTACATACCTCAGTTATAGTACTATTATTTGTATTAATAATTAAGAGCTGCACTTTCAGATACCTAAGACCAAAAAAGCTAATCTGACAGAAGTAAAACGCCAAAGTATTCAGTGAGTTGTATCAACCATCTATAGTATAAAAATAGGTCAAATTCATGAGAAAGAGACTAAAATGGAAACAGGTACAAATAATAGAATTAAATCTTTAACAGAAGACTTAAAATCCTCACTTTGTTAGCCCACTAATCTAAGAGAGACAGGCTTCTAAAATGGTTTCTTATGCCACTTTGTAGACCTAATTGAAAACATACAAAATATAATATTGTCAACAGGTGAGGAGACTCAATCACATTCAACAAACAGTTAAGTATTTGCAATCTAGATCTAGAAGTCATAATACTGTACATTACACGAGGTTGGTGGTCTTAAACTCCAGGAAAACAGCACAATGATATTGTTTAACTGCAATGAACCGTTGTTCCAAATACAGGAACAACTCTGAACCAAAGGACTGCACCTGTTGCTGTCACACGTATGTGAGACAAACAAGGGAAACCCACAACCACAACTGACCGAGTGCGGTTCCATTCACCATGGAACTTCTAGTAAGGCATATTTTAAGGAGAGAGATTAAAAAGATGATGACATTAAATAACGTACCAAGGAAGCCACATGCCTGGCACTTAGGAGAGAGCTTTTGTTTCTTCTTTTATATAAGATCCTGAGAAATGAGTGTATAAGGTACTGAACAGCAAATGCTTCTAATTGAAGAAAAGAAAAAAAAAAAAAAAAGAAGCTAGCTTGTCATGCAAATACCTGACTACTGATAGCTGTAGCAGAAAAGCCACATACCTAGGCAGACATGTGCTACAATGAAATTTATAAGTTCTGACACCAACTGGGCTTTCAATACTACCTAACAATCTTTTTGTGTGTTCCTAGTCAGTTCTATCTCTGAATCTACACAGCATAATTTCAAAAATTTTGGGACTATTCTTCATCACCATTACCACCTTCAGTACCCTCAAGTTAAAATGAGAGGTCATAAGGGTGAGGCCCTCAGGATCGAATTAATGCCCTTACAACAAGAGATACCAGAACTCTAGCTAGCTAGATAGCGTGCACATGCCCCCAACCCCTCTCACTGCCATGTGAGGACACAGGAAGAAGGCAACCATTTGTGAGCCAGGAAGAGAGTTCTCACCAGAAACAGACCATCCTGGCAACTTGATCTTGGACTTCTAGCCCTGAACTGTGAGAAAATAAATTACTCTTAGATAAGCCATTCAGTTTATGGTATTTTAGTAGGGCAGCCCAAATTGACTACTACAGAATCACACTTATAGTTGGAGATACCCTATACTGATCCTAATTCCAGCTTGATTCATCAGTAATATTTTAAGTTAAATAACACCAATACTGGTTTTGAGGGTTGTTGTTTTTTTTAAGTGCTACCTTTCAGAAAAGAATTGTAGAAAATGAAAAAGAATAAAAGAGAAGCATGAAATCATTAACAGGTATAATGCAGGCCTGCTCAAATGCATCATCAATCTAGTAAAAATGAAATAAAAGATACTTACCACCACCAAGAATGTAAGAATCCTGGTGGTTCCCCCAATGTGATGTTTTTTTCCCATCTTATCTAAAATGAATAAAAGAGATATTAAATACTTTCCCAGTTACACCTTTTCCCACACAAATTACAAAGCAATTATTTTCCCATTTAAAATATTAAGGTAATAAATAAGATTTTAATCATTTTTATATTATTCTTTTCTCAAGTATTATAAGTATTTTACATAGTGATTTGTTGAAATGAATAGTCTATGAGATCAAATTCCACCATTATTTTACTGAATCTGCTTCCTTCTCACTGTGCCAGAATTTTAGAAGGTATTTCAGGATCTTACGGCACATCAAAATCAACATTATTAACAACATGAAAATCAGTTATCACTATTAACCCAGAAGTTTGCAAGAGATTGGGTTTACTATGTAGACTGTAAATTATGCCTTAAGGATTGACGTTTTAAAGAAGTTCCTGATTTGAGGGAGTAGGAGTAAGAAAGTACATGTCTTCCATAAAATAAGAATTTTAAAAAGATGGTAATATTAACTTTCCAGTGTTTTTAATATTTCAGATGAATTGGAGTTCACTATAATAAAAATTTTAAATTAGGTCACTATCTCCCCCAAATTAAAAGTTCTGACTAAATATTCTTTACAAACTGAATTTAGACATTGGAAAGCTGGATATTTATACAGTGGCTTTTTAAAGCACTGGATAGCAGTAAACACAAAAGACAAAAATCTTTGCATCTAGAGAGATACTTTAGTGAGGAAGACAGACCATAAACCAACCAAAAAAAGTTGTATTGGAATTAGACATAGAAGGTACAAGATGACAAATGCTATGGAGGAAAATAAAGCAGTAATGGAGGATAAAGAGAGCAGCAAAACAATAAAAAGTGAGATATAATTTTAACTAAAGTGATCTAACCTTCAAAACAATCTTTACATATAAGTATATGCCTTAGTTTTTCTAGTTTAAATAATTAAAAATTATTTAACAACACTCTCTAATCAACAAAATATGCCCATAGGTCCTTAACACTCCTAGAAAGTAAGTAACTATAATCATAGATATCAAAATAATTCAAATAATCTTTTCTATCACCTATTATGAGAGAAATTAAAACTTCTCCTAAAAGAATTTTTTTTTAAGTTTTAGAATAGAAACTCAGAAAGTGGCCCTAAATGTAAAAAAAGAAAGAGAGAAGGAAAAAAAAGAAAGAAATCCAGCCAGCCTCTCTAAGGAAGAGACAGAAAAACGTAAGTGCAATTAAACTCACTGAAACTGGCTACATTTTTAAAGAGTTAAGACCACAAAATGTAAACCAATGGGAACCTAGAAGCAGACAAGTAATTTGTTCTAAAAAAAGAGAGAGATTTTCTAAAGATCAGAAAATTATATATGATAGTCATTTTTAAAAATAACTAAAAGGAGAAATTCCGGGAATTCATGAACTTGAATTTATAAAAAGTTAATTATGAACAGTGAACCAGAACATGTTATATAAATGTAAGCCAGATCCTAACTTTCATTCTACTAAGTAGTAACACAAATAATTTTTATATCTATGGTAACTTTTATCTGATAATTTCAGTCGATCAATATTACATCTTCCTGGTTTGTGAAAAAATAAGGAATAGTACTTAATAAGTCTTAAGAGGAATAAAACTCTCATGTGCTACTAAAGTTAGAATTTAATTTAAAAAAATATGTGTCTCATCTTTCTCTCCATTTTTTCACTTGGTATCTTCTTGAAAGGGCATACAATGGACCTCATAGATGTGCCCCTCATAGACACACTAATATTCCTCATCCATGGAATCATCCTAATCACATAAAGTGCAAGTTTTTCAAAATAGCGTCTTTACATTTTCACCTCAGTTAATCTTGACTTTACATAATATAACTGTTAAAGCAAACAGTACTCTGCTCAGTGATAAGGAGAATATGAGATGACTTACAGAAGAGTTAAGGTGGCATGACTAGGTCTCGATGCCAGATGTACTAGAGGTAGGATTAGATTCACAGTGTCATAGAAGTCCCACTACACCACATCTCCCTCCTGCATTTACATGTTGTCCAGTACCAATCATCAGCTCTTTGAGGAGATAAAAGTCCTCCAGGAAAATACCTATATGGCTTATATTTGAAATGGTCTTTTTAGCAGAAAAAGTCTGAAGGTAATGCTTTGTATTTTAAACATTATTCCTCAAAATGCTTCATCACATGTATCATCTTTATTATTCCTCATAATGCTTCACATATATTATCTTTTTCATTCTCATAATATTCTTTACTAGTGAGTAAAGTTAATTTTGCTCACTTTACTAGTGAGTAAAGTTAATTTTTCTCACTTTATATTGCAAGTCTGTGGCAGAAGCAGTTAAAACTTTGGTCCATCATACTGAAGTTAACACAAAAGCCAACTTTTTATAGTTAATGAATGAACACTTAATGCTTTTGACATTTCCAGAGAAGAGATTATTCTACATAGGAATATGTTTCATAGTGAATGGTATTTTTGGTCTCCAAACTAATTACTACTCAGATATTACTTGTTTAGAGAAAACATGAAGTGGTAAGGAAAACCAAACCCTAATCTTTAGAAAACTAAGGTACATTTATTGAGCATAGTTAGAAACAATTAAAATTAGAAACAACCTGAAAAATATACACCAATAGTGAATGCAAAATAAATTCTGTTACTTACATAGTATAGAACACTATGAAATCATTAAAAACAATAAGATATATTTATACAGAAAAAGGGCCATGCTATATTGGTTTTTCAAGTTGGAGATTTGGAAGACTGGAGAACAGCATATATAGGATAAAACATTTTCTGGTTTAAAAAAAGTAAACATATACGAGGGCTGTACAGAAACCAGCCATGTAATATGAAAAATAGAGGCATCTATGGCTGCATTATTTCTAGACAGCCCTTGTATAGGCATGAATTTAGATGTATTCATATTAGAGAAATCACACCCAACTTACAACTATTATCTCTAGAAAAGGGTAAAAGAGGACTTTCATTTCATATTCATCTATGTAGTTTAATTTTTTTTAGCCAACATGAATTAATGATGGATGGGGTTGAGGAATGGCCAGAAAAGACCTCTAAAAGTCAACAATCATTTTAGAAATAATTCTGCTATTTATGAAAAGGCATTTTCTGTCTCCTGAGTTTCATGGCCTTCAGGCTTGTTTAGATGTTTGAGTGGCATCCAGGAACACAATTTCTCTCCAGTCTCAGCCCAAAGTGTCCTAGGGCTTTTCACTGTTCAATCATCCACCTTCCTTCCTTCCACTATTTGCCCAGCTAAAAGTTGTGTTCTCCTATAACTTTTTTCTAGATCTCAAGACCCATTCCCACTACCATATTCTACATATGAGGGTCTTATTTGTGCATGCTGTGGTCTAGTGTTTCCAGCATTTCTATATAAATGATGAACCAAACACTGAATCATGAAAAAGAGGTATATCAGCAGGGGTTCAGACATGCAATATGCTTTACAAATGATAATTACAAATTAAAAATGAGCATACTATCTGATACAGCAATTCTTTTAGGAATTTGTCCTATACATTCACATGTGCAAATACACACACACACACACACGTATAAAATAATTTACAATGAAGCATTGTTGTAATTACAAATGACTAAAAATAGCCTAAATGTCCATCAGTAGAGGACTGGTGAAATATATATCTTGGTACATTTCTAAAATAAAATACCCTATAACCATAAAAAAACAATTATAAAGTTTCCTGAACCAATATAAAATGACTGAAATCAAACAGGTGAACAAAAATGAAAGCACAGAAAAGTATGTATAATAAACTAACATTTGTGCAAATAAAGAAAAACTGATAAACATACGTGCATGCACATACGAACATATGCATACACATCTGTTTAACTTTTCATCATTATCTGCTTATGGCAAGGTATACCAGTCGTTTACCTAGTATTGTTCAGCCCCACGCCCACCACACTACACTTGGTGCTGGGATTCTGAAAATTACATTTCCTGGGCTTCTTGCCAGCTGGTTTCCTGTTTGGTTCTACCATCAGGACACACTAACAGGAGATCAAAAGGCAGGAGGAAGAAGAGAAGTTTCCTGCCTCTGGCTCCAAAAGTGAAGCAGTTGCTGGGTACAGTAGCAGCAGTAGCAAAAGCAGGGTGGTCAATTCTAGATGTCAGCCACACCTTTTTGGAGGTTCTAGCCTTGTCAATGTGGAACCTCTTTGGATGATCCAGACCCCCTTCAACAGCATCTCCTACAGCACAGCAGTAGGTTTAAAAAAGCTCTAAACTTTTCAGAGTATTCATAAATTCTTGCATACTTTTTGAAAATTAAAAAAAAATGTTAATACCATAAAAGCATAAAGCTAGACCCTCTGTTAAGACAAGAACCTGTGTACCTATATGTGAGGAGTGTCGGGAAAAATTCCAGCCATAAATGCCTCTGTTCATATTACATGGCTGGATACTTTCTAGACAGCCCTTATACATATTTGTTTGTGGGCAAAATTCCTCAGTCTTCTAATTTAGATATAACCTCCTGTGCCAACCAATATTCTAAAATCTTCAACGTATAAAAGAATAGGCGTATCAATACACTAAAGTAAATGTAAAAAAAAAAAAGTAAAAATTTTTACATTTTAATTCAAAATATTAAAGTAAATAGATGTATAACTGGAAGGAAAATCTCACAGTACTTTGAAGCAAATAATCCAAAACTGTGCTGTTCAACATGGAACCTACTAACCACAGGAAGCTCTTTAAATTTAAAATTAAGTTAACTGAATATTCCTCAATTACCATAGCCACTTTCCAAGTGCTCAACAGTTACAAGTGACTAGTGGAAAAATTAGACAGATTAGAGATCATTTCCATAATAACAGAAAGTTTTATTACTGACTAGTGCTTCTTTACTTTAGAAGGAAGGTGGAAGTCTTCTAAAAGAGGAATACCTATTATTAAAAAAGATTCTCAGCGGTTCTCAACCTGTGGGTTGCAAACCCTTTGGGGGTCGAACGACCCTTTCACAGGGGTCGCCTAAGACCATCGGAAAACACATATCAGGTATTTACATTACGATTCATAACAGTAGCAACATTACAGTTATGAAGTAGCAACGAAAATAATTTTATGGGGGTCACCATACCATGAGGAACTGTATTAAAGGGTCGCAGCATTAGGAAGGTTGAGAACCACCAAATCCTTTCTATTTTTGTTTTTATTTTTTGGTCCAGAAAGGCAGAAGTCCCTGGAGGAATGGTTTGAAAATAGAGAATACTGAATATTCCACATAATAAAATAACAAGGATTTAGGAGGTTGCTAATTGTCTCTCAGGAAGAAGTGGGTTTTTTTGTTTCTTTGTTTTTCGGAGGAGGGTGTTTGGGAGGTTTCAGGAAAGGAGAAAATGGGAGAGGTTGTGAGGAGCCAAGAAGATGGGAGGCAATGAAAGCCCTCAGGCAAACAGCTAGTGAAAAATTCCCTGTGGCAAGGAGACCAAAGAACGTAAGGACTGTTCATGTCTGATATTTGAGTTAATGTTGTTGTCTGTACTGTAGGACACATAACATTCTTTAGTTTTTCTCCCAACTTCCAGTAAGAGTCTTCTATACACAAGAGCAGTTAAGTGGAGCTTTGAGGCTATTAAGGGAAACAGAAAACTTCAGGAAAAAAAAAATGTATGGACCATAAAAGGAAGTAGTAGGGCTGTAATCCTTAATAGGAGCAAGTAATTACAATAAGAAAACCCTGAGCTCTCCTCCCTCTAGGAAGGCCCAGAAATAATAAGAGAGGACTTAAAACAACCTATAATATTAGCGATTACAGCTGGAGCCATTTTGATAGAAAAAGTAAACCTGAGGTAGGAGGAATGTGAGCCATCCAAGTGACAGACCCGTAGAGCACACAAATGCACAGAGAATATTTATAGTTGTACTCAAAAGAAAAAAAACTACACAAGGTAAAAAAGAACTGGCCAAGAATTTTAAAAATAACATTTTGAACACTTACTACATGCCAGGTGCTTCTAAGCACTTTGCATGTACTAACTCGTTTAAACCTCAGCCCAACTTTAAAGTGTTATTACGATAATCTTTTTATAATTAAGAAAATTGAATGAGTAAACAAGATATAGAACATAATTCAAACCCCAACATCTGGCCCTAAAGCCTACGCTCTTTTTCACTACATTATATTGCCTCCAAATTACAGTTCAAGAAACCGGTTAGAAAATTATTATTTTCCCTTTTCATATAGGTAAAAGAACATAATTTTGGAGTCTACGGTGTTCAGTAAGTAATCTAACACTCCTAATAAAATCTGAAGAAGCAATCTGTTAGGTGTTTTTAAGTTTCTATTTCCAGTTAACTTATTAATTAATTTATGGCAAACACCAGGGGCTGGTAATATTGTATAAATAATGTAAAATTTTTAAGAAGATGAAAAAAATCTAGATCTCAGCAATACTCTTAATTCTTAATATTATTGAAGGACACCAAGACAATTTGTGTATTTAGCCAACCCTACATTGAGTACTTAGGTAATGAGAAGGTATTTTCACAGTGCCACTCAAGTTTGTCAAGTTGGAAAGAGAAATATAGTTCTGGGAATCACATACGCTCATCTTCAAAGTTCAAAAATACTGTTGCTTTTTGGTGACAATAGTTTGTTTTCAGTTTAACTGATTTATCTTGTAAAATTGAACCAGACTGGAAATTCAGTGGCTCCAGTACTGGACAATATAGATACAGAGGGAAAACCAGGGACTTTGAATCAGTATAACAGGAGTAATACCACCTACCTTGCAAATTTCTTATAAGAATCAGAGATAATATTTGTGAAGCACCTTGGCACGTTATGTGCTTTGCATATAATAGCACAAAATAACATCCTCCTCAACATCATCATTATATAAATTGGACAAGAAAAAGTACCACTGTAAGAAAGCTCAAATTCAACGCTTAAAAATGTGTGAAAGAGAAAAATAAAAAGAGAAACAAGAACTTGAAATAAGATTATCAAAACGTTTTCTAACTGAAATCTAGTCATCAATCCACTATTATCTGTATAAAAATAAAACAAAAACTGTATTTTCCAGAATTGTGAATAATGCCAAAATAAGGAACTGTGGAAACTACAGACATGGTGGTGGTTGTCTTCTTTTTAAGCAAATTTGCTTTCTTGATTATTGTTGCCAAGGCTAACGTTAGTTCCCATTTCTAAAGCGGGAAAGGGCTGGAAAGTTGAATAGGAGGTCATTGGTACAGAAAACGCTCACGAATAATCTACAAAGGCTTTATCATGCATATTGATGACTGAGCATTCACTGTATAATATATAAGGATTAATTTCTTCCAAATAATTGTTACAGTGGTTTTTTATTTACTTATATAAGATATCAAAATGCAATGCAAAAATATGTAAAACATACCTCTGATAAAAATGTTTGGGCTGATTTCTGAGCTCCTACATGGAGCAGATATTCATATACGTAGAGTGCTAACCTGGAAAATGAATAAAATATGTATTGAGAAGAGGAATATTTAAAATTTAATTCCTTAAATAATGCACATCCTTTTATATTACAAAAACAATTACACACTTAGCCATGACAGAAGATCAACTCTTCACATATCCTTTCAATGGGAGATTTTACACATACACACACACACACACACACACACTCACACACACACAAAGAGCTTTAATTAAAATAGCACACACAAAAAAGACAAATACATCTTTTCTTGGCAAGAAACATCTATAGATTTTTATCTTAGATCACCTCACTTACCATAAGCTCATTCCCTTTGTTATACCTAATATAATATTTTATAACCAAAAATTAATAACACTTGTAACCTATTTTAAGATATAATTACTACCTTTCATTAGTAAAATAAATGAATTAAGTTATTAGACCTTTCCAACAACTTTATGCTCTTCAGTCTTTTTGGGAAACATTAATGTAAAGTCTAGCTATTTGCAGATCCATATGTCAAAACAGGTGTTGAAGGTCCCTTTTAATATCTGGTCAGCAACCTCTTATTATTCTTTAGGTTTGATTGTTAAACCAATAATATTTTGCATTGCAAGGCATTCACATTAACAACAAACCACATTATTAAGTAAACTTTAATGATATCAGATCATATTAAGAATTTGGGTACGTACGGTTTAAAGGTTAACACAAGATTACATATAAATTTATCAGTCAAATACAGAATATTAAAAACGCAGTATATACTTATACTATTCTTATTATCTTGTGAATCCAGAAATTTTAAGCTACACCATGTGGCTCAATTTCAATTGAGCTGTTAACAAAATATTATTCATAAACCCAAATTAGTCTGAGGCAGTATTTTTAATGGTTTCTTGGACCAATGCCCAGATAACTCACAACGGTTCAGTTTCTACTACACTGTATTTACCAATATTGAGCCAGGTTTACAGTAAACAAAGCAATGTAACAATAACCACAAGTCTGTACAACTACACCACTTTTCTTGCCAGGTGAATTTTTCATTTTTAAAGATTGATGGCATTTGCAAAAGTGAGTATTTTCTTCATTTTCAAGAAAACATACCACACATTTGTCATGAGAAGAGAAAGCCTGCACAAATCTCGTTGCTCTGTCCATTAGATTCTTTCCCCGTTCCAAAACTGGCAAACACTTAAAATGAGAATTATTCTAAGAATTCTACTAAGCAGCATAAGAGAGTAGACAACTGTTGAAGCTATTCAGAGATGAAAAAGCATGTTATTGACAGTGTATGTATGTAACTTAAAAACAGCCCCTAACCTCAAGTTGAATGGCACTTCCTAGATCTGTGTTTCTAAACTTTCTTCCTACCCTAACACATGTGAGGATTATGACATGCTCCTTCTGGTAGCAGGACCTCCCCATGGAAGTGTGGCTCATCCCCAAAGTACATCATAATGGGATACAGGAACTGGAATATTCGTGTAATTTCAAACAAACAAACAAATCTGACTGGTGATTCTTCCTACACATTCTTCAAACACACCTATTCCATACTCCCTATTCCTCCACTCACCACTCCCAATCCTATCACACGATTCACTGACCGTGATGGCAAATTTCATCTTTAATAAGTAGAATATTTGTGTATTTTTCCTGCAGAGACTGTGAAGCCTCAAAATTTCCGGCCAGTGGCAGTGTTGTCCTACTGCCTACCTCAGAAGAAACATAGCCTCAGGTAATTCCTCACAGCTTGTAAAATCTTGGGCCTGCAGCCAAACCAGTGGTGCAGGCTAGACAAAAATTCCAGGCCTAACTCAAAGGCTGAACAATAAGGATATCATCAAGCTGAGGAAGTTGGGTGTGAGAGGCAGGGAGGGTAGCAGAGGCACTGTGGTGGGCCTGCAGGGAAGAGAACAGACCCCAGAGCAGGCAAAGCCACAGCACAACTGTTGCTATGCAATCAACATCATGCCTTAAAAGTTAAGCAAGTCACTTCCTTGTAATCTCTTCTTTGTTACTATTGAAGGGATTCACATATTTCTTCTATGTTTCCCTAATAACTAGTTAATAAAAAGAATATCACTGTGCCAATAGAATTGAAAGCAACAATCCTCACTCTTTCTCTATGGGTCCAGGACAAAGATTCTAAAACATCTATCAGAAGGGACACAGAATCATGGGGAGGAACGGGTTTCTCCCCATGATTCTGTATCTACATAACTGCAGATTCTGAAGCACATTCCAAAAAAGGTGTGCTTGTCCTCCTACCCTTAGAATCCACAGCAGCCCATGGTTACCAACAGGGTGAGGAATCTATAATGCCGACTCATACACACATGTACAAAATTAATGCTTCCCAGGCAGTCAGGACCTAGGCTCTAGAAAGGTGGCAAGGAGCACTGCATGGGTAAACAATGAATTAACTACTGCTATAATGACTCCATAATACATCACCAGCGAATACCCAATATTTTAACAATCACCTGTGTGCACAGTATTCTGCAAACCCATCTCTTTAAACCCTGTCCTCTCTACCCAGCTCCAAACTTGCTTCTCCAAATTACTGTTTTAAGTTTCCAACAAGATATTTCTCTCTTAAATTGACCATGTCCAAAGTTAAATTTGTTTACAGTACCTGTGCTCACCCTGAATGAGACATGATTTTTGAGTCTCAGTTTCCTCTTTTGTAAAATGGGAAGAATACTACTTTCCTTGAGTATTGCTTAAAGTATTAGAGAGCACAATAAATAGCAACAAATATTGTTATAATTTCAGCTAATTTTCTCACATTCAGTATTACCAAGTCATGTACTGAATTCTAGTGCCACAATCTCTCTTGCATTTACCATTCCTTCCTATTCACCTTTTGGTCCCAGGAACCATGAGAAGTCACAGTAATAGCAGACACAGTATATTTCCCATACAATTTAGGGATTAGGGCCAGAAGTAAGAATCCCCAGAAGGTTCTGGGGGGAAAGCCCTAAAAATAAAAGATACTGTTTCAACACAAATAATTTCCAAGGGTATGGGGAATGACATCCATCCATTCATGCAGTTAAATAAATCATAGTATTTTCCCTTACCCAGTGACATGAAATCATCAAACACAAGAGACAACAATTTATTGGGGGTGAGGTGGGGTCCAATTTCTACTGAACAGTGAAGACTTAAAGGTAAATACTGAATATACAAATATTTAACTTGGGTATATTTTTGAATTAACGTTTTCTTTTTCCTTTTTAGGATCCTTTAGGAAATATAACTACTTTTGATAAAATACATTGTGGCTATTTAACTGGTAGAAACATTAATAACAATAACAAGTTACAGGTGAAGTCCAATTAGTGTGGATGGGGCAGGAAAACTAAATAAAGCATTATAGCCAGCCCAGCCTAGTTATAGTAGGGGCAGACATCCTGTCCCTCTTTCAGAAGCCTACAGGCAGCTCTCAGTAATACCACTGTCCTCTAATTAACACTCATAATGGTAGCTTTGTGTCTCCAGCACATTAAACTTTGCCACACATACTACACAAAAATCTAAGATATTCAGCAAGACAACAATATTAAACCCCCGATATATTTTCTGCAAACATTTTTTCCCAATTTGTTATGTGACTTGATTTTGGTCAGGTTTCTTTCTTTAGTCAGGGTGGTGAGGGAGAGGCATGTTTAGACACAATTGGTATTTAAATATAGAAGTAACTAACATGAAATGAAAAATACTAAACCCTTTTAGATAAATGGACAGAGACAATAACAAACATCACAATTAATTTTATAATGTGGAAAATGTTAAACTAGGAATCAAAGAAATATATATTAAAGCAACAATGGGATTTAAATTCTCACTTAAACACATAATATGTAAAGAAATGTATATACAAACACTGCTGATGGCAACAAATTGGTATAAGTCTTTTCCAACCCAATTTGGCAATAAGTATACATCAAGAACTTTCAAAAAAGATGCACACATTTGTACCCAACAATTCCATTACTGGAAACCTAGCATTAAAAAAATGATCTTAAGTGTAGAAAAGCTTAATGCACAAAGATTTTTAACAAAATATGAAAAACAATTAAAAGTAATTAAAAATAAAACTAACTGTTTTATAGAAACATACTTTGCATTAATTAATTTCATGCTTAAACATGTAATTCAGAATTTAGATATCCTGTCCTCATTGAATAAGCACTTGAGACTTCTTTTTTTAAAATTATTTTTCTTTTTCATTGTTAAATTTATTGGGGTGACATTGTTTAGCAAAAATTACATAGGTTCCAAGTGTACAATTCTACAGTGCATTGTCTATGTGTTGCATTAAGAGCCATCTTTCTGCCTCATTTGTGAACTTTAAAATCTGAAAAACTGTTATTAATCACACCATCAAGTGAAGTTATTTCAAATTTACCTTACAAAATATAACAAAAAAACTTAAAATTTTACCATTTACATGAATATAATCTATTATAAGCTTGCGAACAGATGTCATCTAACAGTATTAGGATAGGTTAAATATTACTAATAAAGCATCTACAATAGATACTGTCACTTAAGAGTCTAATAGCTGTATAAATTCTTGTAAATGAAGGGATTTCATATTCTGGGAAAAGGGTAAGGACCTTACTTCACTCAATTCTTTCTATAATCTAGCTATCTAATTTGAAATTAAATCTCTTACTCTGCAGGAGATGGTAGAAAATAAGGAACTATGGATAAGATATAAAAGTAGAAGGTTTCTAAGACAGTGTCATTAATTTGCACATAAGTTTTCCATGATACACACACAAAAAAGTAATTACTGCCAATAGTTCATAGCTGATTCCTAACTCTCTATATACATATACTATATGTATATGTCAGTATATATGTATGTATAATACTTCTTTGTGAAAAAAAAAATTCCTTATTTCTCAGGAATCAGTTAATAAAATGGCCTAATATATAAAATCTGAATTTACAGAACAGTTAAAGAATATTTGACTGTTTATATCAAAGAAAGGGTATGTTAATTTTGTGAATAAGATTAAGTTGCCTTTACATTATACATGCTAGTTTAACATATGATTTAATATTTATAAAAATTTTCAGGAATATGTACTTTAATATGTGTTACTTCTGGATAAGATGTAATTATGTCTCACAATATTCCTGTTAGGTAGACAGAGTTATGATCTCTGCATAAATATCAATCATTAGGTATGTATCTATACAATAAAAAGTCCAACTACCAAAAATGGCCATGCCTGTCAGCCTGACCATAATATCCTGCTTCTACTTTGAACCTTTAGATCTATTACCTATCAAAGAACCTTTCTTTTGTAAGCTATGTTTTTTTAATTGAGGTATAACTGACATACAAGGTTAGACAATTAATTTTGTGAATTCATTATAGAAATACCTCATTGCTGAATATCACTTCTTGCCAATGTTATGACACCTTACCGAGCTGTTTGGACAGTGCTGCCAATGTAAGCAAACTTAATTGTCAGATTTTGGGTATGACGACAGCTCTGATGGCCATTCCAGAAAAAGAGTCCAAAGTTGCTTTGAAGGGTGGACTAGGCGCTGGCATAGGTGCACAGCTTCCCAAGGGGAGTACTTCAAAGGTGATCATGGTGATATTCAGCAATGAGGTATGTAGCACTTTTTCTAGGGTGAGTTCGTGAAATTAATTGTCCGACCTCATACAACATTAAATTAGTTTCAGGTATACAACATAATGATTCAATATTCACATATTATAAAATGATCACAATAAGTCTAGTTAACATCCATTATCATATATAGTTATAGAATTTTTTAAAATTCTTGTGATGGGAGCTTTTAAGATTTACTCTTAGCAACTTTCAAATATGCAGTATTAATTATTGTATATTACATCTCCATGACTTCTTTATTTTATAACTGGAAATTTTCAACTTTTGACTCCCTTGACCCATTTTACCCTCCCTTCACCCTCTCAACCCCACCTCTAGAAACCACCCATCTGTTCTCTGTACCTATGAGAAAAGCTACGTTTTTAACATTACAAAAAGATGTAGTGTTGAAATTGAAAAGCAAGAGAAAGTAGCCATTCAATATGAGAAAACATCCATTCATCCTAAAAGTCAGTGATGAAAACTAAATTTGTTAGCATTTTGCCATCTTTTTATATTTATCAAGGAAAAAGAAAAATATTCAAATAAACATAATGACTTCCAATTAATTGAGCCCCATTTTGTAATTTTAAAATTCTTGTTTTGTTAATTCACTATGTCTGCAAAGGTGGAGGGAAGAAAGGGTAGAATGATATTTCAAAAAACAGCCATTCCTAATTTCTCTTGAAATTAAACAGCTACAATGCATTTTATGGCTCTTGTTTATCTGTACCTCCAGCACCTAAAATAGTAAGTATATAAAAACACATTTGTTAATGAATGAATGACTCTCTTAGATCAGGCATAAGGCAATTACAGAATTCTTGGTTTTTTCTCATCAAGGGATTCAAAGGACAAGTGTAAGATATCTATTCCCTTAGATAACCTATTTTAACATTAGTATCCTGTCAATATCCTTAAGCTTTAGCCTCTCAATAAAAACTTGACTGTTTAACATGGATGTTACCAAAACCATTCCTTCACACTGATTCCTAATCTCTACATATACAGGGTGACTTTTTTTTTTTTAATAAATTAGCCCATTTAGTTACGAGTGGTAGATTTTTGTTATTTTAGTTACCAATCTTTAAAAGACACTAACCTCCCTTTCGCTCTCTAAATCAACATTAGGGAATAAACAATAAGAATATGGTTGAGGGCTAAAAGATAGGTCTTTTGGAAATAATGGTCTGTCTCGCTGTTTAGCATTCATGAGTAATATGGACATCTCCATCTTTGGTCCTTAAATTGCAATGTCAGTTACCAAAGAAGCCTCAGATATAGAAAACTTACAGATTAAGTTATCCTAATGGGCTTCAAGAGTCATGTTGGATCTAAAAAAGAGATCTCCCTTATTCCTGAGCCACTGTATAAATCCAGTGTTGACCAACAACACATATTAATGTCCAAATGTGACTCTTCAATGATAAAATGCCAACAGTTAGCAGGATCACAGTGAGGTAACAAGGAGCTTTTGGCAGCCAGTGAGAGGCTGCTTGGGGGACTGTAAATAGATATTAGCAGTGAAACTAGATCAGCCTGATCAAATTTTCAATAGAGCTTATAACTTGGTGCTAAGGAAGTGTGAAAAATTAGAAATCTGTTTCTGACATTGTCTTTTTCAAGTTCCTTATCCTGAACAGTGAAGGTTAAAAACCAGATACAGTGTCAAAAATATGTTTGTGCAACCACAAAGCAATAATAATAGTCTTTTTAAAAAACGCACTTAAAATACTTATTTTTTGTATATTCACAATATCAGTTTTAGATAAATAAGATACCTGATAGACATACAGATATTGAAGACACCAAATTGGGCATTACATGTTCTAGGGCAGGGATAATTGCATCCATTAAGTTAAACAAGGATAGCAATGAAACATTTTTAAAAATTAGATAAACAGCTGGTCATAAAAAAATATAGTACTTTGCTGATGTTTCACTGATGTCCTATATTACAGACAAATAATGCTAGAAGTATGGATTTAGCATTAGATAATTTGGTGAGCTTAGAAATAGAAACATTGCCTTATATAGATAGGTAAATTCACAATTAAAATCACTATCACAGCACAGTGATAGTCATTTTACTATCAATTTTGGGAATATAAAAAGGGCTAAGATGAGAATACAACCTAATTAATTGACAGTTTGTAGAAATATGGCTATTCATAGAATTTAGTAAAATTTCTCATCCAATCTAGTTAAGCTGTATTCACGGAAATACATTACTCAGTACACTTGATAATAGTAGTTACTTGACACTTCAATCCAGTTGAAGACTATACTTTAAAACTTAGTCTCCAATTTGCCTATGGAAACTTAACATACACAGTTTAAGTCACAATCTTTTACTTCCTATCTGCTTGTATTATCTGTATTATCCTTACAGAGAGGAGGTTTTCCTTTATATCCATTCAGAAAACTAGCAACTTCTTAATTCTTATTGATTAACTTTGGAGGTCTTCCCATACTCTATTTCAATGTTTTAACATCAAAACTAACATCAAACACCAAACTTCAACTTACGCCATGACAGAAGTGGAGGAATAAGTTGGACTGAACTTGCCATCTGGCTATAAAAAACTAGAAAACTGGATATAAAATACGAAATGACCATTTTAACACTGGACAACAGGCAGTACAAGTCTGTGATACTTGAGAAAGGAAGAATAAACTATATTGCATCCTATAATCATCCTAGCTTTCTTGCCTGCCTTGAAGGTACATTCTGGAACACAATGCAGTGAGGAAGAAACCCAAATACAAGACAATCGTCTCTTGAGTTGAGGAGATCAAAATACCAAATCTGGAAGAGGTTAAGGCAGCTAGAATTTGTGAGCAGAGTATCAGATAGGTGGAAGCTACACAAGAAGAAAGCTCCAACATTCTGCATGGAGGTTTCTATGAACATGTTTAGGGTGAAACGCTACCAGGCCAGACAAAACTGTTGCTCACAGAGGGATGGGCTGGGAAAGACCTCAATGAACACCAAGAACATTCAATAGATACCTCATAGGTCACACTTCAGAGGTAGGACTAAACTAGTTGAAGAATAAAAAGTAGATTTCCCCTAACAATGGTAGGTAATTTTAACAACCCAAATCAAGCTTTTAATAATATGCAGGTATAGTCAAATTAATTTTGACTATACAAAGCAGCCTTAAGTAAAGATAAATACCAAACATGAAGTGATACTGGGTACCAAGTCAATGATACTAAAATAACCTTCAGAATGATAAATGACTTGACCAAATTGCTAAAGCTGTATGAATTGTTACCTCTATAGATAGAGCAGTATGAAATACTAAGCAAAACCAATATAATGACACATACTTTGTTACCACATTTTCATATTAAGCATTTTTATGCTGTGATATTCTGGAGTGTTCACAGTTTTCTAGCACCTTTTGTCTCTAAATTTTGAAGTGAGATCAATGGTGAAAAAAAAGGGTTCACTTAAAAAATTCAACTGAGGGAGTTCCCTGATGGTGTAGTGGCTTAAGGCTTTGGCGTTGGCGCTATCAGCGCTGCGGCCTGGGTTCGATTCCCAGCCAGGGAGCTACCCACATATCAAAAAAAAGCAAAAAAAAAAAAAAAAAAAAAAAATTCAACTGATACCAAAATGTCCTAGAACAGTCACTTTTTCAATCCAAGGAGACTTGTAGTCATATTTGAAGCCTATAACATAACTTTGACCACCTGAGAAAATAATAGCATAAATGGTAATGATTTATTTTTCCCAAATTGAGAAAAATGATTGTTACTTTGTACTAGGAAGAAAAGTGGGTATATCAAGATTTAACTAAGATAAATTGGTTCCCTGGTGGTGTAGTGGCTAGGCTTCAGCACTCTCACTGCTGCGGCCTGGGTTCGATCCCCACTCAAGAGAACCAACCAACCAACCAAAAATAAATAAATAAATAAATAAATATTTAGCTACATTATAATTACCATTGACAGAAATTTCCACAGTTAAATGCAAAACAAACACAATGTATCAATTCCCCACTGTCCTGAAAATCTCAACTGAAGATAGACGTTAGAATATTTTTTTCAAATAAAATTTCTATCAGTTTCACAACATACTTCTTCATGCATTCAATTATGAATAAAAAGCATAATGACTCTAAGTAAATATTTTTAAGTAGCTTAAAAATGATTAGGCTGTGATATTTTATCCAGCTGAATGATCTTCATCCAAAGTGAATTTTCCTTTAAAAAAAAAAAGGGAACAAAACTAAGTGTAATGGTAAAGCTTCATTTTAACTTTTTGAATTAACTATGTTAAATGTATATTCTTGTTCATGAACAATTAATATCACATATTGTATTATTCAATTTCAGTTACTTTTAACTGGTTCATTACTTAAATGTCCTTTCCTCAACTTAATTGCATAAGAGCACTTGCATCAGAAAATAAGCAAATAAAGCATAAGGGTTTAATAAACTCAGTCAAATGATACTAAATCTTTTTATAGGAGAATCTTGGCATGTCCATTTGAAAGTAGTGTCTTTAATGAAAGTCTTATTAACCTTTACATTATATTTATTTAAGGTTCCCAACATTTGAACAGAAAATTTAAAGGCAGAAAAGAAAATTATGTTTGCAAATTATTTCCCAAAGGAACAATTTTAGGTAAATAGTGATTTTAAATAAAAATTTTTAAACTTTAAAAATATGTATATACTTTTTACAGTTATTATACAACCCTACCTCTGGAATTTCTTCTAATGAAAAAAAAAAAAACAAAAAACAAAAACAAAAACATACCAAGCGATTTATATAAGAATTTTCATGGCAGAGTTTTTTCTGAGAGCAAAATAAAAGTGAAAATAACCTATATGCCAAAGTCTACAAAACTCATTAAACTTTTTGCATTCGTGTGTATACAAACTAATGGAAGTACACAGAATAAAATGATAACAAATAATTACAACAAACACTGACAATACCAAATGCTGGTGAGAATGTGGAGCAACAGGAACACTCATTGCTGGTGGGAATGCAAAATGGTACAGACACTTTGGAGAACAGTTTAAAAGTGTCTTACAAAGCTAAGCATACTCTTACCATACAACCCAGAAATCATGTTCCTTGGTATTTACCCAAAGGAAATGAAAGCTTATGTCCACACAGAACCCTGCACATGGGTGTTTATAACAGCTTTACCCATCATTGCCAAAACTTACAAGCAACCAAAATGTCCTTCAGAAGGTGAATATATAAACTTTGCTACATCCAGACAATGAAATATCATTCAGCATTAAAAAGAAGGGCTATCAACTCATAAAAAGACATGGGAGAATCCTTAAATACATATAAAGGCTGTCCAGAAATTATCCAGACATGAAACATGAAGAATAGAGACATTTATGGCTATTTTTTTTTTTTTTTTTTTGGACAGCCCTCATATTACCAAGTGAAAGAAGCCAATCTGAAAAGACTGTATAATTCTAACTATATGACATTCTGGAAAAGACAAAACTATGGAGCCAGTAAAGCATCAGTGGTTGCCGGGGTTGGGGGGTAGGGGTGTAGGGGGGATAAATAGGTGGAGCGCAGAGGATTTTTAGGGTAGTAAAATCACTCTGTATGACACAATGGTAAAAACACGTCATTATACATTTACCTAAACCCACAGAATGAAAAGAAGAGTGAACTCTAATGAAAACAATGGATTTTAGGTGATAATAATGTGTCAATGTAGGTTCACCAGTTGTAATCAATGTACTACCCTAGTGGGGGGTGTGGATAATGGAGGAGCCTATGCATGTGTATGGCCAGAAGGTATGAGAACTCCCTGTACCCTTTCCTCGATTTTGCTATGAACCAAAAACTGCTCTTAAAAAATACACACACATACACACACACACACACACACACACACACACACACACACACTTACTTAAAAAGTGATTACAGTGGATAATGGAACTTCTTACTTCCTTCTCTATATTGTTCTATATTACGAAAATTTTCTGTAATCAGGAGAAAAATTATTTTAAAACTTAGTCATGAGTTCATATCTTCTTCCCCAAGCCTACTGTAAACTATGTAATGTTTTCCTCAAGTACAGATGAATGGTAACAGTTTGCTTTAATAAATTATTTCAATATACTATAATCAAGAAAGCATCTTCTTTCTAAATAATGCCTAGGAAAAGATACATGCAAAATGCTTAAAAGTAGTCTAATGTTTTTCCTCTGACTACAAAGCACAGAAAATAATTTATTCAGAACTCTTTCCTGGCTTTACCACTTTTATTTTTCTTAATTCTTCCTGTTAATTCTCTTATCTTTACACATGCCATTTTGGCATTTAAATTTATTCTGCATTACAACTGCTTTCCTTTCCCACTCACGTGACATTCCCTACTACTTCTTGCAACTTCTTTTTAATGTTTCTCCTTATCCCACTTCTTTAACTACAGCCAAGTTCCTATGCTCATCTAGCTGCAATACTTTTGGCGATGTCATTAGTGGGGCCTCCCTCATTACTGTCATATTTAAAGTATCCACATTAATACGCACCATTAAGTGAGGCTAGGGCTTATAATCCATTTTCCACTTTCCCTAGAGCAATTCTGGAAGAGTTTTTCCTCATAACAAATTCAAGCAATGTCTTTGATCTGTACTGCTTGGAGCACCGGCAGAACAGGAAAGAAATGCTTCAGAAGAACACACCTATAGACAAAAGGACCCAGGACTCTTAACAACACTGAAGGAAGGAGGCAAGTGTTGAAAGGAAAACCACAGCTCAGGAAAAACACAGGACAATTCCTTCCGTCTGATTTTCAGAAGGTATAAATGTATGGTCATTATTTTTTTAAATCATTATTTGGAGCTATTTTTCCTAAGTTCCTTAAAAAATAATCAGAATCACAGGTTTTTTTTCACAGAGTTTAATCTATTTCCTAGTGTTAGTTTGAAATACTTAGACATTTACAGCATTTGCTCTTTCAGGCCATCTATTTCTGTCTTTATTAGACAACTCTTAAACATCTAGTTTGAGTAAAGTACTAAGAACCAATGAAATATCATTACTTTAGGCCCCGCTAATGCAAAATTTATGGCAGTATGGCCAGAGAATGTATCTTGACACAAAGAAAGAGTTAAATAAATTATTAGCATAAAGATAGTTCTAAATATCTAATGTTAGAAACACAAACTATTTTTTAATATCCTGAGAGACGTCACAAATAAAACTTAAGCTCTAGTTAGTAAGCTCCTACTACTATCTAGGTCTTAGACAAAAACAAAATGAAGTTACAAATCTTGCCCTCTAGTAATATTTAGACTTGTTAGTGGAACAAAACATGTAATTAAAAATAAGTAGCATATGATGGGTGTGCAGGCAACAAAAACATCAAAAATTCAGAATAGGAAAAGTCCATTTTAAAAGACTCTTGACAAAAGGGATTCAACTGAGAGGAAATGGCATTTAAGTTACATACTAAGGGAAACAGGATAAGCAGGAAGAAAGGGGGGTTTTTAAGGAAAGGATAATACCATAAAAAAATTGATAGGCATACCTCAAGGTATAGTGGGTTTGATTCCAGACCACCGCAATAAAGTGAGTCCCATGGATATTTTTGGTTTCCTAGCGCATATTAAAGTTATGTTTATGCTATATTTTAGTCTGTTAAGTGTGCAATAGAATTATATCTAAAATAACAATGTACATATCTTAATTTAAAAATACCTTATTGCTAAAAAATACTATCATCTGAGCCTTAAGTTAGTCATAATCTTTTTGCTGGTTCAGGGTCTTGCCTCAGTATTAATGGCTGCTGACTGATCAGGGTGGTGAATGCTCAAGGCTGGAGTGGCTAAAGTAAGACAATAGTGAAGTCTGCCATATTGATCAACTCTTCCTTTCCCAAATATTTTTCTGTAGCAAGCAATTCTGTTTGGTAGAGTTTTACCCACAGTAGAACTTCTTTCAAAATTGGAGTCAATCCTCTCAAACCCTGTCACTGCTTTATCAACTAAGTTTATGTAATACTCTTTATCCTTTGTTGTCATCTCATCAGTCTTCACAGTATCTACACCAGAAGTAGATTCTGTAAGAAACCACTTTCTTTGCTCATCCATAAGAAACAACTCCTTATCCATTAAAGTTTTATCATGAGATTGCAGCAACTCAGTCACATCTTTAGGTTCCACTTCTAATTCTAGTTCTCTTGTTATTTCCACCATATCTTCCTCCACTGAAGTCTTGAACCACTCAAAGTCATCCATGAGAGGTGGAATCAACTTTCAAACTTCTCTTTATATTGATATTTTGACCTCTTCCCATGAATAAATGTCCTTAACGGCATTTATAATGATGAATCCTTTACAGAAGGTTTTCAATTTACTTTGCCTAGATCTGTCATAGGAATCACTATCTCTGGCAGCTATAGCCTTACAAAATGTAGTTCTTAGACAGTAAGAGTTTAAAATCAAAATTACTACTTAATGCCTGGGCTACAGAATGGATGTTGTGGTAGCAGGTATGAAAACAACATTAATCTAGTTGTGCATCTCCATTAGAGCTCTTGGGTGACCAGGTGAATTGTTAATGAACAATAATATTTTGAAAGCATTTTTTTTTTCTGAGAGTAGATCTCAACAGCAGGTTAAAATACGCAGCAAACCATGTTGTAAACAGATGTGCTATCATCTAGCCTTTGTTGTTTCCATTTTTAGAGCACTGGCAGAGTAGATTTAGTATTACTCTTAAGGGCTCTAGGATTTTCAAAATGAAATGAGCACTGGATTCAACTTAAAGTCACCAGCTTCATTAGCCCCTAGTAAGAGTAAGCCTGTCTTTTGAATCTTTTAAGCCAGGGACCGACTTCTCTCTAGCTATGAGAATCCTAGATAGCATGTTCTTTCAATAGAATGCTGTTTCATCTATCCTGAAACTCTTTTTTAGATCTTCTGGATAACTTGTTGCAGTTTCTGTATTATCACTTTCTGTTTCATCTCTCAGTTTTAGGTTATGGAGATGACTTATTTCCTTAAACCTCATGAATCAACATCTGCTAGCTTCAAACTTTTCTTCTGCAGTTTCCTTGCCTCTCTCAGCCTTCACAGAATTGAAGAGTTAGGGCTTTGCTGTGAGTTAGGCTTTGGCTTCAGGGAATGTTGTGGGGGGCTTGACCGTCTATCTAAACTACTAAAATTTCTCTGTATCAGAAATAAGGCTGTTTCACTTTGTATCTTTCATGTGTTCATTGGAGTAGCACTTTGAATTTCCTTTCAGAACTCTTCCTTTGCATTCACTATTTGGCTGTTTGACACAGAGGCCTTACAGATCACCATAACAAATATAACAATAAAATGTGAAATATTGTAAGAATTACCAAAATGTGACACAGAGACACAAAGTAAATAAATGCTCCTAGAAAAATGGTGCCAATGGACTTTAGGGTTACCACAAACCTTCAATCTGTAAAGAAAATGCAGTATCCGCAAAGCACAATAAAGTGAAACAATAAAATAAGTTATGCCTGTATATTATATAACCCTGATTGCCTAAATAAAATTCTCTGTTTGCCTGAAAGGATTAAAATGATTTCAAAATTATTCTATATATCAATATGCAATAGAAAGCTTTTACTCTATTGTTATGGAATATAACAAAAGCAACTTAAATAATAGTGTTTTATTGTTTATAAAATGTTCTCACATGAATACATTATTTAGTAGCAGCTTCTAGCAATTTTATTTTATTAAAAATTTCTTCACAGAATTCTTTTCATTTTTTTAGCTTATACTAAAATAAACCTAATAATGTGTACTTGTAATGGAAAAAATGTTCAGCCAGATGGCATTCCCTATGTTATTTCTTAATTATAATTTAGGTTACTGTGAAAAGCTTTGGATTACAGAAATTTATTTTGTACCTAAAAAATAAGCAAAAACACACAATTTTTAAAAATATCATAAAGTGGAATCAATATTTTTCAAATTTAAAATTATCCTGATTCTTCACTAATATTTGTATCTAAAGTAATTTTTTGGATATCACTACATACAAAGCCAAAATAATCAATAGGTAAAAGAGAAAAACAGATAAGGGGAGAAAAAAAAAGGATTAAATATAACATGAATCTCTATTAAGTTTAATCTCCAGATAACTAATTTCCAATTAATTGCACTAAGAAGTATAATATTTAGCACCCATGGGGGCCTAAATTAATGAAAAGAGAGTGAGCTAAAAGACTTCAGACTTCTTTAAATGCAGATGGAAATAATCAAACTAACTCCTTGATTTTAGATAAGCAATCACAGCATAATCATCAAATCCGAAAATAAAACTAAGGAGATAACTAACATATTTAGCTATAGTCCTGAATTAGTATCCTAAAGGAACAGGCACCGTGAAACACTGCAATAAATCTGATAAGATTGACTTAATAAAAATAAATGTAAAATCCTGTGCATGAATCCAAAACCTTGGTCAGGATAGATAAATATCACTTAATAACAGCCCATGTAAAGGACAGGTTTTGGTTGACTACATGTTTAATATGAATTAATAGTGTATTTGACTGACCCACTGAAAGAGCTAATTTTAATCTTTAAATAAATTAATACAGTATAGAACTTGAAAAGGACAGGTGACAGCCCTAGAAGGACGAAGGGGAAGAAAAGACAAGTCATAAGCAATGGTTCAAAGTATCAGTGATACATGGCCTGCAAACAGAAAATGCTCGAATACTTAATAGTTTGTCAGCTACTATAGGGAGTGCCTTATTTCACATGGCGAAAGAGGGGAAAAACTAAAAGTTAAAGTGATAAGAAGGTAAACTAACTCTATATAGCAAAGACTTTTTTTTGAACAATTACAGCTATCCAAAAATGTTACAGGTTGGGAAATTAACCATTTTGGGGTTGGGAAATGTGAGTGTCCAAAAAGCAAAGGTACAGGGAGTTCCCTGGTGGTGTAGTGGCTAAGGCTTCGGTGCTGTCAACGCTGCGGCCTGGGTTCGATTCCCAGCCAGGGAACTACTCACATTTAAAAAAAAAAAAAAAAGTAACAAAAAGCAAAGGTACAAATTGAAGCTGGGGATACTGCAAGGGCTTTATTCATTGAATAGAAGTTTGGATCAAATGATCTTTAAAATACCTCCTGAGTATAAAATTAAATAATCCTATTATTACTAAGACTTGGCCCAGAGCAATTGGGTGGCTTCCAGATCAATTGAACTATTTGGTAGAAAAGTTAAGATTAGGATGTATGACTCTGAAAGCTTAGACCACTATATCTAGATAAACACTGCAAAACATGATTCAATACCTTCCTGGAAGGAATTACATTACCCAGGAACTATCACAAAGGGAAGGACAGAGAAATTGCAAGCTCACCTGTCAAAGTTGAACTTCAGGTAACTGCTTGCACAACCACTACTCCCACCATCCTGCTCCTTCACTCACACATTAAGAAAATAAACTCTGTTTCTCCCGAATATGCACGTAGTTTCTATCAGTGCTGACCAATGTTCCAAAATTTCCAAACCAAGAATGTGAGACAAAAGCATGCAAACTATAGCTATAGGAAAAATCTGGCTCTACCAGCCAAAGATTATTCAACTGATTCCATGTAAGTTGGTTCCATAGGTAAAATCAGACAAGCAGAATTCCAATTAATAAATGAAAAGAGGAACTGTGTATTACTATAAAATTGTATCTAAAAGAATATGCAATTTTTAAACACATTTACTCTTTCCAAATTTCCCCAGATGTTAGCTTTTCAAAGAGCAGAGAAACGCTATATCCTGTGTTAGTTCAATCCTTTTACCCTAATCTACCTTATAATTAGAAACCATACTTTTTATTCAAAAGCAGCTGAAGATAAATTATACTAATATTGACAATTACAAAGTCTGCTAAATAGGAAATGTGCTATAATAGGTTCATAGTACCAAATCAGATTACTATACCATTTCAGTGTTTTCTTGACACATCAAAATATGATTTATAGGATTTAAGTAAAATACAGAGGGTGCCAAAACAATGAATACACATCTTAAGAAAGAATAAAAACTGTATTCAAAAAACTGTAATTTGACTTGTGCAATTACAAGAGGTGCTCAAAGTGGTGACCCTCAGCATCCAGACACTTCTGATTACAGCAAACTACCACTTGAGCAACACTAACAAAAGTGTCCACTTGTATTGCTGCACGTGCCATTTCAATTTCTTCCTAAAGTACCACCATTGTAGCCATTTTTCTATGGCATACCACATCCCTTAAGGTCCCCCGATTGGTAGCAGTCAAGGGGTGTTAAGTCAGGAGAATGTGAGGGAAATTCAAACAATGTTCTCAAATTTTGAATAGCATTTCAGAATCGTCTGTGCTCCTCAAACAACCGTGCTTCTGCCATTTTCTTTGACTGTCCTGCCTGTCACATGATGACGCAAGCATTCGTTTGCATAACACCATCTTTTGAGCGAATGTCATACTACACTGCTACCATAATTCAATTCAACTTCGAAAAGTAATACATAGATAACTTCTCTTAAAAGGTGTATACAGTATTTTAGCACAGATCTGTCTCCTTTATTTCCTTCAATATCTGCAAAATTAAATGTGACAGCAGAATCATTTATAGATCAAAACACTGTCAGGTGCACAATCTATTCTTCTTTTAACAGTTCCTTTTTTGATTATCCAGAGTAATGTCCAGAAGAAATATCATGGAAGCTCCAAAACAGATTAGCCAACTTTACAAGTATTACTTATTAAGTTTCAATTCTCTTCCCCCTGCCCACCACCCTCCACATACAAATAATTTTATCCTCCTCTACAGCAAAGATGGTTAGTTGCCTTCAATGTCTCTAGTCTGAGTAGAAAGAAACCAAATTTTAAGCTACACATACTGTTCCCCAGTTAAAGATAACATTCTTCTATTTCCCTGTTGTTCACTTGTCTTAACTTTGTCCAAAGAAATAAAAAGTTGGAAGACTTACACAAGTGGGTATATTCTTCTGTGTTCCCTTATCCTGCGGTCAGTCTGTAAGGTGGGTGTGATAGCTAGAATTTCAGCTTCCATCTTGGACCATGAAAATGAGACCACTTTAGGAATACCAGATGCAATGGACTGAATGATTGTATCTCCCATCCCCAATCCATATGTTGAAACCCTAACTCCAAAGTGATGGCAACTGGAGGTGGGTCCTTTGGGAGGCTGGTAGGTTACAAGGGTAAAGTCTTCATAAATGGGATTAGTGCCCTGACAAGAAAAGGCCAGAATGTTAGTTGGCTTTCTTTCCATCATGTGAGGATACAAGGGGAAGTTCACAGTCTACAACTTAGAAGAGGGTCCTCACCAGAACCAGGTCATGCTGGCACTCTGGGCTCAGACTTTCAGCCTCCAAAACTGTGAGAAATAAAATTGTGTTCTTTATAAACCACTCAATCTATGGTACTTCGTTAGAGCAACCCCAGCTGACTAAAATACCAGAATAAAACGGTAAAAGGCATATAGATCCCTGACAACTTCAAGGAACTGCCACTTCAGCCCTGGATTATCAGTTATTTTATTTAAGAGGAAATAAATTTTAATCTTATTACTGTTTAGGGTTTTTTGTTATGTGCAACCCAATCAATCCCTAACTAGTACATGTGCTGGTAAGTCAGGCTTACTCTCCAGTTTTCCCATAATGTGACTTCCACACAATTCTGCCCAAACTGCTCTTGCTGCAGTGTCAAAAGTGGTCACTGTGCAATACTTCTCTTAGTTTACTTCTTTAGTGTATTAGATTCTAGTAATAACTCTCCCAGACTTAAACCGTCAAATCACTTTATACTCATTCTCCTCGTATCTTAAATCATTGCTTTGTATTTCCTATAAAGCTTTTCTTTTCATGCCTACCCTTAAAATGCTGGCATTCCCTAAGATTACTTCAGGGTCCTCTTCTTATTCTACATGTTTTCCTCATATCTACTATGCCAATCAATAGAAAACAGTCAATGTTTACACGACCAAATCTCTATCTCCAAGTCAGAATGTGCTAAAAGCTCTGGATCAATTCATTCAACTGTTTCCTGAAGACATCCACCTAAATACCCCTCACTCAATTTAAATACTACATTCCTCTCTTCCTCCTCTTAGTTAATGACACATACCCATTCAGCTGTCTAAAGCAAAAACCTGATAGTCGCCCTCAATTCCTCATTCTTGCATGATATGCAACCAGTCACTCAGTATTCTAAATCCTATAATCTATGGTTCATCTCTACCTTCTTTGGCAATGTGCTCACTGTCATTTTCCCAGTTTACTATAATAGTATTTAAACTGATCTTCCTTTTTTTCTATCCTCGTTACTTTCCATAGTGAAGCCAAAGCAAAACATCAATCTCTTAAAGTTGCTTCCCTGGTCATTGGTAGGTCATACCTACAGGATAAGGGCCAGATACCCAAACATGGCCTGCCCAAGTGTGGCAGTAGCCGCTTTCTACAAGTTCATCTATCTCAACCCATGCAGCACTATCCATATGAATACCAAACTGAATGAGTGGTATTGCTTTACAGCTACCTGCCTTTGCCCAGTTCTACTGTGTAGAATTCTCCCCTCCTATTAAACTAGGAAAAGGATTCCTCCTTCCTGAAGAGTATAATGCAATATTTCTTATTGTCTTAATTGTGAAACCTTTCCTGACTACCATCTTCTCTCAATTGTCCTTCCTCTCTCTTTGTACCACCACTGTCCCATTGTTATAGAAATTATGTAGACACATAACTACCACAGAGTACTTTGTCTAGTTGTCTAGTTTTCTTTTTTAAATTTGGACTGGAAAGGATTATTAATCATTTTGGTATCCCTAGTACATCTCTGACATCTGGAGGTATTAATAGGAAGGAAGGAAGGAAGGGAGGGAGGGAGGGAAAGGAAAAAGGGAAAGAGAAAGGAAAGGGAAAGAAAAGGAAAGGAGGAAAGTCTACTTGGTTAATCCTTACAAGAACTCAATGAAAAAAATTAAGACAAGACCCAGGAAGATTTTAAAATGTATTTAAGGTCACTCTCGGTAATTATAATGTAGGGTAAAAACTATGATCAACCATCTTTCTCTCAAGTTTACTTCAATATCAGTATAATATTCTTCCTTTCAAGTCTACTCTCTTTCCCCCCAATATTCCAATACTCTACACTTTCTCATAACTGTGGCAGGCAATTTGTTTATAAAATTAATGTGCCCTCAAAGCATAAAAACTTCTGGTTTCTAGTCTGGAAAGTAAGGAGCTTAGAATTCTTCACTCCATCCTAACAAGTAAAAAGCTGAATAAACTGAAAAATCAACAACTCTTCTTCAATTGTAGAGAGCTGACAAAGTCACAGACAAAACCACTGCCCCCAAAACCAGAGAGACAGACAGGCAGGTAGAGAGAAATACACCTAACCGGAGGAGAAACCCCACAAGTAACCTACCCAGGAATCAGTGACTGCTGAGAAAACCTGAACTGTATTTGACAAATTACTCAAAGCTCAGTGTGGACAAGGTTGAGATATAAAAACTCCAAGGGAACCTAGCCATAGGGGCCCTCTAACTATCATGAGTATTACCTCCAAGAGCCTGAGCTAGTTCTCCCAGTGAGTATCAGAATAATCCCTTCTTGCTTCCAGCAGGAGGAGGGGGAAAGTAACCATTTTGAAATATACCAGAGCATTCACTCTATTCTTAAAAAGACCTGGTATCAGGAGAAACTATTTTGCTAGAACCTAAGCTGCTGGAGTTTCATGAGGGCCTAACCTATCTGGGGTAAGTAACGTACCCAACTTGGGCTGGTTTTAGCCTTCCACATGGGAAAAAGGAATGCACAACTCCAGGCTCCTCTAGTCACCCTGTCTCACCTAAAGGGAGGAAAAAACTGAGGAGTACTGGTGACATTCACATTCCAGGGCACAGGCTCACCAAAGACCGAGACCAAATCCCAAGCCTACAGAATGTTTTCCCCTCCCCACATCTTTCCACTATAATACTACAGACCTATTTAATGCAGTTCCTCTTATGCAGCACATCATGTCCCCTTTCAATTAAAAGTTACAAGATATACCAAAAGCAAAAAACACATTTTAAAGACACTGAATAAGCATCAGAACCAGAATCTGGTATGTCAAGAATGTTGGAATTATCATACCAGGAATTTTAAAAAACTAGGATTAATATGCTGAGGGCTTTAATGGAAAAAAATAGACAACATTCAAAAGAAGATGTAAGATAATCAGATTATTATTGCTAGAAACTTCTCACTTTACTTTGACTAAATGAGGTTTAGTGGGCACATTATCTTATTTAATAGTGCTTTCTTCTTTTAATGGATTTTATTTTACACCATTTTTAGTTAATGCCAAATGGTATAAACAATTTTTTAGTATAATGGTGTAATATTTATCATTGAAAAGATTCCAAAAGGTTATATAATTTAAAGGACAATTTAATAAAGAATTCAAATGCATAAAAGTAATATTTTTTTAAACTGATTTGAATGCTCTACAGACATTTAAATATTTCCTAATGATAATACAGATAAAAAGGAAGTGTCAATAAAAGGAAACTGTGTACAGGCAAAACCTGACTTGCAAATGTGAATCCTGTAAATCTGCTGTATCTGAGAAATCCAAGCCCCTGCCCAGGCTGACTGCCAAGATTCCAGTTCCCTTTTGTGCAGCTATTGTTAAACATTGCCCTCCAGTTCCTTGTTCCATCACATCTAACTTACCCCATTCCTTTAATGGCAATTTGACCCCATCCCTGTACTCCATCTCCCCTGAACTCCCATCCTTCCTTTTCTAGGTGGCAAAGATTCCCCACCTCCAGAATGATCTTTCATATATCTATCTCCAGGTAACACTTCACCCATTCCCCTAACTCCCAGAAGCCGTATCTCCTTCCTGTCACAGATGCAGAGGAGACTCATTCTCTTTTTGCCACTGTCACTACCACAGTAGATGAAGAAACCTCCTCTCACTGCCAGTGGGCAGGGAGAAGAAATGAAAACACTCCTTGTTGTTTAGGGGCCAAGTGAAGTCAGGAAGAAGAAAAAAGAACATTCTTCTAGTTATTGGAAGTGCTTGTAAAGCTATACAGATTCTCTAAATTGTAGACTTAACAGTTGGAACTCGTATCCCCAAAGACCATGGGAAATCATAATATTGTTAGTTCTGGGGTTGAGCTATATTATGGGTACCATTTGGGAATGTGATTACAATTTATAATATTTTTTCTTGACAGATATGAATTCTATACCAAACAAGTTGATTTACAAACTACCTTTTGAAAGACTACCTATGTAAGCACTAGAGGTTCCATGTCAAGTTATTCATTCACACTTTTCCTATAACTAAGAAAGTAAAACTTGGGAAAATAAAACGAAGCTGCTAGAGAGCAGGAGCCTTGCATGTCTTGTCCAGCATTTGATACACTAAGCACTCAACAGTATCCGGGGAAAGAAGGTGGATGCACGTTGGGGATGGGGTGAAGTCCAACATCCCCAAGAGTCCCCATCCATGATGAACTAAAGCCTATGATTAGTTAAGAAAGAATTTCAGAGACCTAGAAGAAAGGAACCTTCTTTTTCCTTCAGGTTACATGAAGTAAGTGAGGATTCCTTTTTAAATAATCTTAATTTATCCATGGCCAAAATCATATCTACCCAGCACAGGCAGTCAAAAATTACATCTGTTCAGTTGAAACTTGACATGGTAACGCTACAAGATAACACGATAAATGTTTTCCATTTTAACCAACCAGAAAAATAAAATGGAGGGCTGAGAATATTTTTCTGTATAAACTGAGGAGCAAAGGAAAGAAGACCATAGTAGAAAACTCTTCAGACTAAACTATCCAGATTAGCTGTTTTTAGTTCCACTTCTTTTTTCATTCACTCAAATAGCTGTACTCCTAGGTATGTTTTTATTACAACAGCGTATGACAGCTTCTACTGGAATTTACAACCTAGTGTTTTTTTACATGGTTGCTTCATTAATATCACTTGCCTAATCTTCTATTTCAACTAGATTAATATCATTCAAAATAAAACCATTGTTTCAAGAAATAAATCACAAAACCATAAATATAATAGTTAACTATTATTATTACTGACCCAAATATTTTTAATCTTGTTTCCTGAACTACTTGGGAGAAGATTTTGAAGAATGAAGTAAAAGCAGACCTGAGGTTTTTATACCACCAAAAGTGCTGATAGAAGAAATAAACTTCTCAAAATAGGCAAGGTAAAACAGGTATGGTACATTGTTATATTGCATTGTTGTAAATATAAATCCTTTATATCCAGTAATAATTACTGAAATATCAAATGATACGTGAAGATGATAGAAGAAATGTAATCAATGAACAAATATTGACATAATAAGGATATGACCGTAATTATTTGTCCTTCAAGTAAAATTACTGATCTAAAATTTCATTTATATATTCTTCTTAAAAATGAGTTCTTCATGCTGTGTTTTATATTCTAACTACTTTTTAAATTCAATTTCTTTTTCAAGACATTATGTCTCCTCAAAAGTTAAAGGTGACAGCAGAAAATTTATGTGACTATTTAAAATAATCAGACTATGACTAACACAGAATATGAATAAACTGCAAATACACATAAACAAATATTAATGTAAAATAACAACCATAAAAACAGATTAAAGTCAAATTAATTTTTAGTATATTTAGCTTAATTTTTCCACATTATATGTAAACAATAAAATAGGTGGCCTATTAAAGTACGTAATGCTATGTACTCTACCAATATTTAATAAATACTTTTTGTGTGGATGCTCCATCTATTTCCACATTTCTTAATTTATATCAGTTTTTTTTTAATGGCACAATTTAGCTCAAAACAAATAGGTAAGAAAGCGAACACCAAAAATTATTTTTACCAAATAACTCATTTTCAGCTATAAGGGAGGACTGATGAGTAGGAAAGAAGTGGGAAAAGAAAAGGCATTTATTTAAACTGTGCTTGCTTTTGCCAAGTTCCAACAAAATAATGAATGCCAAACTCCATAGTTCATTTTGTATACAAATGAAGTAGTCAATGGTTGAGAATAGGGTCTAACAAACTTTTACAGTTTACACCTTTAATATGCCAAAAACAAACTTAAGGTAATTTAAGCTTCTGGGATTTTGCAGAAGAATTCTGCTTTCATAGGTTTAGGTACTTTGAATTAAAATGGCATCCTTTAGTTCAACTAACTTTTCTTAGTTACAATGTCCTTATTTGTGACACGCAGTAACACATTAAGAGACTGAGAAAGATTCAAGATCAAAACACAAAAAAAATATTACAATGGTCCAAATAAATAATAGCTAAGTGTAAAGATGGGGTATTGATCTTTGTTAGTGAATGCCCAGTGGAACTACTTTGGATAGCCAGTTTTTTAATTCCTGCATCATAGGAAAAAAAAAAAATCACTAAGAACTCCCAGGCTGCTCTCTGGTACCACTAGTTTTGCTCAAGATGGCAGCAGGACAGGGAACTAAAATGATGATCCCACCATCACAGTCTTTACACTCCTTCAATGATTCTGATCCCTGTCTATGCCTAACTCACTCAGAGGAATGAAAGCACTGGGGGGAATTGGAAATGAAGCAGACTAATTCCTTGGTTTCAGCAAGATCTTACTGTTCCATTTGGTTACTTTTAAGCAAGATACATACACAACAGAACAACAGAAAGCCAAAAAAATGATTAATCCAATGGATCAGTAAAAAAATGAGAATATGTAAATACATAAAAATAAGGGTGAGTTTAAAAAAGAGAGAAATAAGTGGGGTTTTCCCTTATTGTTTGTTACTATCCAATCTATTGGATCCTAACAAAAGGCTTTAAAAAGGAGCGTAGAAAAATGAATTTCAGGCAATTATATGGGAAGAACTACAACAAAATATAAATCCCTCACAGACCCTATCTTGCCTGCAAAACTGAATACCTAGTAACTATCTCTTGGTGTTGTTATGACAATTATAGATTGTCAATGTAAAGTGCCTAGCACAATGCCTGGCACACTGGTTAAAATAGCAACCATTATTATTGTGGTATATACTTTGGGTATATGGATAACCAGAGAAACTTGACTACATTATAAAAACATTTCATTCCCCTTCAAGCAGAATTTAAGGAGCCAGAAATGTAATCCTTCAAGCTGTGAATGCCTTCAAGATTTCTGAAAAGAGAATATCCCCACCCTCCTTATCTTAACCCCGTATGTGAAGCCAGACAAAGCCAGAAAAATAATTTAGGGAAAATATTTCCTGGAGCAATTAAGAAATGAAAAGTCTATAGAAATACTAAATATTACAAGAGGAAAATCTAATTCTAAAATCTTTGTTAACTCACTGCCCATCCTTGCTCAATCTGAACAAAAAATTTTTTTTTAATATTAAATCTAATCCACCATCTTGGACTTTCTCGCACCAAATTTTTTTTCTTTATTAAGCATCTACTATGGGCCAATCACTGTGCTACACGATCCCACTGAAGATGTCTCAAATGAAAAAGAACTTTTTGTCTAGGCTAATTTCATGAGGACTTTTATTTCAGTCATATCAAAATGGGCCCACCAAAAACAAAAGCACCAAGGCAATAGACATCATTGTCACTTTATTCTATCATTGCCCTCCAAAGAAACTCTGGACTAAATTTAATTATTTACTGTAGCAACTCTTGGAGTTTCTGACACTCTAATATATATTATGAACCTCTAAAAAGAGATATAGTATGCACCATTCCATAAACCTATCTGACTCTGAACCCTTTTATCCTAGAACACCAATTTACATAGCAATTAGTGTTTTCACCAAGGATTAAAATGTAAGTTTAACTGTATCATTAATTGGGGTGATGAGAAACAAAGCTATATATGAGACTAATAAACTGTATGCTAAAATAAATATCATTAATTTTTAATAACAAAAAAAGATTTTGTAGTATTTAGAGGGCAAAAACTATATAGACAAATTCTTCCTACAATATAATCCCACTTATAATAGGATTTTTCCTGCAAAGCAACTGAGGGAAAGCAATGGAAGTTACAAAATAGGAATACGAAAATAGAAAGTATATAAAACACAATGCCAGTAAGTTCTGAGCAAATGCAGGTATGCTATTTTTTTAGCCAAGTCTATCATTTTACACTTTCATCCAGACATCTGAGCATAAGCTCTCTGCTAGTGCTCAGTCCCAGCAGAAAGAATCCCTAAGTCACATGACCCAAATGCCAATCAAACTGGGTCACTACATTTTTCTGTCATTTTATTATAGGGGATAGATCATTTATTGTTTGTCTCTTTCATTTATGCCTCCTTAAATAACTTAATAATAACTGCACAACCTTTAGCCAGCTAAGAGAGCTGTGAGCTATTTCAAGTTGCCTTTAAAGTCCCATAGTAAATTACTGGACAGGAAAAGACCTTTGATTTCTCATGCAATGGCTAAACCTTAACATACTCAAGCTTTAATAACTGGGAATAAGAGCAGATAATCTGCATAGTTCCCACTATTTATTACAACAGACAAGCTGGTAATTTTAATGAGAGATTTTTGTCTCCCCTCTCCTTTTTCCCCCCAAATATTTTAGTATTCTTCGTGTGATGGGTACTTTTATTAAAGTGGTTCAATATTTAATTAAGGATTAAATGGTAAAGCAGTTTGCCCATTAAATTATAAAAACCTTCATTGTTTACAGAGCCTTTTAAAATTAATTAAATAACAGAAGTTTAAAAATTAGATTTAAAAGTGGGCTTTGAGAACACGTAAGTTATTTTGAAGACAGTAAACGATGACAAAACATATCCACCAGTAGTGACAGAACACTCGTACACTGCTAGCAACCCAGGAGGATCCCCAAAGCTCAGGCATCCTGGAGCTATAATCTGCAGGGTCCATCAGACGAACATACCAAATTCAGCATTGATATAGTAATTTGCTGAGACAGGAGAAGCACATCAGGCTATCTGAGCAGGCCCAGAGTAAAACACAATACAGATTTCCAAGAAGAGGAATCAAAATAATTATTTTTAAATTTAATTGTTTAAATTTAATTCCTTGTTTACTTAGTTGTTAAATATTGAGTCTAAGGCTTGGTCTTTATTTTCCTAGTAATAGAAAAAATTAATGTTTTAAAAGAGAAAAACCAAAAGGAGCCTAACAAAGTCAATTCATTTCAGATTTTCAGTTTATTTTAAAAGTATTTTTTTAAGTTATCCACAGATCAAGAATTTGGTGCCAAGAGTCTCCTTGCACCACTGACAAATTCTACATTTTGTTTCCTTACTTATCATATTTTCCTGTATAATAAATATACTGAGGTAGAGCTGAAAACATTTGCTCCCTAAAATGATTAAATACCAAGGGCACCTGGCTATGAAGCTTTCCTGCTACTTCAGTTTCTTGGTCATGTGCACAGAAACCTGAGCTGGGGCAGAGTCAATACCCAAGCCAGGCAACAAGCATGGCAGGCTGAGCCCTGGAAGAGTCACATGACCACTGCTGCCAAAGAGCAGCTGGTTTTGTGCTACCTAAGCAATGAGGCGGAGGGTTGGGGGTTCTCCTCCTCAATCATCTGGTGCTTTTTTGTTCTCCTTTTCTGAATCTTTCCACAGTAGTTTATAATTAATGATAGCATGATCACAATTTGTGGAGGGTATGGCAGGCTTTCACTATCTCTCATTCATTGCCTCCTATAAAAACTGTAATCTTGTATATGTTTTCCCAATTACCTACAAGTCTTATGAAATACCATCACCATCTCCCATTTCCCTGCTGTATCACCATCTGTTCAGTTCTATTACTTACATTTAAAACATACTGTTTTCCAAATTTTGTACCTACCTACATACACACACACAAATGCCCCTCACATACACACAAAAACACACAATTTAGGATGTAAAAAGCTTTCCGTCTTCATTTTGGAAATGCTGGGTCAAATGTGAATGAGTTTCTTTACTGCTGGACCACTCAGAACCTTTAATGTGCTAATCGATATTAAGGATTTCTTGATATGAACATTAATACGCCACATGTCCAAATCTATTTGGCTATAGAGGCCTTTTTCAATGAATATTTTCACAGCACCCAACTTAGAAAACTCTTATCCAAACTATTCAAAACAGAATATATTGTAATTTTATTTTATAAAACAAATATATTTGTTTAAATATGCACACAAATATAACTATGCATATAAAACAAATCTGAATACTGTATTTTGCTGTGTATAATGTGTACTTTTATGCTCAAATTTGTGAGGAAAAATTAAGGGTGGCATCTACATGGGTAGTACTAATTCCATATCTATATAAATGTTTTAATTCTTTTATTTACGCTTATGAGTTAAAAATGTAACTCTAGAAATCAATAATGATATCCATATGCAAAATAATAGCCTGGAACAAGATAATCAGGTGTTTTTATATTAAAAAAATTTTATACAAGACATTTTTGTGGGAGGTTCCCTGGTGGCGCAGTGGCTAGGTTTCTGCACTCTCACCGCCACACCTGGGTTCGATCCCTGCTCAGGGAGCCAACCAAAAAAAAAAAAGAAGTTTCTTGTACCTCATGTCAGTTCTTATGTTTTGTAATTAATTGTTACATAAAATTTCTTGTACCATACTATGTTAAAAATAAATGCTCAACTTCCATTATAATACAAAAAAAGTACCTAAATATAAACCAATAAAATTTTGAATTAAAATATTAAAACAAAAGATTTTTTTCCTTGAAAGTCTGGGCCAAAAACATGGGTGCACATTATACATGGGAGCACATTACACATGGCAAAATGCAGTATATTAATTTATTCACTCATCCATTTACACACCCATCCCACGAGTCATCTAAAAGCTAGCATATCCATATGTATACACACACACACACACACACACACACACACGTGTGTATATATGCCTACAAATGTGAAAAGTCCTATGCCCGGTGCTATGGGAGATAAAGGAATCTGGAAATATGTTTAACATATTTTCTAACTAATCTCCATATAAAATATTAGAGTTTTTTACTGCCACTTAATATGTTAGAATTCTTCAAGAATCTACTAACAGAAAACAGAACAGATCTTCCTTAGGAAGTTATAAACCAAGGAAACATTTACTTCATAAAAGTGCTTTACTACTAAATGCTATAAATATGTTTTAAATTATTTTTATAAAATGCATTTTTCCAGAAGCAACTGAAATGAAAAATAGTCAACTCATCCTTTTAAGTTCAAAGATTTTAAATGTACTTAAAATAAATATATATGTAGAATTTAAAAACTACAATATAAATACATCAAGACAATCAAATCTATCATAATTAGATTCAATGAATCAGAAATTATGCAAAACCAATTATTTAAAACATTTGCCATTTACTTCAGAATTTTTGGAAGTCAAGTCTTTCTTTCAGCTCCCTCATCTGATTCATGACTCTTCTGCTATAAAACTATAGGAAAAATCTTAAAATTATTTGACCATACTCATACTAGTAAAACTTAAAAGAAGTAAAACATAGGCATGTTGGGAACCACATTTAGAAACAAACTTCATTCGTTTTAAACAAATATTACAGCACCAGCTTCTGTACCTTTGCTTGAGAGACTTCACTGTCTTTTTCCCTTCATCTATGCCTGGTCAACACAGCTTCCTGGAATTAGTTCAATCACCAATTCTTTGCAATTATTTTCGGGTGATTCTGCCCTACAGCTATCTATGAGGTCTGACAATTAAGTTCACGAACTGATCCTAGAAAAAGTGCTACATACCTCATTGCTGAATATAATTCTGGTCACCTTTAAAGTACTCCCCTTGGGAAGCTATGCACCAACACCAGTACACAGTCCACTCTTCAAAGCAATTTTGGAACCCTTTTTCTGGAATAGCCATCAAAGCTATTGTCATATGACCCTTTATGTCCTGAATGTCATAAAAATGTCTTCATTTCAATATTTCCTTTATCTTTGGGTAAAGCGATAAAATTAATTGAGGGCCAGATCAGGTGAGTAGGATGTTCCAGTACAGATAATTTGTTTACTGGGTAAAAAACTCCCTCACAGACAGTGCCATGGCACATTGTCGTGATGCAAGACGCATGAGCTGTCGGCAAAAAGTCCAGGTTGGTTTAATCTAACTTTTTCATGCAGCCTTTTTAGCACTTCCAAATAGTAAACTTGGTTGACTATTCAGTTGGTACAAATTCATAAAGAACAATGCCCTCTGATATCAAAAAAGGTTAGCAACATCGTTTTGACTCTTGATTTGGACTGGTGGAAATTTTTTGGTCATCAAAAATTGGCTGATTTCCACTGTGCACTTTGATTGACACTTTGTTTCAGGGTCATATTGCTACACCCATGTTTCATCACCAGTGATAACATGGCCCAAAACATTGTCTTGCCTTTCCAAAAAGTCTTGGCAAACTTCAACTCTCCTTAGCTTTTTGTTCATCAGTGATTCTCTGGGATCATTTTTGCACACACCTGTCTCATGCCAAGATTTTCAGTTAAAAGTTTCCTGTTTCTCTATCGGTGATTATTTGGTCTGCTATGCTTCTCACAAACAATTTTGATGCACAATTCGACAAATTTTTGCAACGTTTTCATCAGTTCTGTTGGTTACTGGCCGCCCTGAGCTCTCTTCATCTTTCTCTCCCCTCAGAAAAATGTTTTCTCCATTTGTACACTGCCATTTTCTTCATGGCATTATCCTCATAAACTTGAACTAACATGTCTCTGATTTCACTTCCACGCTTGTCAAGTTTAATAAGAAATTTAATGTTTGTTCATTGCTTTAATTCAAGCTCTGACATTCTCATGATGGCACACAAAACACTCAACAACAATAATGAATGCTATTCAGCAAAACATTGCCACACGTCGACACAAACACAGCTGTGAGACACAGATACAGCAAGGCTATGAAACCTTACCAAGTTGTTTGTGCAGTGCCGCCAACGTAAGCACACGGTGGCAAGTTCATGAAATTAATCGTCAGACCTCGTATGTCACGCACCTCCGAATGCATAGTACTCAGAGTCTGTATCACTTACAGCATATATTATGTTACAGATCATATTACTTTAAACTACTACTTAACTTTTCACATATTACAGCTTTTCATCTATCTACTCAGATACTGTAACATTCCTGAAGGCAAGGAACATTCCTTTTCCTTCCTTGAATCCTGCACTAGCACCTTAAATACAGTAAGCACACAAATTGTTTAACAGAGTAATAGTTTCACAGCTCAATCTGCACATCCCTCATTTTGTAGATAAAAAGAAAGCCTAGAAAGGTGAAATAACACCCCCAAAGTTATATGATCAGTTGAGAACTGAATCAGGACACCACCACAAGAGTGTGAATCTAATCTATGTTCTTTGTTTTAGTCCATGTTAAAAGAATTATGCTAAAATACTTACTCACTTCCTGGTTTTAATAAGTACAAAAAGCTAACTTGTGTGTATAACCAAGAACTTTGAATTACCATTTTCTTCAATATTAACCATTGGCCCATCCTGAGAATCATGATGATGATTACTACACATATTATAGTACAGTATATAGGTGATCTGGTCAAATGTCTACTGACCCAAAAAAGCCTTTATTTTGGGTAACTTCTTTTAAACCATGGTACAGGGGTAGGATGTGGGAACAGGGGAGGGAAGAATGGGGGGAATTCAATTAAACTAAATAAGCCAGTTACCCAAGACCTAGTTAATCAGGATTTTATCTAAATGGCAGTAAAGAGTTCCTTGCTCCCTCTGAATCTTACTCTTCAAGAAGTCTCTTTACCATTTGTTTATGGAATATTAAAAACTAGCTACTTAATACTCTAATTAACCTAGACTTTCCTTCAGAGACTCTTCCATCATCTACCAAAGTCCTCGAAGGAAGTGGGGCCATTTAGATTAGCTGGAGCTTGAGGTGACAAGATAGATTTACTTCAAGAGATTAGCCCCAAGAAAAGTGCTTCATTCTCAGTTAACTTCTTGTATTCTAACTTAAGAAATACCAGAGAAATTAAAGCTATAAAGATGGGTATTTCCACAAACTAATCATTACACAACTCTATGGCTCTGGAAACTAGCACAGGAGTAGATCTGTCAAAAATGTCTTCCATTGTTATTAAATTAATTTCATCTGAGAGGTAACAGAGCAGCAAGGATCAAATGAGGAGTTTCCATTAAGTTATTGGAAAGAAAAGTCATCTTTTCCACATCTCCAGTCACACTTCCTTTACTAAAAGGTGAATCTTACAGGTTAAATAGTCCTCCTCCAAAAGAGACATGTTGGAATGCTAGTCTCCAATACTTCAGAACGTGATCTTACTCGGAAACATGGTTACTGCAGATGCACTTTGTTCAGATGAGGTCATACTGGAGTAGGATGGGCTCCTAATCCAATCTGACTGGAGTCCTTATAAGTAAAAATTTGGACACAATGGCATGTATGGAGGGAAGATGATGTGAAGAAGCATGGGGAGAAGACAAAGAAAGGCCTGGACAGATCCTTCCCTCATAGCCCTCAGAAGGAACCAATCCTGCCATCACTATGATTTTGGACTTCTAGCCTCCAAAACTATGAGATGATATATTTCTGTTGTTTACACCACCCACTTTGTGATACTTTGTTACAGCAGCCCTAGTAAACTAATATGATAAACAATGAGAAATAGTTTGAAAAGTGTCTGTATGGTAAATACAAAATCCCATTGAAACAGAAATTTTAAAGTCCTAGAACCTAGTTTTAAAATTTGTAACTTGGCATAAATCTCTGATGCACTTTCTTTACCTATGCCTTGTCAGGTTGTTGTGAGGACAGGACTTGATAGCATGTGCTAAAGTTCTTAGAAAAGTACAAAGTTGTAAATAAATAGAAGATATTATCATCCAACATTTAAAATTTACGTAACACATTTGGCTTGTAGGTAAGAAAACCAGAAAAAGTAATGAGAGACTAATGACTTCAGATATTTGATCAAAAACTAAATCAAGTATACAGCACATCATGGTCAACATTTCCGTTACCTGTTAATTTTTAAAACGGCAAATCCCCCCTAAAAAACAAACAAACAAAAATACCCAGAAACATTCATAGCTCAATAATGATTAATTCTCTAACATTTGCTTAGTATCTACTATATTACAGAAACTGGGTTAAGTCTTAAAGATACAGAACTCAAGACATGAGCCCTGACTACAGCAAGGGAAATAGGAAGTGATTAAATAAAGATTCATATAGGCTATGACAGAGTATGTACAAAGTACAATACAGGTTATACACATATTTGTACCTACATTGCAATAAGACAATGTTTAATTTTCTGGAATTGACAATGCTTTAGACAACATACATGAGTACAACAAATTTTAATGAATTAATTGAAAATTGTTTAATTTTCTTTAACTCTTTGCAGATCATTGTTTCATGTTACAAATTTAAAACACTTCATCTCTCAGATTTTTTTTTTTTTTTTGATGGTTCTGTGGCTGGGAATTGAATCCAGGCCATGGCATTGACAGCACTGAAGCCTAGCTACTAGATCACCAGGAACCCCCTCTCTGATTTTTTTAAAGCAGGCTTAAACATAAACTGTTCTTTAAATCTGCTTCATGTATATTATCCTCTTGTGCCGAGAAAGAGAATTATAGTTAACAGTAGCTAAGTAGATGCTTATTTTTCTTAAGAGAAAACCAGAAAATTAATGTGTTAACCCTTACTGAAAATCTTTCTACAATGTACTATTTCTTCTCAGTTTGTATGCAAGGGTAGTGTATCCCAATTAAACGTGTCTGTAATGGCTGAAGATTTTCCAAGTCCTCGGCAGTCAGCTGAATATCAGTGATCCAAGGGGGGTCCTTCAACTCTAAAATCAGAAGTCACATGATATTGGGTTGATATTTACATCTAGGTGGAAGATAGCTAGGGGAGACACAAAGCTAAGAATCAACTTAAAGACAACTAAATCCACTAGAAAAACACTTGCATGATAAATTACTTTCAATTTTTTAAGGAAAAAAATGTGTGAGATAATTGATCCATTTTAAATCTAAGTTAAAAAAATAAATAAATCTCAGTTTAAGGTTGACAATGAATAGTTTGATCTAAAAGCCAAGTTACACAGGAGTGTAAAAGTAACCATGAAATAGTGAAATGACTCAGAAAGTCCTTATCAACCTCGTTTACTTATGTCAGTAAGAATTTGAACACTATTATTTGCAAAGGCTAAAACACAAAGCAGATCATCTCTCAATAGATAATTGAGTTGACATTATTAGGATCTTGGAGTTGCAAAACAACAGAAGTAATGGCACCCCTTTTCTGTACATTTAAAATTCAATGGGAAAAGAGTAAGTAAAATAAATAAACTGAAACAGAAGTGAACACATAATCACAGAGCTATACAGGTAATTCTCTTCCCATTTTCTTTTCTCCTGATTTCGTTCACTTTTTTTTTCCCATATTTTACCCTTTTCCCATATTGCTTGCTTGCTATCTATCTATCTATCTATCTATCTATTTATTTATTTTAATGTGGGTAGTTGCCTGGCTGGGAATCGAACCCAGACTACAGCGTTGACAGCGCCGAAGCCTTAGCCACTACACCACCAGGGAACTCCCTGCTTTCTTTTTACTTTTTTTTTTTTTTTTTGGTATGTGGGTAGCTCCCCGACTGGGAATCGAACCCAGGCCACAGTCCCTGCTTTCTTTTTAATATGGCACTTAAGGAAATATTTTTCAACTATATAGTTTCCTTCATTTTCTCGACTACTATGGTGCACAGTTCTTAGTAATTCCTTAATTTCTGAAATCACAACTCACTATATATCAACAAATCTTAACCTGGTTCACAGTATCTCACAGAAAACATAAACATATTAAAGTATGAAAAAGAAAGAAAAGGAGAAACCCTATAAACACTACATATTTATATCTAATTCAATCTCCAAGACTTTAAGGAATTCAATCATAAATATAGAAAGGCAAAAATAGAGGATTCTAAATAATCTTTGATCTCCAAAAATTTAACATAGATTTATTTAGCGCTTTCTAAAATTTTAAGACATACCATTGTTATATTAGTTTGTTTACAAATTATTTTTTAAAGATAAAAAGTAATCAAATAAAAAGAAATATATAACAGCCATCATAACCAGATGTGTAACACTTAAGAGAATTATTATTTTGAATACATTAGGAGTCAGTGTGTCTGAAATGCAAGTTTTCTCTCAATTCTATACTTTAACTTAAAAAAAATTAAAAATTCACCAGAAGGAAAATAAGCAGACATAAATCCTTTACCAATATTATTTGTTTGAGCTTTTAATTTTACTATCAATTCCAATATTCACCTAAATAGATGGTTCTTACATACTGTCCTCAAATTCCCCAAACTTACTTTTTATTAAATTAGAAGAGAAAAAAATTCAGAAGGATGAACTCTCTTAAAAGAATTAGACTGAGAACACTCTACTGAAAACACACACACACTCACACCCCATAACACATACCCCCCCAACACACAAACACACACACACTCCGCCACACACATACACACACCCCCCACAACACAAAAAAACCTCCCCTTGATTCCAATTGCCATAAATTCAGAAGGTTGTATGATACAGTGGTAAGTATGGCCCAACTATAATGAGATATAAAAAGTAAATTAAGTAATGGAAGTGGGTGAATAGAGATTGTCTAGCAGATACTTTGCAAGAAAAATCTGGCTTCTTCACAAAGGCAATGCTTTCTGATGTTCTATTCTAATTAGAATATGCCTTTGCTTTTTACAAGAGTTTTACCTTCTAAATGAATCTCAAACAAGGAAGTGTGTGGTCAAGACTAGCATAGTCGAGTGTTACTCTTGATTACAAAGGGACATGAAATGATGAGTTTTTAAATGACATGATAAAGACGTATATGTAATTATGAGATTAAGTTTTCTATGGATTTGCTATGTCAAAAGTTACTGATCATCTTCTAGAAGCCAAAGTATGAGATGAGGAGCTGACATATGGGAAAAGAACTGGAGGACCTGAATTAGAAAACAAACTCTGATTATTTAAAGAATGCAAACCTATCAACAGGAAATTAAAGAGCACATTTCCAGAGAAACCAAACATTGCCTCAAATACAGTTTACACAAGCTCTGAGGGGATCCCAAGGATCACTCTTACAAGAGTGAGTTGGAAAAGTGACAGATAAATTTTAAAAAGTGAGCAAGCTGTTTTAAAATAGAAAACAGGCAAAAACTGGAAGGGTGGAAAGAACATAACAGTCATCAGAACAAGAATAAATACCTGTAAATCAAGCAACACATTAAATCAGATTTATGATTTGTTTATGTAATTATTTTTAGTATCTTTATCACATAACAATACATGAGTCCTAAAGAACCAGGCAAGGAAATATATTTTTGTATTTATATCTGAATATGACTTTATCTAATGTTCTTAATATTCATTCAATAGAAATAAAACTAACAAAATTGATTCTTCTTTCTCTCAGGCATAAATTGAAATAGCTAACAGGGTATAAAAGCCTACAGTAGAGCAAGTTTAATGCTATAAAGTTAGTCTTTATTCATGTCTTAATGCAGGAAGGGAATTAAATAATTAGATGCTTATCTTTAAGTGTATCTATTTTCCAAATACCACTAAAAGAAACAAAACACCTGTTTATGTTTTAAAGGGCTAAACTCAGCTAACTAATTGCTTTTGTTCAATAAATTCTCAACAAAATACCTGTTCAAAATATATCAAAATATGAGTAATTCCCCTTTGAAATAATTAATCTAAATCTGAAAAGAAGACATTTTCCTATAGCTCACATCTTTGTCAGAAATTTACCATATGCTTAATAGTATAATGAAGCAGGAGATAGTCTTTGAAAAGGTATTATCTATCAATGGAAGTTCAATACAAGACTATCATTAGAAACATATCCATTCTCTAGAAGGGAGAAAGTCGAGTTCTTTAGGCTATGCCTGAGAAATCTAAGGTAATAAATAACTTTGTTTCATATAAATCACCAAAAGGAAGAAAATATTTTTATGTCCATAGACTGTCATAAATAACACCTGAAGAGATATATACTTTGTGGCAAACAAATAAAAATTTATCATTCTGCCTGACTGGAGAAAATTAAAATCTTTATCCCAGCAGCACAGGAAGTAGTGTATCATACTGGTTAAGAGTGTGGGTTCTGGAGCCAGAACACCTAGAACATCAGTTCCCAAGGGGTGATATGCTACCCCTGGGGGTACGTGCTGGGCCATTCAGAGGTATGCAAAAAATGATCAGTAATGGCGAAAGAACAAGTAAAAAAGTGCCAAACGTTAGTTATGGGAAAATAAATGTCAAGTTTGAATCATTTGTTAGGTTAATGGCAACACTTCAAAATTAGATCACATTAGTGAATGATGATTGGTGAGGGCGTGGCTATGAACCCTTCCCCAAACCACTCTTCTACCTATCATTCCACAGTTTCAGAGCAATCCACTTGGCACATTTCTATAACTTCCCCAAACATATAAATACATCCATAGCCAGACTATTTGATAAGTTATTGACTGAATAAAAAGTAAGTGTGTTGACTTTAATCATGATTCTTTTCAATTAGTTATTTTATTTAATGCTTAACATAGTTTCAGTTATTATCATTAACTTTTAAGCGTGTCAGTTATGGATCAGTGGTTGAAAACAGGAAAGGTTAAAAAACCAAAACTTGATGTGGATTATAACCCAACCCTAAGTATTTCTCACCACATGTCCACAGTTACGAGTACACTTACACCGGGAGAAAGTAAAAAAGGTGTGTGTCTCAGAAACTACACAGAAGTAAAAGAAAAACTCTGAAGAGTATATTAAATATGGGTTTTCACTTGTAGGGGATGATGGTTGTCCTAAGCCTTTGTGTGTTGTGTGTGGGGAATATTATCCAACAGTTGCAGGGAACCCTCTCTACTCATGTGACATTTAGAAACTAAACATCCTATATATAAAAACAAAAAAAAATACATTATTTTCAGTGCTTAGAAAAACGTCCAACTGTTACTTCATACATGACAACAGGAAAGAAAGACCATGAGAACGTAGTTTATGCTTCATACCGTATTGCTTATTGCATTGCTAAATGTTGTAAAAACCACATCATAGCTGAAGATTTAATTTCTACTTGTATTAAGGATACCATTTTTTGTATGTTTGGGAAAGAACATGTCCGCAAACTCAATACTCTATCTTTTTCAAACAATACAATGTCTCAACAAATTCAGGAAATGTCTGACGATGTTGAAGCTGTAGTAGCAGATCAAAGTGTAGATGTTGCTGATTTATCTAGTTTGCTTATCATCATGAGGTAATCGGTAGGAAATGAAATTGAGGAAAATCTGTTGCTTTGTTACCCACTGACAGAGTACCACAGGTAAAGATATTTTCAGTGCAATCAATGTTTATTTCATTCAAAAGGACATTAGTTGGTTGAATCGTTGTGGTGTATGCACTGACAAAGGCAAGCCATGTCAGTGTTTTATAGGCCTATGGAGGAGCAGAATTAAAGAAATATTATCCCCCCATGTACCATAGAGTCACTGCTGCATTCACTGACAAAGTCTTGCATCCAAGTCTCTTCCTAGTGAACTGAAAGATGTTTTTGAAGAGGCTGTAAAAGTTGTAAATTGTATTAAGTCACAACCACAGAACTCCAGATTGCTTAAAGCACTGTGTGAAGAAATGAACAGCATTCACAGCACATTCCTTTTGCACAGAGGAAAGGTGGCTATCTCATGGCAAAGTATTTACACGGATATGTGAACTTAGACATGAAGTCCAGGTATTTATTTGAAGACCATCATTTCCCTCTTCCTCCAAAGTTTTAGGACAGTGATTAGCGTCAAAGTTTTGCATATTTATCAGATATTTTTCTAGAAATAAACAAACTCAACTTGGGACTTTAAAACAGCTCAATCATGATATTCAATATTACCAACAAAACTGAGTCAATGATTTAAAAATTAGACTTCTGGAAAGAATGTATTGAAAGAGGTCAGCCTGAAGTTTTGGAAACTCTGCACAACTTCTTATCTGAGAAGGACTTGCATCTATCCCAAACATGAAAGAGAATACTGTAAGTCACTTGGAAGTCTTAAAGTGTCCTTTTATAAGTACTTCCCTCAATGTGCAAAAGAAAACAACTCGATTGCAGATCCCTTCAATGAAGAATTCTTCAAAGAAGCTAAACTATCCATCAATGAAAAAGAGCAGTTAAAGGAACTTTCAACTGATTCTTCTTTAAATTCTGATTTTAAAAGGAAGCATCTTACTACCTTCTGTGTAGATGTCAGTGAGGAATATGAACACCTCAGTGAGAAAGCACTCAAATACCTCTTGCCATTTACTAATACTAAACTCATGGAGAGAACTTTTTCTTTTTACACTTTCATCAACAGTAAGTACTGCAACAAGCTTAATGCACGTCTGGATTTAAGACTGTATCTTGCATCCTTTGAGCCTGATTTCAAGAAACTAAGTGCATCAAAGCAAGCTCAATGATCTAACAATGTTTCAGTCAGCTAATGATCTGCATAACAATTATTACAGACTTTTCAGATAACACAAATAGTATTAATAATAAATTAAAAGTTTGTTAAATACTTGATCATTATCAATATTTAACTGCTACAAATACTGTAAAATTAAATCTGTGGTTTGTACTTTTAGTGTGGTAATTTTTCTATCCGAACTTACTACCTCCTTTCTACTATTTTACATTAAGATAGGCACTGAATGAAATGTCAGTATTTAATAACAGCTGTTTTAAAAACAAGGGGCACAGTCTATAGAAATGGGTTTAAAAGGGGTGCACAATGGAAAAAGCTTGGGAATCATTGGCCTGGATTGATATTCTTACTCCTCCACTTCTTAGTTTAGCTGTTTAAAGTCCAAGATTTTCCACCTTCTTCTTTTTACCTGTTTTACTGCTTCAATTCTTTGGTCTCAAACAAAATAAACTTTATAATTCTACTAATGTTTCATTTTGCTCTTTTATTCCAGATATTCCCTAAAATAAAAGAGTTTTCCAGTGTACTCTCTCCAACCAACAGATATAAAACCCACAACCCAAACAATTCAGAAAGCCTACCTAAAAAGGTACCAGAACCAATCAATGGAGCATACATGGTTGTGGTTTTGCCACCTAAAAAAGGTTGTCAATATATAGCTAAAGCGAATTGGTATTATACCTCTTCTGATTTGAGTTTTAATCTTGTAAGTCTCTGGGAACTGTTTTGTACCTCCCTCTGAATGGTATGCTTTTTCATCATTTATTTACAAGTTTTTCTTTCAGATAACACACCTTCACATCCTCCCAGACATAAAACAATTACCTATTAAATTATACTTTTGTAAAAGGCAGGAAAAAGAGGCAAGGGATGTTCACAGTGACACATCATCAACAGGGAAAGACACATTATCAATAGGGAAATTTTTTTTTGGAATTTACATAAGAAGTGGTCGGTAGAGGAAGAAACTATCAGGGTTTTTCAATGTGGCTATAATATAAACAATGTGCCACAGGCAGACCAAGAATCAGAGGGCTAACTGAAACAAGAAGATCCAAAGTGACTGACTTGCAAAGAAAAACCCACACAAAAGTTGAAAAAAATAAAAAATAACAGCGATAAGAAAAAGAAAAGCGACATCAATTAGCTTTGAAAGCAAGCAAAGTATGCTCACACCAGAGGTCATCCAGCAACTACTCACCAGCCTCCTACTGGAAGCCGAGCCCAGGCCCTGGTGGGAAACCTAAGTGAAAACATTCCCCACATGCAAAGGAAAGCAAGTGAGATCTTAAGAGATCAGGAAGTTGGTGGAGGCCCAGGGTTTCACCAGCTTCCCTGAGCAAGATCTGAGCTCATGTTCTACATTAGTTAAATTTATTAACACAATTATGATAAGACTACAAATTTTGCATTTCAGAGAGTCTCAGGAATGCTACACAGGAAATGAGAATTGTGTTAACTTGTCCAATTGTCAATAAGACTAAATCCTTAGGGGAATCCATGTAAGAAATGCACTGACTAGTCTTCCCAATAAGTAGCTACAAGTAATGACATAGTAACGCTGTAAGTCTGCAGCTTCCTTAACTCAAAAAAGTACTTTGGGCTACAAAAACTCTAAGGTAAACTTCTAAGGCCATTTCTAATCTAGACTTTACTATTATATAAACCCCTTACACAGATCTTACTTAAAATATAACTGATATTTAATGAACACTAAATTCATTATTTTCTCCAGTTTTCCTCCATTTCCATCTTCTATAAAACATGAATATATTTTCCAGAATTATATATCACCTTTTCTTCAGTAAACATTTATTATGTTCATTCCCTACAGTGTTTCTATTGAAACATCTTTGCTTATACACGAGGATCCAGATGAAGTCGCCACAGGTTTCAAAACAGAATATGGTTACCTCCTGCTACAGAAATTCCCCGGGTATTTGTGGGTCATGAACAGCAACAGTATGGGGATCTGGCTCTGTGCCGTCTGCAGCAGTGAGTACTGCTGGTGGACGTCCTCTGACGTGACCCAGCTCCCCTTCTTCAGGACTTGGAGGCAGCAATGCTCCTCCTCTCCCCCACCGCATCCTCCTACCCTCCAAGAAGAGCTACAGCCAATCCCGAAGAAGGAAGGGCAGATTGCTATCCTCACCCCGCCTAGCCTGTTACTTCTTCTCAAAAGAGACACCCTCCATGGACTTCTCAATATCCACAAGCAGGTAAGGGGTGGAGGGGGAAAGTGTACGACATGGTTTCTCATAGTAACAGTGGAAACACCATAGGTGCCCAAGATCTTTCTATTCATCTTGATTCTGAGCGTGAATTGAGACTTGGCCAGAGGTAGCTAATGGGACTCCAGAAGAGAACAGGGCCCATGTTTTAAAATGTACCCAGGATTTGTTTTCATCAGGTGTAGTAAGATGACAGACATGAAGACAAGTGTCTTTAACAGAAGAGGTTATTACTCACAGTTCCCAAGAGAAGGAGACATGCCACACCATACAGGGCCACAGTGGGAAGCACCAAGGTAGGTCAGGAGGAAAGGAGCAAGGAAAAACATGGACAGTCTTTATTGTGGTTTTCTCAGGAAAGGCAAGGCAGGCCAAGTAGTTTGGAATTGGCTAGTTTGAATCATTTCAGCAGACTCTGGGGTGTAAGGACTGCCCAGAGTTAGGTGCTACCTGGCCCTGGGGTGCTATTAGGAGGATAATGGTTCAACCCCTGACTGCTCAATAAAGGTACTATGATAGTTGGTTTTCATATGAAAGGCACACTCAAAGGGGAGTGCTATCTAGGAATCCTAACTATCTCTACCAATTAGCTAATCCTGGGAAGGCTAATCTGCCTCTGGCCAGCAAGACCTCAAGATGTCACAGCAGCATAAAATACAGAAAATAAAAAATATATAATTAATGAGCCCAGATTGTAGTTCTGGGCTCAGAGCTCATCTAGACTGCACTTTTTTCATAAACACCTATTCTGAGCTCGAGAGTCACCCTAATTTCCACCTATATTATCACTACCATGCATGGATGGAAAATGTATCAGAGCAGTCACTCCAAATGGTCTTCCCCTGGTTTCACACTGATTGCTTACACACAATTTGAAATCTGTATCATGATCCATCAAAATGATGGCATGGCCTTTGCCACCACTTAGGAAGTCACACTACTGCTGTCAGAATCATTCAGAACACTAAAGCTTCAGTAAAAAGGCATACATGCCAAGCTTTTCAAGCTAAACTGTTAACTATTGTTTAGATGTCTGCATAAAATTTCAACAAAAGGAACATAAAAATAATGTCTTGGGATTTCAAAGACTTCACCAGTGTTTATTTTCTAGAAGAAAGGCAAGAAAGCTGACTAGATAAATATCAAGGCATCTACCCCTCTCTCCCACTGTTAAGCCTGTGAACAAAATTTTTGTTCTACTTTAAAACGCCATTAGTCCTTCACCCTTAGAATTCACAATCTGGCTTTAACCATTGTTCAGTGCAGTAGATGCTTAGCCATAGGAAAAACTCAAATCTCCATATTAAGTTTTTAAACTGGTAAGATGCATTTCACTGTTGAGCTGTTATACACGCTGCCTGATTATTCCTCATAAAAGTAAAAGTAGATCTGTTTAACACACACACAAATAACATCAAAAGCAGGGGTTTTCATTTTGCTATACTGTTTTGATAATCACAAGCATGTCTGCTAGATAATATAACTATCACAAAACAAAATTTTAGGTAGAATAAGTTTTAAAACAAAACTAAGTGGGGGAAAAAAGCAACCAGATATAAAAACACACTTGGTTCCACATTTTGTAGTAGTACATTAAATACTCAGCTTAATGCCGTTTTCACAAATTTTACTGAACAGTCACAATAGTAGACCTAAAATCTTCCAGCTCCTAATCAAGTTTGAATGGAAACCAAAAATATACTTTTTAATCCTATTACTTGATGGGATGGTTAGTCACAGCAACAGAACTTGGCAATCCAATCCCTATGCCTCATAATAAATCAGCTGTTTAATCATAGATTAGGCTGGAGAATCACAGGATCTAAAAATATTCCCAAATATCTTCCTTAACTTCTAGAGAACTCTTCCAACTCAGAAAACAAGTAAACAATGGAACTTTCTAATATATTATGAGATCACAGATGTGACATTTTGGTTTCCTGAATCATTTCACCAATGTCACAGTAAGGAATCAAATAATTTAGTAAAAATGAAACAAAAAATTGCCAGGGTTCACTGATAAAAACGGACAATTGGTCTAACAAATTCTATGCCCATGGATATACTTTCTTTTTTAGGGTTTTTATGTAGTCCCTGCAGCTCCGCTCCTACACTGGTGTATTGGGACACCCTGATCCTCCTTTAAAGCTATGGTCTGAACACAGAAAAAAAATTTCCCTCAGTCCTCAGTACTGCTGACATATTCAAGTATTCATTCAACAAACATTTACTTCACCAATACTATATGCTAAGTCCTATATTATTTATTGGAATTTTCAAAAGTATTTTAGTATATATTAATAGAAAATAAAAGGGAAATAAACAGTAAAAATATAAAAACTATACTGGTTTACATTCCTGGTTTTGTACTGGGATCTTACTAGAGTTAGCAAGTATCCATGGCAAGAGGGCCTTGTCCAAACATGGCAGAAGTAACTATACCACAGCCCTCCACAGCTGGCTTATTACTAACTGTACAGGCACATTGTGAGGGTTCTTGATTTCCAGCTGAGGGTCAGTCTCCTCACTCGGCATGACTTCACTTTCTCCACCTCAAGGCTAAGAGAATAATTTAATCCTGGACTTCATTCTCATTTCTGGACTAGAAGACCTACCTTTCGCCCATTTAACAACTACAACACTCTTTGATTAGAATGGCACACCCTGCTGAAGAAAGGCAATGGAGAAGTGAGAGGAGGAAGGAGAAAGCTGCAGGGCAGGGACAGCGGGCTTGCATCCGTCAAACCCTTTTAAACATTAGAAGCTCCAAGAGGCCTAACAACAGTTGTGGTATTGCGGCGGAGTCTGTGTACGTATGCAGTAGAAGTGCTCTCTTTCACCTCTGAAGCCTTCTAACACTTGGCTAGTGCCTCTGTGATAAAATTATAACTATTTGCATACATATTTTATCTCTTCTACTTAAAGCCAGAAACTTTTTGTTTGCTAGTTAAGGAAGTATTTAAAAATAAATTCAAACAAATCTCTTTTATTGCTCATCCATTTAGAAAAATAGGCTATCCTGAATAACAGAAATGTTATATATGTCATAATTTTTGAGATTACATAACTATTTCCCATATTGTTGTACATTGTTTTATAAATATTATGAATACATATTATATATGTAAAATATATATTTATATATTATATATAAATTACACACACACACAGATGCACACACACACAGGGCTGTCCAAAAAGCATGCAGCCATGTAATATGAAAATTTTTTTTTTTTTTATTGCTTTTTGGTATGTGGGCAGCTCCCTGGCTGGGAATCGAACCCAGCACCAGCGCCGAAGCCCTAAGCCACTACACCATCAGGGAACTCCCAAATTTATTTTTTAATTTTTTAATTTTTATTTTTTTGCTTTTTGGTATGTGGGTAGCTCCCTGACTGGGAATCGAACCCAGGCCGCAGCGCTGACAGTGCCAGCGCCGAAGCCTTAAGCCACTGCATCATCAGGGAACTCCTGAAAAATTTTTAAAGACATTTATGACTGGATTTTTTCCAGAGAGCCTGTGTGTGTGTGTGTGTGTGTTCCTTGTATCCCTTGAGAAGGTTCTTGGTTTTCTGAAAAAGGAAAGATTTAATAATAACCACTTAATATAATGATGTCAATGTGGTTGATTATTGTTGGTAGTAGAGTGCAGAGGTTCACTTCCTTCAACTCCATTTTTGTTCAACCTGCAGTTCCCATTAAAGCATTCAGTTGTCTCATTCTATGTTCAGGTTGTGAGTATATCCAATTGTATGTGCACAATTGAGTATGCTCACAAAGTAAAAGTTTATATGAAAATTGAGGGAAAGAGTAGTTCTGAATGCCCTTGTTTTCCAAATAGAAGAGCATTAACCCAAGTGCAGTTATTATATTTACTTTAACCAGCTTTTATTTAAAGTCTCTAAGACCCATTTCCCTGCCATTTCAAATACAACATCAAGAATATACTTAAAGATCTTCTTGATTAGTCAGGATCACCATTACTTATTAGCATCAGTTACTGAGCTACATTTCAGAGCTACCTGCTATGTGCTATGGATGCTATACTCCAGACAGGTAAGTATTCCATATAGATCATTGAACTAGACATAGTATACAAGGGCTGTCCATAAATTATCCAGCAATGTAACCATTCTTATTATATTGACGTGGCTGGATTTCTTTTCAGACAACTCTTGTATGTCACTAGCAAGGCATTATATTAAGGAATATTATAGGTGGCTGTTCGTCCTCTGTTCTTTCTACATTTGTTTTCCCAGAGTTGAGGAAGGAGTATGTGTTTATCCACCAATACCTCACTTTCCGATTACCTATCTTTCCTATTTCTCCACTAAGAGGGCTACTTGCTGCCTCCACCACAGTTTCTATCACTGTTCATCAAAACACTTATCTCTGCTGCTGTCTTCCTTCTTTTCTGCTGTCTCTCATCACCTCCCCATCCATCAGAATGCAAAAATTAGTCACTAAAAAACACACTATATAATATACTATGAAAGTATACATTTATTTCAAAAATTGACATATATATGCAAGAACTTCCACATCAACTTTAGAATAAATGTATTGAGGTCTGCAAAAATCTTACTGAAATTTTGATTTGCAGTTGTGTTGAATTTATAGATTAATTTGGGGAGAACTGACATCTTTATAACATTAAGTTATCACAGGGTATTTCTCTGTTACTAGTTTATATCTCCTTTAATCAAGTGGTAAAATTCCTCCATAACAGTTATGTGCATTCTTTTATAGGTTAGTTACTTAATAGTATTTGTTGCTATTGTGAATGTCAGTTACAAATTTTTAAAAAGAAAGAGGCCTTGCCCTATCAGATTTTAAACACAGTGCAAAGAACCACTGTCATAAAAAAAAATTTATGATAATAGACAGAAATAGACAACTAATAAGTGGAATATAAGAAAAATTCATATATAGTAATGTCGAGTTACTATTTACAAATCATCAGGAAAAGTACAAAGTGTTTGTATTCTGCAGGAAAAAAAAAAATGAAACAAACACTATACTTCACATACTATACAAAGGTAATTCCTGGGGGATTACAGGCCCAAATGTAAAATATAAAACTGTAAAGCAGATAGAAGAAAACACAGGAGGATTTGTGATATTGGGGTAAAAAGGGATTTCTTTAGACCACAACAACACAAACCATACTGTATTGACTTATGTGTTGAGGTATGATGATTCTTTATCAAAGGAAGATAACACAAACAAAATTAACAGGTTATATGACAAAGTCTAAAATCAACAAAGATTAACGCCTAGAATATTCAAGGAACTCTTGCTGAGCAAGATGTGAATAGCAAATTCACATTTATTTCCTCAGCAAATATTTACTGAGCATCTATTTCTTTAAGTGCTCCAGCTGTAGGTAAATACAACACAGATGAAACCCCTGCCTTTAAGAAACTTGAGCAGGGGAAACAAATAAATCAATACATAATAAAATATACTATGTTATGGTAAATACTATGAAAAAAGATAAAGCAGAGCAAAAATAAAAGGTGATAAAGAATACTCTTTTAGATAAGATGGTCAAGGATATGATATTTGCAGAGATCTGAATGAAGTGAATGAACAAATAAGGGAAGTTTCCTAGACAGAAGAAAGGCAGCAAGAATAAGTAACTCTAAGGGTAATAGGTAATAGCATATGAAGAGAGAACCAACCTCACTAATAATCAGAGAAATGAAAATTTAAGTAATGATATACCACTTAGCCTATGTAAGACCAGCAAAAACAATGTGAGATAACACCAAGCATCAATGAAAATGGAGGGAAAGAAAACTTGCATGTACTGCCAGTGAGAGTGTGAAGTGGAACAGTCAGCCTGGAAAGCAAACCAGCAGCATGGGTGAAATGAAGTATTAATATGTCCGTGCCCTATGCTGCAGACATCTTATTCTGGAAGATGAGAGATCTTCCAGAAGTCCTTAAGAGGACATTTATGAAAATGGAAATCACAAGAGTTGTATGTAGCAGGAAGTTACAGGGAATCTAGATGACCATCACCAGGGGACTAGGTAAGTAAGATGTGGCAGAAACATACTCTGAAATACCTCCAGCAGTTACAAATTACCATACACACACACACAGACACACACACACGATGCCAAAAAATTATACACATATTTTAAGAAAGGAAAGAACTGTCTTAAAATTGTAATACTCAATATATACTGATAACAAAAGATAAATACAAGTCACATTTGACTTCTGCAGTTATAAAAGATGCTTAAAGTGGTGACCATCAGCATCCAGACACTTCTGATAACGGCGAACTACTGCTTGAGCAATGTTGACCAAATGTGTCCACTTGTATCGCTGCACATGTCGTTCCAAATTCTTCCCGAAGTACTGCTAGTGTAGCTGTTTTTCTATGGTATAATGCATCCTTTAAGGTCCCCATGGATAGAAGTCAAGGGGTGTAAAGTCAGGAGAATGTGGAGGAAACTCAACAACATTCTCGAATTTCAAATACCACTTCAAAATGGTCTTGTGCTCCATGAAAGACAACTACCATTTTCTTCGACAGTCCTACTGTCACACGGTGAGGTTAGCATTCATTTGATTAACGTAATCGTTTGAGTGAATGTCATTCTACACATTGCTACTGTAATTCAATTCAACTTTGAAATTTAATACAGAGATAACATTACTTAAAATGTGTATACACTTTTTTGGCACCACACACCCCCACCCCCACCCCCCCACACACACACAGATTCAAATGTATAGGTTTTTTGTGGGGGGAATATAGTTTATAGAGGTGGAGTTGTGGGGAGGAGTGGTTAAAAATATTTAATAAGCAAGATTACCTGTAAATTGATAATTGTTGATGCAGGATAATGGAAATGGGGTTTAGTTATGCTATTCTCTTCATATTTACCATATATGTTTGAAATTTTCCATCATAAAAAGCATTTTTAGAGTGTTGAGTGAAAAAGAAACAGATCTATACAGAATATCATTTATATAAATTAAAAACACATGTGCATAAAACACCACTGTATTTTTTACAGATACTGATACATCTAAAACATCAGTGTGGATGTTTGTGGAGGGAGAAAATGAGAATGGAAATTGTGCATAAATATGAGCCATTTTAAATAAAATAAAACAAGAGAGAAGCCTTGTATTGCCAAAGCTGATAATGTGCCATTATATGAGGGGTCTGATTAATTCCATTTTTTTTCACCTGAAGTCAAGAAAACATTGAGCCAATACAAAGTGCTAGAGGATCACAGAGGAGGGACCAAACCTGACTTGGGAGGAGGGGGTATTCCTGCCCCACACATTAGACCCACTGAATCAGAATTTCTGGGATTGGGAAAGAAGTACTGCAGTTCAATTCCCATTTTACAGACAAGCAACTGAAGGAGAGTAAGTTAAATAACATTCCAAGCTCATAAGCCAGCAAATAGAAGAGGCAGAACTCAAGCCCAAGCCCAAATTGCCACTCTTACTCACTCTGCTACACTCTTCTCATTTAAAACCTGCAACACTGCTACCATATTGAACTTCCTAAGCTATTGTTATTCCACGATGCCACTTTTCTTGGCGACCACAGAAAAAAACTAAATTCTGTATATAGATTATATACCACACCCATCATCCTCATCCACTTTTTCAACAAATATCCTACTTGTCTACAATACAAATTCTCTCTTCCAGTCACACCAGTCCTCCTTTCAGGATACCCCCACCTTCAAGCTTCTAAACACTTTTCCAAACTGAAATATCTCTACTCTCCTCTATACTTACTTATATCCTACAGGGTCCAGTTTTTTACTCTTTCACATCATTAACTGAATGAACTAAAGTCCCACAGCTACTCCAAGAAGCTTCCCTGATGACTTCAGCACACACCTTTTCCTTCTTTAATTTCTTTTGCACTTACTCTCTGTGCCACTCAATTAGCACCTATTACAGTAACACCTCATTTATCCAGCATCATTGGGAAAGGAAAGTGTTCATCAGAACAAATTTCCTGGACAACTTAAGCATAAATTTAGGAAGCAGCAAGGTAGAGAAATGCTGACTTTACTTATAGGTAGACTTAGGCTCAAATCTCAGTTCTGCCACTTAACTAGCTAAGTGGCTTTAAGCAAGTTATTCACTGTGTCTTGCTTCATCATCTATAAAGTGATCATCACAAAGGTTTTGTAGGTATTAAAGAAATCACATGCAAAAAATATGGTAAATATTCTTTAAATCATGGCTATAATGGTACTCTCACTACTATTATGAAGTAAAACAAAATCATTTTATGGAAATAGTCATCAAATATACTATATATTTTGAGATTTTTCTCACAGGACAATAAATGTAAATTAATCATATCTTAATAATTCATTCAACATCTACTCATTCAGTAACTATTCATCAATTCAGTAAGGTTGCAGGACACAAAATCAATATACAAAATTCATTTATATACATTAAAAATGAACTATTATAAGAAGAAATTTAAAAAACAATCTAATTTAAATATAGTCAATAATGTTGCGACAACTATGTATAATGCCAGGTGGGTACTAATCGGTGGGGTGGGGGTAATCACTGCATAAATTATATAAATGTCTAACCACTATGGTGTACACCTGCAACTAATATAAAATAATGTTTAATGTCCACCATAACTGAAAAAATATTTTTAAATCTCATTTATAATAGCATCAAAAAGAATAAAATACTTAGGAATAAATTTAACCAAGGAGGTGAAAGGTCTGTTTGCTGAAAACTATTAAGACAATGATAAAAAAAATTGAAAAGATGCAAATAAATGAAAGACAGTCCATGCTCATGCATTGGGTGAATTAATATTGTAAAAATGTTCATATTACCCAAAGTGAGCTTATAGGTTCTATGTAATCGCCACCAAAATTCCAATGGTATGTTTACAGAAATATAAAAAGTAATCCTAAAATCTGTATGGAACCACAAAAGACCCCAAAGAACCAAATCAATTTTAAGAACAAAGCTGAAGGTGTCACACTTCCTGATTTCAAACTATATTCCAAAGCTATAGTAATAAAAACAGTATGGTATTGGCATAAATACAGACACAGACCAATGGAAGAGAAAAGAGATTCCAGAAATAAACCTATGCACACATGGTTAATTAATTTACAACACAAGAACCAAGAATATGCAATGCGGAAAACAGTCTCTTCAATAAATGGCGTTGAGAAAACTGGATAGCCACATGAAAAGAATGAAACTGGGCCCCTACCTTACACCATACACAAAATGTCTACTCAAAATGGATAAAAGGCTTGAATAGAAGACCTGAAACCATAAAACTCCTAGAAAAAAACATAGATGGTAAGATCCTTTACATCAGTCTTAGCAATATTTTTTTTGGATTGACACCAAAAGCAACGGCAACAAAAGCAAAAATAAACAAGTGGGACATCAAACTAAAAACTTCTGCACAGAGTGAAAAGACAACTGTTGAATAGGAGAAAAATATTTACAAGCCATATATCTGTTTACAGGTTAATTTCCAAAATACAGAGGCCAAAAAAATGTATATACAATTTAAGAAAGGAAAAAAACCGTTATTAAAATGACAATACTCAATATATACTGATACCAAAAGATGAATACAAGTCATGTTTGACTTCTGCAATTATAAGCAATGTCCAAAGTGATTACCATCGGTATTTATGTAATACACAGAAAACATCTCTTAAAAGTGTGTATACAGTTTTTTGGTACCACTGGTATATAAGAAACACCTACAACTCAATAGCCAAAGGGGAAAAAAACTACAACAGATTTTTTAAATGAGCAAAGGACTTGAATAATTCGTCATTTCTCCAAAGAAGGCATATAAGTGGTTAAGGAGTATATAAAAAGGTGCTCAATAATCACCAATCCTGAGAGAAATGCAAATAAAAACCACAATGAAATATCACCTCACACATGTTACCATGGTTATGATAAAAAAAGACAAGAGAGAAAAAGTGTTGGTGAGGATGTAGAGAAAAGGGAACTCTTGTGTACTGTTGGTGGGAATGTACATTGGTGCAGTGACTATGAAAAACAGTATGGAAATTCCTCAAAAAAATTTAAAATAGATTAAATTTTGAACCTCTTAATAAATATGCAATTATAAAAAAATAAAAAATAGAACTACCATATTATCCAGAAATCTCACTTCTGTGTACTGTACAGATTCAAAGGAAATGTTAATAAAAACAAGATTTCAAAGAGATATAAGCACTCCCAAATTCATTGGGAGTGTAATTCCCAATAAGCCAAGATATGAAAACAATCTAAGTGTCCAGCAGTGAACAAAAGGTTAAAGAAGATATGATATCTATATAGTGGAACATTATTCAGCCATGACAAAGAAGGTCATTCTGCAGTTTGTGACAACATGGATGGACCTCAAGAGCATTATGCTAAGTGAAATAAGTCAGACAGAGAAAGACATACATCCATGATCTCACAGGTGAAACCTAAAAATTTAAAAAAAACAAAACAAAACATAGATACAGAAAACAGATTGGTGGTTGCCGGAGGCAGGGCATGGATGGTCAGCTAAATGGGTGAAGGTGGTCAAAAGGTACAAACACTCAAGATGAATTAAATTATGGTGATGTAATGTACTGCATAGTGAATATAGTTAGTAATACTGTATTACATATTTCAACATTACTATAAAAGTAGTTCTTAAATGTTCTCAGCACAAAAAATTGGCAATTATGTGAAGATACAGGTGGTAGCTAACACTATGGAGGTAATCTTTTTGCAATGTGTGTTTAAAATCAACACATTGTGCACAATGTTTTATGTCACTAGTATTTCAAAGCTGGGGGGAAACTATAGTAATAATAATACTAGGATAACAATACATGTAAAATAATATAAATAAATATTATGGCAAGCTATGTGCAAAGTGACTAAGGATTCAACAGTGACTGAGACAAATATGGTTTCTGCACTCATGGAGTTTAGAGTCTGCTGGTCATTAAATAACTGCACTTTGTGTTATAGAATAAAGAATTGGACAAGGACCAGATCACTCAAGGTTCTGCAAGAACAGTAAAGAGTTTTGAGTTTTATTCTAAATGTTATGGGGGTGAAATGACAAGATAGATAATGTAAATGCACCAACTATTTTAGGAATTGTAGACTTTTTTTTCTCGTTTTTTTATAGAGTTAATATTGGCTAGTCTGACCTAGAGCTTCCATCCCAAAACAAAAGCAGCAACAATGATACAGAGCAATGAGTTTCAGTTTTGTTAAAAGGAGAAGCACTTTTTAAAAAAAAAATACATTTCTTGTATCCCATCATATAAAAACGTTAATAATGGAGCTAAACTAAGATGGCCTCATTGCATACTTTGATATTTCATACTGTAACCTCCTTCAGTTCTTTCTAGAAAAGAGTTTGAAAGCATGGATAAAGAATTGAGAACATTGGCCTAGGAATCAGAAGACTCCAGTTCTAGTCTTAACTCTGACTTCACAGCAAAGTAACATCATGAAAACCATTTAATATCTTTGGTTTCAACCTTTCCTTTGTTAAAATGGAGATAAAGCCTGGCATGCTTACTACACACAACAGTAGTGTGGGTCAAAAGTGATGATGTTCAGTGGGAATAGTCACCAACTAGATTACAAACTAGAAACTGCATCTTATTGCTTTTGTAATAAATTCTATTTGCTTGACTGATGTCCAAGTCATGTAGAAATAGTAACACCTCCAAGCAAGAACTAACACTGACAAATGGCCAAGCCAATTTATTATACAAATTGATAGGTGTGGCATCAAATGGAATCAATACACTTACTGAATACCTACCTACTATATCTGAGGTCCTAGCAATGCTATAGCCAACTGCAAAGAATAACTAAATTTGGTGCTTAATGGAAAATGAAGTTTATCTTTTAATTACTTATTGAGTTAAAAAGTCAATGAGTTAAAAGAGTAAATAATATACTCTCCTAGATTTCTCAATGTTTTCAACATGTTAAAGGTACTTACTTTTTATAAGTCACTGAAGTAGGTTATTTTTGTCCTTACATAGTTCATCTGAACTAGCTTATCTTCAAGTAAGTTGGATTCTCTTTTACAAAAAAGGAAAAAATTAAATAACTTGAAGTAGTTGATAAAGTGAAATAATAAACCTCCAATGCAGTAGTTAGAAATAGAGAATATATGTATGTATGTGTGTGTATATACACACACACACACACACACATACACGCATATATATGTATATATATATATGCGTGTGTGTGTGTGTGTGTGTGTGTGTGTGGTGAGATGGATAGACCTAAAGTGTTGCCTACGGAGCTGGAAGTTGTAAAAATTGGGAATAGGGGTAGATAAGAATAAATGAGTTAATTAATTAATATGAATTAAACAGAAGAAAGGCCCGACATGAACCAACGATGATACTGTGCCATGAAGTGAGGAGTATTATTAACTCTGCCTTCTATACTTATGGGGAAAAAAATAGATGATAGATTGATAGACAGATAGACAGATATACATACAGATAAATACACTAAGTCTTACTATTTAAAATATCTAACTCTACACATTTGGCCTGTATTATCAATATATTTTTTCATCTAAAAGATAAATGGTAAAACTTTAGAAAACATAGATGCATAAATAAATCTTGACAGACATGAGACACAGAAAAAGACATTAACTTTTTCCAGTTGTTGGTTGTTTTTAAATTGAGAGGTTGTATTTCTATCCTGTTACATGAAAAAGCATCGCAAATAACTTGACATCACCAAAATATGTAATTCTTGTCCAACAGACACTTTTTAGTCCATTTTTAAAACAAATGCATTGCACTCGTCATTGAAAAACAGCTAAAGAGGCTCTTGAGCCACTTCCTTGCTCGAGCCCGCTCCTACCTCTTTGGAGTGTACTTTCTCTTCAATAAAGTATCTCTGTTTCACCTCAAAAAAAAAAAAAAGAAAAGAAAAGAAAGAAAAGAAAAACAACTAAAGAATAACTATTTTCAAAAGAAATTTTGCATAGTCAAAAATACATCCATAACTAAAAATCTGCAGACCTACTTGAGTTTTATCTCTACTGAAAAGTGAACTTCATATTTAGAGTGATAAAAACTGAAATACACTTTTCCCTGGTACCATAATTCTGACTGATATCTTTTGGCTTTATATCATCGATTAAAATTTTTAAAGAAATACTATCTATAGTAGAAAGAATGCTCAGTCCAAATCTAAATAGAAATTCGGGTTCCTCTTAAGTGGTAAAATTTCTGCAGTTTCATTTTGGATTACAAATGAACCAAAATGATGAATAGTTCACCCTCTGTTATTCTCCTCTAAAAATGTATTTAATAATAAACAAAAAGAAAACCACTTCTAATGCAATTTTTTATTGTGGTAAAAAACGCATCAAAATTTACCATGTTAACCACTTTTAAATGTACAGTTCTGTAGTGTTAAGTATATTCACATTGTTGTGAAGCAGACCTCCAGAACTTTTTCATCTGGCAAAACTGAAACCCTATACCCACTAAAAAATAAATGTTCAAGGGGTTCAAATATGGATTCTATAAATACTGAAATGTATGACCTTAAGTTTCTAACTGCTTTTGCGTCAGTCTTTGTGTATAAAATAGAGTAAGTATAACACCTACCCCGAGACTGCAAAATGATGAATAGTCACTATTTTAACATCCTATGTTCCTTAGGCCATTCAAATATGTTACTAGTTTATTAATAAACTATACGTTAACCTTTTATGCTTTTTAGGTGACCACAGGTTTAAAGAATAATGACTTATATTTTCACAGAAAATTAGTGCCCTCAAGAAGTCATCGCAAAACAGTCCCTGATTCCCAAGCCAAATGAATCTTTGGCAATATCCTATGGTGAAGTATCTTTACGTATGCCAAATAAGGGAGAAAGATTTTCTGGCTGCTTTAATAAGCTTCAAGGCAAAACTTCTTATCCATTTCAAGTGTTGTTTCAGTAACCATTCCAGTAAAGAACTATAAAAAATACAAAGTCAACTACCGAATCCAAATAGCATTCAAGTAATATGATTGTTTTTTAATTTCCAGGTTTCAACACATCTACAGAGTAGAGCATCATGCAAGTGAGGCAATATTGTTTTTGTTTCCCTTAAGAACAATGAACCATTTATTTGTAGATTACTTGGGAGGGATAATACCCCAAACTTTGCTTCTTCCCTGTTGGTTATATATAACTTGGGAAGGTGGTAAGCTAAAACCCAAATAAAATCCTTATAGTGTAACATTAACTGAAATGGAGAAATGTAAAGGTCTACCTTCATTTCAGTTATCATGTCGGGAGAACAAAAATTTTTGCTGTTTTAACACTGCAGTGCATTGGACTTCATTGTCTTAAAATTCGCTTCAAAAGATGGTCTTTGATTTGATGTCTTATGTTAAATCCAGGTTATCTCTAATATCACCCACTTATGTGAATTAGGAAATCTTAATACTAATTCTTAAACTGTTACATCAAAAGTAGAAAAACAGGAGTTCCCTGGTGGTGTAGTGGCTTAAGGCTTCGGTGCTGGCGCTGTCAGCGCTGCGGCCTGGGTTCGATTCCCAGTCAGGGAGCTACCCACATACAAAAAAAAAAAGTAGAAAAACATGATCAGAATCATAATACAAATTTATTTTAAAAGGTATGTAAAAATTAATGGTACATAATATTAAACCATCTGGCTCTTCAATTTTTTTCTTAATTCTTTTTTCTCAGTTTCCAAATATGAAAACTATAATTCCCTTTTTACAAAGTAAAGGGCAATCCATGACCCACAGTATGGATAAATTCTTCAATATAAACATGTATTAAAAATTACTACTCTTTATGGAACAAAGTAGTAATAATTTAGAATCTACAATCCAACGCAGGTAATAAATAGTAACACCAATGCACTGTGAGTTCATGTAAATTTACTCACAGCATCCGGTAAATAATGTGCTCAATGCTTTAAATAGTTTAAGGCTGAATGGAATCCATCAAACAATTTTATAAACTAAGCTCTGAATCATAATCTACCAGAAGAAATGACAATTTGCTTATTTTTCCTGTTCGGGCTTCTTTTCATAAAAACTTCCCTTTTCACAGGTACAATGAATTACATATACAAATAAGTAAAAGGAAAACAAGAAATCTGAATGCTGCTTTTACACGAAGTTTTGCACAGCATGGTTACTTTCAATGGTTTGTACAGAAGAAACTCTAACTACTGGTAAAACAGAGTTTTGTGCAGATGCACCTATCACTAAAATAAGAGTATCTATGCCCTTTCTAGTAAACATAAAAAAAAACCCTCCCCTCAGCTGTTTTAGTAGCCTGGTGTATTGCTGGGTTAAGTGATCTCTTCACTTGTTAGAGAATTAGAAAACAGCACATTCAAGAAACATTCAACTTGTGCCTGTAAAAAAGTTAAACGAGTAATTCTTTCATCACTGGAAGAAAAGAAGTTTTAGAAAGTAACTCTAAATTATGAGAGTCTCTTTTTTTGTTTGTGGAAAATGCATTTAACCATGGAACAATGACTGAGACAGAATAATTTGTTGCTAGACATTGACTTCATTATGATCTTAATTAATTATAAAACTCTAACCTGGATAATTTCAAAAGATTGAACTTTCTAAAACATTCTAATAGACTTGTTAATATTGTAGCCTTCTTTGGCAGGAAAAATAATATGCCCAGAATCCCCCAATAGTAGATTCAGGTCTTATTAAGCTCATTTTAATGTCAATCGACCAGATAAAATATTGTCAGTCATCAACAGAAAAAAAAAAATATGAAAGCTCCACAACCTCAGGATTCACTAAATGGAAAATGTAACTTGGAAGTCAGCCAAAGAAGAGAACCAGTCATACAGTAATAAATAAACATAGTGAAAATAGAGAGGGCTCCCATGACTTTCAAACATCAGAAAAATGTGTCTCCCTTAGTCATAGTAAATTCTGGTTGTAAAGATTCCCATCAATACACCCACAACTGGAGGAGAGGGTCAGAAACCCCCATTACAGCCACACAGGTGGAAACTCATTAGACTTACAACTGAAGTACTCTCACTGATAAGCAATATATTTCACATTATGTCAATTTTTTATAATCTACCTAGACTGGATTATTTCATATCAAACAAGCCCAAGAACTGTCCTTTATTGTCCTCCAATTTACTGACAGTTCATACCTGTTAGAAAATCTAAGAAATTATTAACCTTAGATTTCGCTGATTTCTTTTTTCTTTCTATATTATTCATTTTGATTTGACCAAATGACACAATTGGACAGCATCTGCCTGTAGCAGTATAACTTAGAAAACTGAAAGATGTCCCATAAGCCTGTGATAGTGCCTTTTTTTGTCTGAGTAGGGCTCTGAACGCAAAATAGTACTTATTTCTTGTTAAATCTCCATGAATTTAGAAAGATGCGAAATTATTCTCTGCCCTGAAAAAGACCTGAAAAATTTTAAAACATCATCAGTATTGTAATTATCTGAAAAAATATCAACAGTTAACTACAGAGACTATCAGAAATGTGCACATTGTATCATAAATACCTATTCATTTAAAGTAAATGTACAAAAGATAGGCTTCTTTATTAGAATGGAGTGTGAATATCCTTTATTTGGGTTAAAGCTACTTAAATGAATTGGTAGATGATATGGGAAAGTAACACTAACCTGTACCTATTCCTTTGCCTTTAAAATTTTTTTAAATACATAAATTAAAAAAAGGTCATTGTTTACTTTAATTCATTGTTACTAATGACTAAGAAAAATGTGATAAAATAGACAACATGAAGTATCTCTAAGAGATCTTTAATACTTAAAGGGCTGGTAAACCTAAAATTACGTGTTTTTCATCTTGGTTTCTGTTTGGAGTTTGACACAAATATCTCCCTCCTTCGACTTTATTCTAAATGACAGCAGGTTACTATAAAACATACACAATTCTTCTACATTCCAAAGATCCTAGCCTTGCCAAGAAGGAAAGCAAAATCAATAATGAGAAATAAATCTGTAGCATAAATAAATTCTCAGTGCACACTGTAGAGACAACCAGCCAGCAAAGGAAGATGGACTTAAAAAGCCTCGTGAATTTAGGTAGAAATATTTTTCTACATTTAAGAAGTATTTCTAAGGAAAACATTTAAAGAAGGTATGATACACTCTTAAGCCAGTACCATCACTGCCTCTCCAATCAATAACTGGTTCTTTTATAACTAATATCAAGACATTGCCCATATTGGAAGATTTTTCAAATAAATGCCACCTTATTCAAGTTCCCAAGAGAAAAATCAAATTGAGCTGCATATGCTCCTCATTGTTGATTTTAAATTAATATAAGCATGCTAAGTTAATGATCAAATGAAAGTACTTAAATTTTGCTTAGAATAGCAATGGTATTGTAAACTTTAATTAATTCATCTCATGCTTAATGTTACAAATTATATTACATATATATTGACAAAACAACTTATTGTATCTTTTGTAACTATATAACAAAAGAAAAAATAACAACTCTAATCCTGTCTGTTACATTTCAAAGCTCTAATAAACGAGTCATGAGATTTATGTAAAGGGCAAATAGGCTATTACTGATATGTTACATAGGACTCATTCTAACTTATACTTTAAAATGTTTTAATTTAAATATACTTTTTAATAAATAATGATAAGGAATTAGTATTGTATGAATGGTTATTCAAACATACATATTATGTAAACTTCCCTACTGACAGGGCAAAAATTTTATCATAAAATATTATATAAAATACATCAATAAACCATACTTTATATCATTTTTATGTCTATTTGCTTTCCTCTGAGCTTAAGTTTATCCTGTTACAAATAATTACTTATCAATCTCTCTGTGCTTTATTACAACTAGGTAAAATAGAATTGACATTTTTTAACACCTCAGATGACTTGTTTCCTGTTTTCCAAGATGGTAGAACGGAAACTCTGATCAAGTGATTTTCCTGACTAAAAACCCAAAGAAGCCTCAGGGATGAATTCAAAATTCTTAGCCTGGGTTTCAGAACTGCCCTTTGCTTACCATCTTCCAAAACCCCCCTCCCCCAAACACATACACAACTAAAGCGCTACTGAACTTTGTTTCTAGAAAGGATAATCCCTCTCACTTCTCCACTTCTCCCAAGTAGGAACGCTCCCTATGCTAAAAGCCCAGTTTACTTCTCTAGCAAAGCTTATCTTGTTCTCTGCTGTATCACCCTTGCCTCATACAGTTCCTGCAGAGAGCAGAACCTTGAATAAGTATTCATATTTTGTGAGTCAATTAAGCCAAAGATTTTTAAAGTTTTTTTTTTTAACTTTTGCTTTTGAAGGAGGGATTTCCTGGGAACTTGGAAAATAATAAATGCTCACAAATGTTATCTTCTGTTGCTTCCCCTCCCTTATTTAAAAGGTTACTTTTTAGTCAAGTGGCTTTAGTGTTTTCCTTAGTAAATAATACCAAAAATTTTACATGGAGGTATGGATATAACAACAACAAAAGTCCAGGAACATTATATGATTTTCTTTTTTCATTTTGCTCACCTGCAAAATGAAATTTTGAATTTTGAATTTTGAATTTTTATTACTTAAATAATAAAACTTTTAAAGAGTACTATTGTATACTATAAAAAGGGGTTTTACTCAAGTATTTTTGTTTCTCCCTTCTACCAATTTAAAAGGTAGAAAGGAAATTTAGATACTCCACAGAGAGGAGTAAGAGCACGCTAACCAGGAGAGATATTTTTTAAATTTTTTTTTATTTAAATAAAAGTCTATTATATTAGACTTTGCTTTAAAGTCTAATCGCCTACTGACTATTAGCCATAGCAGGCAGCTGTTCACTTTAACTATGTCAGTCATTTCCCAGTCATCACTTAAAAATGGTCCCTTTATGTCAGTAGTTCTCAACCCTCCTAATGCCGCGACCCTTTAATACAGCTCCTCATGGTGTGGTGACCCCCATAACATTATTTCCGTTGCTACTTCATAACTGTAATGTTGCTACTGTTATGAATCGTAATGTAAATATCTGATATGTGTTTTCCAATGGTCTTAGGTGACCCCTGTGAAAGGGTCATTCGACCCCCAAAGGGGTCACGACCCACAGGTTGAGAACCGCTGCTTTATGCTAATCTCCTAAGATTCCAAAAAGTTTTTAAAAACCACTTGACAAAAGCTAGCCATGTACCCCACCAAAGTGTATCTCACTCCTTCCTAAATCATTTTTAAAAATTCAAATATTCAGGCACTTTCCAATCCCATCTACTAAAGCTAAAACCTCTTTCACCCTCCTGTCTTCTTTCCTGTCCAGGACCCCTAGAGGATTCCAGTAGTGACACCCTTCACGAAAAGAAAAATGTGGTTCAGAGCAATAAATAAAACCTCTTTACAAGATGATAAAACCAGGGAGTTCCCTGGTGGTGTAGTGGCTTAAGGCTTCAGCGCTGGTGCTGTCAGCACTGCGGCCTGGGTTCGATTCCCAGTCAGGGAGCTACCCACATACCAAAAAGCAAAAAAAAAAAAAAGATGATAAAACCAAATAGTGTTTCCCAACTAATGTCCCCCCATAAAAAATTAGATCCCAGTAAAAATTCATTATCTTCCTTGAGTCTGTCTTCTCTCTATGCTTTCTTTCGCAAATACAGGCTGTCCACATTTGATGTCTCCACTTTCTTACCTTACAGCCAACTCTCTAAAACACTGCATTTTAGCTTGGGTTCACGCTACTGAAACTTTTTTCCCTAAGGTCACAGGTGACCTTTTTCTTAGAAGTCACCTTCTTTGACTTCTGTGATGCCAATCCTTTATGAGTTTCCCTCATATCTCCCCAGTGTTCCTTTTCAGTCTCTATTTCAAATTCTTCTTCCACCTATCCCTTAAATATTCCCAAGGTTTCATCTTGGATCTCTTCATACTGTCTCCCTGGACAATCCCATGAAGATGACTTCATTCCCAGCTCATGGCTTCAAATGATAGAGAAACAAAGAAAACATATTATATGGGGTGAAACAGGCAAAACTAATCTCTGCTGTTAAAGTTGGGGTGGTAGGGAGGCACAGCGTGTGTGTAGCTTCTGGAGGGTTAGTAATGTTCTTTTTCTTAATAAGCATGCTTAGTTACACCAGTGTCTTCAGTCAGTAAAACTTCATCAAGCTATACACTCACGGTATATACACTTTTCTACATAAGTGTCATACTTCAGTAAAGGTATTTTTTAAAAGAAAGAATGAGATAAATCTGAATTCAAATACCAGGTCTGACATATGTTTCTTGGCCAAATTACTTATTTTATTAAAGCCTTAGTTTCCTCACCATTAAAATGGAGATTATAATACCTACTTCATCACACTGTACAGAATAAAATACAAGTAAGGTGCTTATTAGCACAATGCTTGAAACTCAAGCACCTTGTGCTTACAAACGTTACTTCTCTTCCCCATCCTTTCTCAATTCTGTATCCACAGCCTAATTAGACACTCCCTCCACACTCAAGCTGAAAACCACATACCTGATTCCTCCCAAAGTGCTCCTTCTCTAGGTCTGAATAGCACCTCAAACTGAACTCATCTTCCTTCGTACACCTATCTGTTCTTCCTCCGATAATCCCTACAAGTCTATGACTGAACCTTCTACCCACAATTAAAGTCATCTTAGAAATCGTAATTTTCACATTTAGGCCACCAAGTCCTATGTACTCCACATCCAAAGACATCCACTGGACTGCCCGTAGTGTAGAAAAAATGATATATTACTACAGCAGCTTACTTGTTACAGTAGCTTCTTAACGTATTTGTCTACCCTTTATCCCACCCTCCATATTACTTCCAGAATGATTCTTCTAAAGTGCATCTCAGATGACGTCATGTTCTACTTAAAACTGCTTGTCTTCCAGTTCAAGGTATCACTCAAGGTCATTCTTGAAATAATCCTGTTTAACGTGCCAGATCTATCCCCTTTAGTACATCCAGTCATACCAACCTTCTTGCATTTCAACAAATACACCATACTTTTTAATGCCTCCATGTATCTTCATGTTTCTCTCCCTAACATACTCTTTATTTGCCAACCCCCCGCCCAAGTTGGCTAATTCCTCATTTCATAAATATCCTCTTAGAAAAATCTCCTGAGACTATCATCGACCTAGGCTGCATTCACTGTCCTTTGTCAGAAGGCCCATAGCACTTTCTGCATACCATTATAGTGCTTGTTACCTGGTGTGATAATCAGGACAGAGAGTCCCTTCTGGATAGTGAGTTCCTGGTGGGCAGAAACTGCTGCGTAATTCACATATGGCTCAAGAGAGCTCATCAGAGGTGACATTTGAGAGACAGTTAACATTTTTTAAATGAATAAAGAAATGGGGGAGACAGCAAAAAGCAAAAGTATTATCCTCATCTCATAAAATGCATACAAACTTATACTATCATAAAATAGTTAAACAGGTTTTTAAACTAAATGTTACTTCGACAAAAACACAATTTTATTAAAAAGCTCTATTTTCTCAGGCCATTCTATACAAAGAACCAGAAGATTTATTTCAAATTTTTTAAAAATTAACACTTCAACATCGTCCTGGATATGCTCCATTGGCCTTGCCTTTGCGCCCTGCTGAGATCTGGGAGGCTGATTTCTATCTACAGAGGACGTGGTCAGGGCTCCCCTGCCCTGTGGCTTCCAGCTGGGTTCTACAGAAAGGAGGCATCAGCCGATGAGGGCTGGAGAAGAAGGTCCCCTCCCTGCTAGGCCTCCAGCCTCTGTTTACAGTGAGTTTCACAATGGCTGTGGTCCTGTTGAAGAAACCACAGCTTCAGGAGGGTGGCCTTTCTGCCACCACCACAGCACTCAATCAGGTTCTGGTAACTGCCCTCTCCCTTTTCCCTTTCAAGACCTAGGAGGGTAAAGCTTCCCTTGTTGCTAATTCCTGGGTGTTCCTCCACCCTTTGTTGGTTTGAATCCTGCATACTCGTACCTTCATTAATCTCTCTTCAATTATCCTTTTAAGGGAGCTATCCTGCTGGGTCTCTGACTAATATAAACAGAAACATTTTGTCAACTAGCAGCACTGTGGCCAGTGCTTCCTAATATTCTGAGTTCTCTTGTTAATGATATCCCAATCCTACAAAAAAGCATCAACAGCCTTTAATGTTTGGTAAAAACATGCCTATACCCTAATCTCTCCAGTACAAAATTTAGAAGTCTAACTCACTTGTATAACTGACCCAGTACCAATTTCAACTCAAAATTAATTAGTAAGTCATTCCCCAAGATAACCTCCTACCTGAAAAAATTCCCCAATATATACGCACATACACACATACACACGTGTGTAACGTATTTTATGGTAAGAAATCTCACCCAAGTGTTTCCACTGCAGTATTTCTAAATGAAGGAATAACAGTATCAGTCTCTCAGTTTAATTCAGGGTTTAAAAAAATGTCTATTGCAACACCTTTAATAGTGTCCTAATAATAGCTACTGCTTAAATACACTGACAAAGTGTAATCATCACATAATTTTAATCAAATTATAAACAACAAATGGCACGATGCTGGGAAAAAAAGAAACGAAGGAAGTGTCGTTATTTTTTCTAATATGGAAATGACTACATAACAGATTCAATACGGTGGTACTATTGCTCCTGGACCACATGGAACTTTCCAGATGCCCTAGTCTAAAAACAAACAAAAAAGCCAATAGACCATATGTTAGTTGGAAGAGACAATAGTTAGAAAAGACTCATAATTAGAGAAAGTTTTTTCCCTAGACATTACATACTCCTATTTATTTCTGACTAAAATTTACCAAGTAAAGTAAGTTATGCCAGATTACTTACCTTTAGATACAGAAAGAAGGGAGAACCAGCTCTACCTGAAATAAGACCTGAGCTTATAATTGGCATCTTCCTCTCTGACAAGCATTACATCCCAGTTGTTAAATCTTAGATACCAGTAAAGAATTTGGAGCTATTTGTGGAGCACTTTTGGTGGCTATAATTCTGGCCACCTTTTTAACAGTTGTAAATGCTTCACTTAACCTTCTTCCTTAACCTCTCTCTCCTCTATTGCCTCTCACCCCAACTAAAAATGGCACTATCCAAGCATTCACCTCCCTCCCACTCCCCACCCTCACAACTCCATTATTTATTTTTTTCCACCTTAAGAAATACACTGAGGCAAAATAGTTAGAATGGGCGAGGCAATCAGAAAGTTGAGTTTGAATCCCAACTTACTTGGTGGCCTTGGACAAGGTATGAACTTCACTGAGACTCAGTTTCCTATATGTAAAATGGGGACTCTGTTTACTTTATGAAGTTATTAGAGGGATTAAGCAAGAAAATAAGCCAAATACAAAAAAGACAATATTGTATGATTCCATTTATACAAAGTTCCTAAAACAGTCAAATTCACTGTGACAAAAAATAGAACGTTGGTTGCCACAGGTGGGGGAGGGGGGAAATGGGGAGTTATTATTTAATGGGTTCAGTTTGGGAAGATGAAAATGTTCTAGAGATAGGTGGTAATGGTTGCACAATAATGTGAATGTACTTAATGCTAATGAAGTGTACACCTAAAATGGTTAAAATGGTAAATTTTATGTTATATATATTTTAGCATCACGGAAGCAAAAACAAGAAAAGAACATTGTATCAATAATCCATATCAAGAGACTGCCCCTTCCATAGTGAAAAGAGTCACAAAAGAAAAAACCCTTCCCTTTCCCTACTCTCCAAAATGAAGCTAACTGGCAAAGGAATACAGAAGAGTTCATCCATCAAAATTAGCCTGAGCCTTTACAAGTTAAAAACCTCAATAACCCCAAATCCCAAACCAATCACCTTAGATAACAAAAGCATAAGGATTGCAAACAAAAACCAGATTCCACTTATGATATAGCACTTTTAGAGTTAAGTAATTGTATAGGATTGTGGTTAACTCACACTATAACAGTATTTTTCATTTAATCAAAATACTGACATGAACTATTAACTAATCTAATCTAAGATTTTTCTGTTGAATCAAATCCGTACCTAAGCCTTCTTAAAATATATACATGAATCTCTCATTTTAAAAGAGGCAGCTGTTGTATAATGAAAGAAATACTAACCTTGGAACTAAAAAATCTCAATATGGTTCAGCTCTGCCACGTGGTATCTGTATTACCCTATCTGGATAAGTCAACTTCCATTTATAAATTTCAATAGTCAATGGGAATTATCATCTACCTCACAGAATTGTTAAAATTCAAATAAAATAAAGCACATTAAAATACCTTCAAACTTTATAAATGTCTAATCACTACATTGTACACTTAGAAGTAACACAACATTGTATGTCAACTGTAACTGAAAATTAAATTATTTTTAAAAGTAAAATAAAATACTTGAAACTATAAAGTAAATTCCACTTATATTTGTTAAAACACAGAAAGAAATATTCTACCAAAATTTCACATTAAAAATATATACATATTTCATAGTAGCATAACTAGGTAATCTCCTCCAGCTCTAAAATTCACAGAAAGACTATTAAAATACCTATATTATAGCAAACACTTCTTTAGAAATTATGTATTAATCCTGGTATCAAATAATAAAAATACTGGGGAGGAAATGAGCTAGATATTGTGATAACCTTTTGTGATATATTTATAATAGGTTACATCCTCAATTCATTTATTCCACAAATATTAATCAGAATTCCAAGCACTCCAGTGGGAATACACTGGAGAAGACATCATGGTTTTTGTCCTCTGGGAGCTTCCAATCTAAATGGGAAATGAAACTTAAACCAAAGGTCACATAAATAATTAATTTGTGATATATGTGAAAAGGAAGAGAAGTTGTGTGAGCACAGAGTAAAGGGGTCTAATCCAATTTGGGTAATTTTATGCCAGTTGTATCATCCTTTCTCAACCCATAGGCTTTAAGTGTCCAATAAATCTCAGCTATTTCTATCACCATCATTATCAGAAAAGCCTTACGTTCCACGGTCCTCCTTAGGAACTGTATCTCTGGGTTTGGTTTGGGAGATAAGAGATAGTATCTCTGAAACTTCCCAGAACTTATTACCTTGGAAAACCCAGATAAACAAGACCCATCACACAATTTGGTAAAAACCAAAACCAGGCCCCAGAAAACAAAGCTCATCATCCCAAATTTGACTCATATCTCACATATCCTTGACCAATTATGCTGATGCTGAAAGGTTTCCTCATTGGTACTTTGAACGCACCTGAAATGCTCTAACCCCAAATCTTCTCATAACTGATTCTTTCACTATTACTCAGGCTTCTGTTTGAACATTTCCGTCTCCAAGAACCTTCCCCTGACTACCCACTCTAATGCAGCCTCCCAGTCACTCTCTATATTATTATATCACCCTACTTCATTACTTTTACAACACTTATGACTATCTGAAATTGCCTATTACATTTATTTACTTGCATATTACTATATGTTCCTCTTTCAAACTTGAAAGTCAGTTTCATAAAAGAAGGACCCATTTTATTCTCTCCATATCCTCAAGATACAGCTTCCTTGCCCAATATCCCCACTTTTGTTTAGGTGGTTCAGGTACAAGGGAGCAATATTCCCGCCCAGAGGATGAAGGATGACTGATTTAAACCAATTATGGTAATCCCGTTACCTCTGCGGGTAATTGGTTTCCCGGAGGGAAGTTGACAGTTGTCTTCAATAAGGCATAAGAAGATATCAGCTAAGCAACCTCAAGAAAAGGTTTTCCTTCCTGATTAAGAGACCTGGAGAAGGAAAATCCCCACCCTTCTCCCAGCCTTTATGCTTGGTTGTACAAGGAAGTGACATGGGACATCTGATGCAGGGATATTGCACTTCTGAGAGGGAAACCATGAGGATGGAAAAGGTGACCCTGAACACTGATGCTCTTGATTTCACTGTATCAACTCTGAAACTACCTCTTCCAGATATCCTGTTACATGAGATTTATTTTTAAATTCTGATCAATTAAGCCATTTTCTATCTCCTGTTTTGATACCTACAGCCAAAAGTGTGATAAACTCTTAAGCCTGTTTCTTCTGTAACATTAACAGAAAATAATACCTACAAGTCTAGTGGATTCTAGAGAGGATTAAATGAGACAATGCAAGTAAAGGCCAAACGTAAGCAAAATACTCAAATGATAACATTGCTGTTATTGTTATTATTAAACAGTAACCTTCTATGTCACTACTCCACAAGCTCTTTATGTAGTAGTTAGGATTTTGTTACAGAAAACACTAATTTTAATCCTGTTTAAATAAAAACATTTGTAATAATTCATTTACCTAGCTTTCGTCTAGCAGTAGCTTTTGGTGCTTTCTCAAGTTTGAAGTAAATAAAAGGAGAATCAAGGCAAATATCAGATTATTAATGAAAAATAATCATGTTAATTTCAGAGGAGAGCCTGTTTTTAGCATCAACTCCTCTCTTAACTTACATGGACGAGATACATATATTTTTTTATTTACTATTCTTAATATTTCATCACTATTTTAATATGGCTTAATCAAAAATTAAAGCTTTCGTAGTAATTAAAACTATTAATATCTACAATTACAAAAAAAAAAGTATTTAAAAATAGAAAAATGGAACAAGGTGTTTACTTCAGTCTACAATTTTTTTGTGTCAAACTATAGAGGTTGCCAAAAAAATGTACACGCATTTTAAGAAAGGAAAAAACTGTATTAAAATTGTAATACTCAATATTTATCAATAACAAAAGATAAATACAAGTCACATTTGACTTCTACAATTACAAGAGGTTACCATCAGTGTCCAGACACTTCTGATTATGGTGAACTACTGCTTGAGCAACATTGATCGAAGCGCCCACTTGTACCCCTGCGCATGCCCTTGAACACATCACACACAGTACCATGCATCTCAAGCTGATCATGAACGTGAGCAACTGTTAGGTGTGTTGGACATTCTGTTGCATACTCACGCCTCCTTGTTTCTGTACTTCCACAACGTTCTCGAATTTCAAATACCACATCAAAATGGACCTGCACTCCTTGAATGACAACCATGCTTCCACCATTTTGACTGTCCTGCCTGTCACAGGATGATGCTAGCATTCATTTGATTAACACCATCTTTTGAGTGAATGTCATACTACACATTGCTACCAAATTCAACTTTGAAAATACATAGATAACATCTCTTAAAACGTGTGTGTGTGTGTGTGTGTGTGTGTGTATTTTGGCACCTTGGTATTTAATATGCCATGAAGCAAATTAATACAGAAGATCAAAAGTAGAAGACCTCCAGGTCATTATTTCAAGCTCGTTCCAGCTGAATTGTGATTTAAAATGCTATGATGGATCCTTACTGTTAAAAAGCTGTTTAGGATCCTATCTGAAATAAAATAATAAAAATTCTTAAAGTAAAATAAGAAGGTAGCTCTGTCATTATTAAAGAAGTGACACCAGGGAGTTCCCTGATGGTGCAGTGGCTTAAGGCTTCGGCGTTGGCGCTGTCAGCGCTGCGGCCTGGGTTCGATTCCCAGCCAGGGAGCTACCCACATACCAAAAAGCAAAAAAAAAAAAAAAAAAAAAAAAAAAAAAAAAAAAAAGTGACACCAACTTAAGTTTCTCTTTTAAAGATGAACAAGAAACAAATATTAAATCCCCCATTGCACTGGAACTATCCAGGCTCTTCTGAGTCCAGATAAATTTTGGTCCTGTATTACAAAAACATAATTAACTCCACTTTTCAAAAACCTTTAACAATTACCTACTCTGACAAAAATTACCAGTTATTCATTATAACCATCCATAAATTTGGGCAGCTACAGGACTATGAAAAGTTGCCTGAAATAACTCTATTCTTCCCCGGATGGAAAACTGTTCACCTGTTTTTTCAATGTCCTCGCCCAATAAATAAGATGGTAAGAATAGCTTCTACTACTTCCCTAACATTACTGAAAATGAGTAGGACATAAATCTTGGTGGACCACCCTTCAGATCACTTTGTGTAAAATACATGGAGTTTTGATATAATAGTCAAATAACTCTCACAGTCCTAGTAATGTTAAGTTATATACATGTTAACAAAACCTTACATGAATAGATGTTGCCTATGTAAAGAATACACAATATCTGATAAGCTTTAAAATCTAAAGCCACTTATATCTTACTCCAAACTCTTCACATGTTAACAAATATATCTTATTCCATTGCTTCAATGCTACTTTAAGTCCTCCCTTGGGGAAACAATAAGTTATTAATAAAAGTAATATTCTAGCATATGTTTACAAAGGCTTACATATTACATGCCAATAACATGTCACTAGCATGCAAATATTTTGTCATTCCCATACCAACAGCAAATAATGCACATACAATAGTAGAGAATATTCCCATGTACTCTAAAACGTAATTATAATTATCTTCAGTACATATTTTAAATTATACATTCCCAGCAGCATTATCATATCTTTTAAATTGCGTACATTAATCCTCAATGCTATGTTGGTACATCAATTTAACAATTGTGATTTCTATGGAACAAAGAAGATTCTAAATTCAAAAATTTTCTCCCAAGTTTTACTTCCAAGTCTAAACTATTGGGGTGAAATGTTAATAAACTGCAACCCATGTATTTCAACCCCCGCCCCACAATGTTTTAATTTTAAAACAAAAAAAATTCTGTTTTCTAGTATATTTGAAGATGGAAGACACAGTTGGTCCACTACTGCAGAACAACTAAAATTTATTTTTTTTTCCTCTGGAATTAGTTTTATATGACAAACTAGCTCTAAAGTGGGGAAATAAACCTTTTTTTTTCCTTCATAGCTCTGAAAAAATATAATACAATATTAATACTTTTTCTAAGAGTCAAGATAAATCTGGATAAACAATGCTAAAATTTAACTTTCAACATCTTACACATGTTCTTTTCTTAAGGTTTGTTCCTTCAAAAGACTCATTTTTTTAATACTTCTAAAATCATGGAAAAGAGATCAATCAAAAGAAAAGCTGTCACAGGTGGGAGAGGAGGGGGGGGGAAGCTAAATATAAGGTGATGGAAAGAGAGGACACATTAGGTGGTGAACTTATTATACATCAAGTTGACAATGCACTGTAGAATTGTACGCCTGAAACCTATGTAATCCTTGCTAACAGATGTCACCCCAATAAGTCTAACAATAAAAATGAATTTAAAAAAAAAAAAAAAAACTGTCACAGACAAGACGACATATTACATACAAGTTCTTTATCATTTTGCAGGAAATATCCTGGGGACTGGGAAGGGGAAAGTCAATTTAGTATCATTCAGAAAATTTCATTCCCATTATGGTATTCCTTTATTAGTTTTAGAAATCTTGAATTGCGTTAACTGCTTGTCAATCAAGTTTCTAAACAGATATGTATTACTTCACTTGTCTTAACTTTATTTCCTTTAGAAAGAAAGAAAAGGGAGGTTTAAAATCTTTTGGGAGTGAGTGACTAAATAGTAAAAAAAAAAAAAAGGGATAAGGTGATGCTAGCAGATACTAATCCAATAAACTTTCTTTTTTATATTTTAAATGTTCATTTCTGTAACCACATAAAAATGGGCATTTATATAATGTTTCTTGGTATATTCAACTAAAAGTTACATAATTCAAAAACCAAAGTTACTTCTCAGAGCCCCAGGTTACAAGCACAGTTTGGTTCCTGCAGTCTCTGCCTAGTTTACTTAATATAATGTCACTGGTTTGTACATATGCTCAACTTTGCTTTATAAAAGACACATCTTTCTCTGCTATTACATACTTTTAAAGGATCAAATTCGTTCAATAAAAAAGTAATATTAGTACTCATCAATTTGCAGGTGGCAGTTATCTTTCTGTAGCAGTATGGCTTAAAGTTCAGCAACATTTCATATAGGAGTTGTTTACAACTACAATGTCTAATTTTAAAACTTCAGTGATCAAACAAAATTCCTAGAAGAAAAAAACTGGAATAAACAATAATTCTTCATTATATAAGCATTATACCAAGCTTGTCCAACCCACAGCCTGTGGGCCGCATGTAGCCCAGGATGGCTTTGAATGCAACCCAACACAAATTCATAAACTTTCTTAAAACATTACAAAAATTATGCAGGGACCTTATTTATTCATTCATTCATTCATTTAGGTTCTTCAGCTATGGTTAGTGTTAGTGTATTTTATGTGTGGGCCAAGACAATTCTTCAGGGACGCCAAAAGATTGGACAGCCCTGCAACGTTCACTCCTAAAATTTCTATGCCTTCCCCGCACCACACTCTTATTTGCAGTCTATCAAAATGGAGGGTATAGCCTCAGGGTTAACCAATGGTTGAGATTATGTTTCTGATCAAATCTTTAAATTCCCTTATATTTTATTATACAATGCTGTTCCCCAAATCTGTAGCATCCTACCCTAGATGAAGAAGGCTATTTGGTGTACTGAAAAATGTATCAGTTTCAACCACACGTTCTAAAGTTAGAGAAATCTGTGTTAGAAAGCCAGCTAGCAGTGATTCCCTGGGCAAGTTACTTAACTTTTCTTAGTTCTTTAATGGGGAAAAAAAAAAATCACTACCTTGCAGAATTATTGGGAGAATTAGAGAAATGATGCATAAAAGCACTGAACACAGTAACTGGCACATAAAATGGCAAATAATAATTACTGTTTTGCTGTTATTGGCTGTTTTTAAAATACCACTAAGCTACAGAATGTAGAACTCAAACTTATTTTGGAAGTCAATGAAAAAGATTTTTTTCACCTTAAAAAAATTCCTTTGAGTCTAACATCTTCATTTATTCAAATATTTATTTGGTGCTTTCAACATACTAAGGCACTACCCTTAATGTTAAGGATACTTCAGAGAAGAAATTAAAAATATTATCCCTTGCCCTCAAGAAACTTGTATTTAACAAGAAGCTAGGCATTCAACAACCAATGACATACGTTAGTGCAATTGTGATCTGTGCTAAAAAGGAAGCCTGCTAAAGAGAGAAATGATCTAACAGGATCAGAACTTAAATTTCTAGACAAACATCCTACCTCCCTCCAAGGGTTTTCAATCATTCCCTCTATAATTAAAACTAATCCAAACCTTTGTATAGAATTGATCTGTCTGGTTTTTAAAACAATAAAGTAATTACCCTGACTGGCCACTTTTTAAATGTTATTTTTAAATTATAGTTGACACACATTAGTTTCACAGTGATTAGACATTTACATACCTTATGCAGTGATCCCCCTCGATGAAGTCTAGTAACCAATCATCTGTCACCATACAGTTATTACATTATTGACTATATCCTCTATGCCATTTTTATGTTCAAACTGTATACTAAAATGATAGAAACTGTAAAATTAACAAATTAATTTCAAGTATTCCAATGGTGACTTTTTAATCAAAGAGAAAGCAAAGATGTAAGCAGATGTCAGCTATCCACTATGAACTCACATTAGAAATCGTATCTCTTGATTGATTATAAAACCATTATTTTTATTTTATGTTCATGCCATTATTCATATGAATGACTCATTTTTCATAATGCTTTTATTAAATATTCACATATTACTGAAAAACATTATTTCTGTGATTTTTAAAAAGATCAGAACAATTCTAATTTGCTTACTAAAAGAAAATTTTTCTTTGTTCAGTTACCTTTTCAATCTACCACCTTAAAATTTTTTTGTTTAAATCTAGTGACATTCATTTTAAAGAAAACTTCAAGATTCCTATTTTCAAGTTAGTACAATATTGTAGAACAGTGCCATTAAAGTCCCAAGAAAACATAAAGGGAAAAACTGAGTGATCAGATCAAGTCCCCCACCAAAATGAAACTAAGTTTATTCTATAAAATAGAATTTACCTGTGTTTGTCTTAAAGTCAAAGAATATTCACCTAGAAATTAATTCAACAACAATTAACCCAGAACAGTCATTGTCAATTCTCCAAAAGTAGCCACTTCACCTCCATTTAGTTCATAAGGCAAGCCAGTCTGGATTCCTGATGCCCATTATAATGAATGGAAGAAATGTACTTAAATCAAATAGCACCATCTAGCAGAACTCTCACCACTTTGCTTACAAGAGTAGATGTTACTGAATGTCCAGTTTGGTAGATCTGACCGAAGTGGCAATTACTTGTTTTTAGGACAGAATCACAGAATTAGACCTAGAAAGGGTCACAGACACACCAGGTCCAACTTCTTCAATAATTATCTAACACTACAAAAACTTTTTTTTACAAAAGTATCAGGGTACAGATTGGATTCAGCCATTCCAGGGAGTCCACCTAAATTTTTAAATTACTTTGATTCTCAAATTCACCCCCCCCAATAAATAAGCTTATGCCTTAATACATTTCAATTCCTTCACTCCCAGTAACATGAAATCCAAATGATCCGTAATCATTAAAACATCCTCCTCTAAATGTTTTTATTTTATCAGCTACATTACAACCAAACGATTAATGCACACAAATTAGGTTATTTCAAAACTTCAACTCCAGCAACTGCTGTTTCTTAACCAGGCTATAATGCTACGTCTTTCTTACTCCCTGTCACAACAATAAGATCCTACATGTTGCTCCTCAGAAAATACCTCGGGGAGGGTGAGGTTTGAGGGGAGGGTACAGCATCTCTCTATTAATTTTGTTGTTGTTCTGCTACACCAAGGCCTGCCACCTCTAAATCCTGTGGGGATTGTGTTGTTGCCAACCCAAAGATTAGGAAATACTCGCATAGCCCTAAGGCACAAGAAACTTTCAGGCGAAGACTAACTGCTTAAAGCAAAGAGGGAAACTCGCAAATTCTATTTCTATTTACTCCGCTATTTCCGTGCACAAGATAACCAAAGTAGTTTTGGGGAGATGCTCTCAGACTTTTCCCCAATCTGAAACACCTCAGAAAGGGAGAGCGCGTTCACTGACAAGGAAGGATAAGCTTCACCCTCGGGGTGGAGGTGGTTACTGGGAATCACTGATCTGCTGCACAGAAAAGAGAGGTTCTTCCTCAGTGGTCACAGTCACTGTTCGCTCACATTTATAGTAACAACCAAATCACCGTTACAAGTACATAAGAATAGCAGCAAACAGCCCTGCTTCGCAGTGTGCCGTGACGGTGGCATCCTGGGCCCGGGGGGCTGTTTTCCTGCCAGGCTCCCCCGGGCTCCCACAGAAGTAAACACCTGTGTCTACTCTTAACCCCGATCAAACAACTCCTTCCCACCTCTACGCTTCTCCTCTTTCCACAAATCCATCTTCGGACCACTGCCCACTGCCCACCGCATACAACCTTCCTTGCGCCAGCTGCCGCAGCTCACAACTCTCCCCTCTGCGCGCCCCACGACCACCGCCCCGCTTGCCGCCCAGGCAGCCGCGGCCCCCACATAGTGGGAAGCAGCAAGTCTTCCAAAAAAGTTCGCTAGCCGCCGCCGCAGAGTTGGGTCGGCTGAGAGAGGCAGAAACGCCAGCCTGCCCCAGCAGATCCCTCTCCTCGCCAGCACACTTTTCCTCTCCAGGAACTCGGTCCTTCTCAAGACTCCTAAACTTCAACGGCTCCGCTGGCGCCCACCGCCGCCGCCGCCCCAGCCCCGCGAGGCGAGAAGGGCTGCGAGTCTGCGTCCCTCCACTGATCCAGGAAAGCCCCCACGCCCACCCAGTCCACGCCCGCACACGCCCTCCGCGCCCCGCGCGCGTCTCCGCGCCCAGCGGGGCCCCGCTCGGCCGCTGCGGGGCCCCGCGCCCGGCTTCCGTCCGTGGCGCTCTCGGCACCGCCGCCCTCGCCTTGCCCGGCACTCCCCGCCCCGAGCCCCAGCGCCCGAGCCCCTGTGTGGCGCCCCTAATGCGGTCCACCCTTACCCCAGCCGGCGTCTCCAAACACCCACGTTCCCACCGCGCGCCCTCCTCCACGCAGTTGCCCCCTTCCGCCCTTCCCGCGACCCCCGGTGGCTCTTCCAGTCCCCTCAGCCCCGGACCCCAGCTCTAAAGTTACTTTACAAGGAGGTGAACCCGCGGGTTATTTCCCTCAATCACCCAAACAAGTTTCCATCCTCGCCACCAGCACCAATGCCGCCCCCCAACACGCTCGCGCCCTCCCGCCGGCAGAACCCACGGCCGCCCAGCCCCGCGCGAGCACCTACTGAGAGACAGCCGCTCCCCGCACCGCAAGCCCCCAGCTCGCGTACCCCTCCCCCTGCCAGCCCACCCCCAGCTCTCCCCGGGCGGAGTGTGTCTGTATATCTGTGTGTCTCCGAGACAGTGTGCGAGTGCGTGCGTGTGTGTGCGTGCGTGTGCAGGCGGAGGTGGTTGGGAAGCGGAGACACTTACTTCTCCCGGGCCTGGCTGTCGGACGGGACGGCGCTGCTGTTACTCTTGCCTTTGCCGTACATGCTTGTGCCGAGAGCAGCTCCCACTGTCACGCACCTGTCAACCCATCACAGCCTCCCCGGGAACAGCCCCGTCCCCATGGCGACCCACGCAGCCACCCCCACTATTGGCCGCCCCACGCCAAGGCTCCGCCCCTTTTGCCCAGGCAACGCGCGAGACTGACAGGCCTCCCCTCCCTCCGGCCCGCCGAAACGCGCGGCGGCAGCTACAGCCTAAGCGGCAGTCTCCTCCTTCCTTCCCTCCCTCCCCGGTTCCCTCCCTCCTTCCCTCTCCGCTCCCCTCCCTCCGCCCTCTCTCCTTCCCCCTCCCCCCTCCGAACCCCGGCGCAAGGGGGGAATTAGAAACTGCTCTAGAAGGATTTTAAACAACTGGCTGTTCCCTCCGCCGCTCCCCCTCCCCCTGCGCCGCCCGCGCTCGGCTCCTCACTGGAGAGAAGGCGCCGGGAGGAGGGGAAAGTGCGGCCTGGAGTCTCTGGCAGGAGTCGGCAGAGCTGGAGTCTTGGCGGCCCCAGACTTCAGGGCGCCGGCAGAGTACACGGACAGACCTACGGTCTCAGCCACTCTGGGGGCCCCACCAGCCTCCTCCTCCCGCTTCTCTCCAGTCTGTGACCCCGCGCCGGTACCCCGCATTGATCTCTGCCGCCCTCAGCCCTCCTCCCTGGGGTGTCGCCCTCGTCCTGCTCCCTGAGGGCCGGCAGACGAGGGATACACGCGCTCGACCTTCTGGCTGAGCGACCGGGAACAACTCGCCTTCCCTCCTGGGAAGTGACTGCGCCTCAGGCCATTGGCGCCGCTGGGGTGGTGTCGCGGGTCTCCTGGGGCAGCGCCCTGCGCCCCAGGGGAGCACCCGGCCTCGGGCATGCCGCCTCTCTTTAGAGGTGAGCCTGCCTCCGACAGATGGCCCGGTAACTCCTAGGACCTCAGTGTACCCCTACCCTGCCCCTCCATGCCCAGAGCCCCGAGGCGCACCATGCACCAGCTCCTCTGCCAGATCTGCAACAGAAAGAGCCCCAGTCTTCCCCACCTGGCCTGCTTTTCCAGTCTTGGTCGATGATGTCCACTCATCCTGACCTCTAGAGTGGGCAGGGCCTTTAAAGACATCCTTGTCTGTGTCCATCAGAATAGGCCCCGGCCGTGCTCCAAGCTCCGGGGTGTGCAAAGCCGTGCCAGAGCTGAAAGGCTGCCCAAGATTATTTCCGAATCCAAGTCCTTAATTCCATTTTAGTAAATGCACAAAAGTTTCTCAAACACACACAACCTGGTTCTTGATTAGAACTCCTTCCTTTATCTTGTGGACGTCCTTGGAAGTAAACTCAGTCTGAGTACAAATGGGGTTAGAAAGAAGAGATGGGCATCAAACAGGGGAAGTGGAGTGCAGGTGGGGATCTGACCAGGGGAAACATCAGGAAAAGATGAATAAACATGGAACAACTACAGGCGGGGCGGAGAGATGGGATTCGAATGGGCAAAGGTACCTTTATATTCCATACATACAATAATAGCTTTAAGCTTTTAGTAGTAGGATCATAAAAATTCATATGAAGATAAGGAGATAGATGGAATGGAAAGAAATGGGCTTGTGTGGGCATTGACAGCAACTGATAGGAATAAAATAACAGAAGGTTAAGGAAGGGCAGTTAGTAAAAATGAGAGAGAGAATCAGAAAAAGGGTTGGCAACCAAACATAATCACAAACTGGGAAAAACTGTAGACGAAGGAACTGTTGTATTGGTGTTAAAGAAATTTTTAGAAATTGGAAAAGGTAAGTGTAAAAAGATAGGAGAGAAGAATAAAAGAAACAGGATTAAATGAAGAAGCCATAGAATATGATAGCAAAAGAATGTGACAGAAACAATAGAGCACTGACATTATAATAAAAAGATAAAAGAAAAATAAAAGTGCTTTTATTAAAAGGACAAAAGGTCAGCCGATAGAAGTGAGGATAAAGAAGGAGAGTATTCACATGGGCTTGAATGATTAATTTCCAAGAGAAGAAATGTGTCATTTGTAACTCAAAATTCTTCTTTCTTTTCTCTTTCTAATGACCTACGGTGATTTGGTGATGGGGATATGGCATTCATTTATGGAATCTGAAGATCCAGAAGGAGTGATCCTGAACCAGTAAGCCTCTCTCTTTTTAACTATTGCTCAAAATGCTCAAATGTGTATAAGGCTGCCACTGTTTACAGACTCTACCTTCAAGGTTAGCATTATGTAATTTGTTGTTTAATTATCTGTTTCCATTGGCTTTAACCTAGAAAATTATTAGCATCTCAGGGCTCCATCACGCCATAGAACACTCCCTACAAGGTGCTGCTTAAAAAAGGTTGTGAAGAGGGAGTTCTGGCAGCTGCTAATCCATGCTCCTGCCTATACCTGGAATAAGGTAAGGTTTCTATTGAAAAAACTGAGACTAGACTTTGTCGTATTATCCAAAAACAAATTTGTAACCATGGTTCTCAGTCATAGCACATTAGAATTGCCTTAGGAAGATTTCTTTCTTTCTTTCTTTCTTTCTTTATATTGTTTAAAAATACAAGATCTGGGACGCTACTAGAATAATTAATTAGTGCGTTTTGTTTGTTTGTTTTTAAATACAAGATCCCCACTAGACTAAGTAAATCAGGCTAACTAAATCAGAAACACCGGGGATGGACCCAGGCATCTGTATTTTTTTTATAATCTCCAAGTGATTCTTATAGGTAACCAGGGCTGCTTAACTCTGCTCTTCGGTATCCATTTAAAGACAGCCCGTGTGCACCATCAGACCTCAGAGCAAGATTTTTAGGTTATGGCTGTGCATAGCAGATGACCCTCCCCACCTAAGGCATTAAACATCTTTACAGTGGACTTTACTTTCTACTCACTGAGCCAACAAATTCGTTAGTAGCATGAAAATGTATGACTACATGTGTTCTTACAGTACAAGACCACAAATAGTCATGGTTTAATTTGCTATTTCCTAAAGAAAAAGGAAAATGAAAGAAAACAAGATAGGCTGTTTGCTGTCTACTGCTGTAATTTATGTATTTGATTGTATTTTGCCCAGATTTGTTACATGGAAGAGTCCTTTGGGTAATGGCATATTTTCTGATACTTAAAAAAATAAATTATAGATCTGCACAGTGAAGTGTGGAATTCAGGACAATTTGGTCTTAGTATCTGGAAAGAATAAAATGTTAAAAGGTCTTAGTTCAGAAATTACCAAGATAATGTCAGTTACCTTTACAAGAATGTTATTATCAGGGAGTTCCCTGATGGTGTAGTGGCTTAAGGCTTCAACGCTGGCGCTGTCAGCGCCGCGGCCTGGGTTCGATTCCCAGCCAGGGAGCTACCCACATACCAAAACGCAAAAAAAAAAAAAAAAATGTTATCATCCCACGAATATACAAAGTGAAAACATGACTATTCCTATACATGGTAACCTTAAAGCTTAAGTAATCAAGTCAATTATCGTTAGAACAGCTGCCTGAACCATCTCTATTTTATTTTCCTCTTAATGTTTACACAGGTAAATAAAATGCTTCTTTGCCCTTGTTCAAATTATTTTGAGTACAAAGAATGTTCTTTGCACCAGCAACTAACTGTATCTCATGGGGCCAATATTGTAATTAATGAGATTTGAAACACATATTCAGAGCCAAATTTGAGATCCCAGACACAGAATTGAGGATTCGTTGTTTTGTTTGTTTTCATTTTTAAAAGGGGGTAAGAGATAGAAAATTTAAAGCTTCCTAATGTAAAGAATCATAATTTATTTTGCAGAAGTTTTGGGGATTTCTTTTAAACCTCACACATGAGGCTGATTAATTTTGTGAGGCTGGATTTTGATTAGGGGAATGCTAACCAGCTGAGCCACCGGAATGGAGGATTTGCATTGAAAGTTGATTTTTTTAAACTTTATTCTTTCAGATATAGAACACCGCAATTACTCCGTCATTAGGTCCCCATCCCCATTTTGTTTGGGCACAAATTTCTTTTTCTGGAACCTGCATCTTATTCTTGGAAATCTTTATCATTTTAAAACAGGCAGTTCATTATACCACCCTGCTCAAGCTCTAGATTAACTATACATTTCTTTGATCCTAACGTTTTTCTCTAAAACAGTAAGGTTAATAATGTTTGTATTCTTACAATTCATGGAACTTCAGAAAAGATTTCCCTTTCCTATATAGAACAAAGAGATTAGTCTTTATGTTAAAATGGAAGCTAATTATGAATTTAATTATTTGTATTACATAGAATAATGTTAACTTAAAAAGAAAAATGTTTAAACAAAATGTTTATTTAGAAAAATTGAAGTAAGCCATCTAAATATTAAAATGAATTTTCTTATTTTGGGATGATATTTCTAAAGGACAAAACTGTTCAATTATTAATATTTATTTGTTTCATAAAACTACTTACTTTATGAAAATACCATCTCCTTACTTACATTCATATCACTTTTCATCTCAAAACATTTAACAGCTATCCTTTCACTAATACTCAATATACACCAGTTAATGCGATTTTCCTAACCAGCTTTTTAAACTGGGTAAACTGAGTCCTAGAAAGATTCATTAGCATGATCTGATTCATAAAGAAAATAGAACTAGCTCCAGGGTGAGAACTCTGTGTTCCTGGCGGGCAGTCCAGTTCCCAGACCACGAGGCCACACCTCTTTCTCTCAGAAGTGACTCTTCCACAGAGGAATGTGAGCAAGCTCTGAGATGTTTGTCACTCAGACTACTGTGTGAAACCTCATTCCCAGGCAGAACAGACGAGCATGCTCAGAGTCATAAACTGCTCCCATGCCATGTACCAAGGTACTAAATGAATAATCATTACAACTTATAACACTATGCAATGTGGCCTCTCATACCAGAATAATACATGAAATGGGGCCTCAATATAACATTATTTGACACATTGTTACTGGTTGAACATCAGTTAATCTAAGTCAGTGGCTCTTTTCCTAACCTATTGCCCTAGATTTTTAAAATCCCATATTAGATATTCATAAACACCAATGGGGTGGGAGAAACTGTGCAGATCTACTACCTCTTCTAAACAGTTCCATCTCTAGAGTGCCTAGTCATCAAGAACTTTAAATTTAGTGACTTGGAATAAAATAAAATAATCCTGATACAAAGAACTGTGCCTAAACTGAAGATGAAAAAAGGTGGACTACCACATATGACAATTTTACACACGTTAGCACATTCTGCAAAACAAATTCTAGGTGTTGTCATGTGCACTGGTTGGATTTTTGGCATTAAATGCTGAAAGTTAGGTAATAGGAAGTGTGCCAAAGAGTGTTCTTTATTCAAAATATTACTACATTTTTTAGTGCATTCCTAAATCTTCACAACAATTGTTCACCTACTGAGCTTATGCCAACGTGATGTGTTTGCACTCTTGGGAGGTGACAAAAGCCCCCGTCCCAAGGAGGTTGTTCAGCATTCCAGGCAGTGTCATTTCCCTCTGCTGGGAATAGAAACATGGGGAAAAAAACAATACCTACTGCATTTGCTTTGCATATTTTCCAAAATACTTGGGTCCACTTAACTGAGGGTGGCAAAATGGGAAGATGACAAAATGTGCCACTATTGTATTTTATTTACCTCCAAGTAGTTTATGGCAAAGGAATTAAAAATACGTTTTTAACTTCTTTAACGGTGTTAAAAATCTGTGTAAGACAAGTGCTGAATATAGCTACTTCCAATAGGACGCTACAAGGTAGAAACAATCTTGTCAGCGTCATATATACTTGTCAAAGATGTAGAGGGCACTTTAAATATTTTATTTTGGGATGCTCAAAGTCTTTGAAAGCTCCCTGGCCCCATCCTATAGATTGCACTAAGTTCCTGAAAATGTGTAAGTATTCTGTGGTCGTAACTGCTACCTGCTAACACCATCATCGTTAGATTATACAGCTGCAAACCACATTCCTCACCAGATGATAATATCCTTATCATCAAGTTCCCTAACTCATCAGGTGTTTTTTCTCAGACCTAAATTCTTGAGGCAGGGGATAGAAGGATCCCCCGGCCTCCTGGTGCAGTTACTGGCTACCACAGGGCAAATCCCCATTAGCTTCACTCAGTTTCGAAACCACAAGTTATCTGTGGTATGAGGGGCCTGTGAAGAACGTTAAGGAGGAATACATTTTTGGCGTAAGACGTGCTCCTGCTCCTCTGCTCCTACCTCCTACCCTGTCCTTCCTCTAACACTCGTGGGATTTTTAGTTCTTTGAGAAGAACCTTAATCAGTGTCTACAGCCCTGTGGATATTACTTAGGGCTACAGTTGTCGCCACGCTCTTGGTTAAGTAGCATTTTGGACAAGAATACTGACCTCTGGAATATTTTTCTTTGGTATTATCTTTGATGCTGAGGTGCCCAGAAAGTAGAGGCTTCCAGAACACTGTATCCATCTGCCCTGGCTTTTCATCCCAGTCCAGTTTCTAGAAGGGAGGCAGACAAAGAGCTCACTCTGGCGATGGATGCAGGTAGTCTGCCGAGAAGGGTGGTAAGGAAGAACACCGTTCTGGGCCCTTTCTCCCACCCCTCTGGAAGAGCTGTCCCTATCTAACGTGCCTTTATTCTTGCCTCGGCTATTGTGTCCCTTCAGGAGACGCTAGCTGTACTCTATAGCTTTCTTTTTTTTCAGTAGCATTTATCATCTGTGGCACAAGGAGACATATGCCACACTCATACCTCAGGACTTCGGCACTGGGTTGGGAGGGGGTGCGGTCTGTTGGAGACAGGACTGCATCTCGTCACCTCAGATTCTAGTCAGTGCAGGTCCCTCCCGGGGCTTTACCAGGTCACCTTCCCATTCCTCCTTTTACCTGTTCTTCCTCCTTCTCTCTTCCCTTTCTTATTCTCTCCCCCTTAACCTCTGGCAAATGACAAAATATGAGAGAAATAGAGAAGTTAGTGGGAACATACTAAATTGAAATGTATGAAACTGCTATTTTTGGAAGTCAAAAATGGTTGACTGAGGACAATGTCCTATGGTTCAGCCATGCAAGAATTTTAGTTCTCGCAAGCCCCGCCGCAGACTTCTCATGTACTAGCAACACTAGCGTTCATCAGGCCCTAACTGGTGTACCAGGCGTTGTCTCAGTGTTTCACAGAGGGCACGTCACTTCATGCTCCTCTCAGACTTTGAGGTGAGTGTTATTATTTGCTAGTTTTTCTTATTCATGCAACCTGGGAAGAACGGGATGTAATTCACACCCAGGCCGCCTGTCTCTTCAGGTCTCTCAGGAATCCCACTACAGACCATTCCAACCACCCGGCCCCTTAACAGTTACTCTTTCACCTACCTATTGGGATTCGGGAAGGGCAAGCTTTGCTGTGAATTCAGATTGGTTTAAAAACAGGTGGGACCACTCAAGCAAGGCTCTTGGGATCTTGCTTCAGCATGGTTAGTGGTAATGAATTCTGTTCTTAACAGAAAAACCTCCTGATTAGGCAAAATCAGAAGCATCAAGCCACACCCTGCTTTATTGAAGCCTTGTCCTTTATCAAGTACATTTCCTCCCGTTTTGACTATTGTAAAGTGAATACTTTGGCTCACTGTAGGCTAATAAAAGGAGCAATGATTTGATATGGGTCCTTTTCTCTTTTGATATTTAAAAGAAGCAAGTATTCTCCTTACTTCTACTGCATTGGTCAGTTTATGTCTTCTTTCCAATCTTCACCTTATTCATTTCTCTTTTGGTCATCACAATTCCCAGACCTATTTGGCTGTGTGATCTGTGGTAGGTAAAACCCAGAAACCAAGATCTTTGTTTAATTCACATTCTGCTTAGGAGAACGGAGACCATGATCACTGGATCTTATCATCACCCATTCACTGGGTCACTGTAAATAAATGCCCTACCTCTAGACGTGATCGAAAAGTGCCCCCTGTATCTAGATTAGCAGACCGCAATACCCTTTGGTGTTTTTTGTGCCTTTCTTTCCCCCTGTATGGTTTTCCTTTCCTGGTGAATTACTGTAGCTCACTGTTACTTTTCCTCCTCCTGTTTTATTTGGCTTCACTTCCTCTTTCTATTGTTGTAGCTCTCTTTTTCCTCTCATCACTTTTCCTGTTGCCTTTCCGATTGGGTGGGGCCCCCGTGTAACTCACTGTCTGGCTCTAGAGTCTCTCTGGTCCCAGGGGAGAACAGTCTTGTGCCAAGTAATCCCAATCCTAGGACAACAGAAGAAAGATCCCAGAGACTAAGTATCCCTAAAGTTTCCCTGTATTGCTTTATATTAGAATGAACCTAGTTAGGGAAAAACTAAAAAACTCATTCCCTTGGCCTCCTATTCCAGACCATTCTGATCTCTGACAACACCGACATCCATCAAACCAAACAATGAAATCACTTTGGTTACTTAGCATAATAGAAATAAACTTGTAATATTCTATTAGTGAAGGATCAATGTCTCCTGTCTTGAAAATAAACATCAAAGCTTGGCCTCAACATTTATGTAGCAGCAAGAGACCATTATTTTGTTGCAACATTCGATTACATTGACATCAAGACAGATTTATTAAATGAATAAATAGTACATGATTTTCAGCCTTTCGTTTCCAACCCTCACCAACCCCCCTCCACAAGGTGATCTTCTGAAACCCTTCATTCATATTTTTGACTCCTTATTATCTATGGCCTTTATTTCTTTTTTGTTGTCAGTTTATACACAAATTAATTTTTAAAATATCAATATTTTTCAGATGGAAAATGTTAATTGGTTATTAAGAACAAAGTTAATAATGACAATCATCAAATTATTAATTGTTAGGGTATTTTACTGACCTGGTATTTGAAGAGGAAGTAGATCAGATATGCTTTTCAGAGTTCTGAATGTGGCTAATGGCCAAAGCCCATGGTTCCTGCACCTCTTCCTCAACTTTCAACCTCAGGGCTTTTGCCTTGGCAGTTTCCTCTGCCTGGAATGTTTTTCCCTCTGCCCTTTACATGACTGGCTTTTTCTCATAACTCAAGTCCACTGGAATGTCATTTCCACAAAGAAGTTATCTCTGAGAGTCCTTTTTAAAGTGCTTACTTTCCCTTCCTCAGTCCCTCTTCATCCTGTTGCTTTTTTTTCTCTATAGTCATATATCACAGTCTGAAGTGTTTATGATCTGAGTTACTCTTATTGGCTTTCATATTCCATGAGGACAGTGGTCTTGTACTACTTCTCATACTATATCCCCGTATCACAAAACCTAGAATAGTACCAAGTACCCAGTGGAACTCAATTAAAAAAATTCATTGAATGAATGATGGACTGAATGAAAGAATCACTCTAAAACATTGGTTCCCAAGTGGTGGTACGCATACCCCCAGGGGTACATGCTGGGCCTTTCAGGGGTATGCCAAAATAATCAGTAATGGCACAAAATTAAGTAAAGTAAGAAAATGCAAATTGTTATGGAACAATAAATGGTAAGTTCGAATCACTGTTAATGGAGACACTTCAAAATTAGATCACATTAGTGAATGATGATCAGAGAAAGTAGGGCTACGAACCCTTCCGCCAAACTGCTCTTCTACCAATTATTATGCACAGTTTCAGAATAATCCATTTGTGACGTTTCTAGAACTTCCCCAAACACATAAATATATCCATAGTCAGACCGTTGGATCAGTTTAGTTATTGACTGAATAAAAGTAAGTGCATTGTCTTTCATTGTGATTCTTTTCAAGTAGTTTTTAAATTTAATGTTTAACATAGTTTCAGTTTTTATTGTCTGATTTTTAAGTGTGTCAGTTATGGCTCAGTGGTTGAAAATAAGAATGGTTAAAAAACTAAAACTTGATGTGGATTATAATTGCCAAATACTTCTCAGCATGTGTCCACAGCTACGAGTACACCCACACCGGGAGATAGTAAAAAAAGCGCATGCCTCAGATACTACACAGAAGGAGAGGAAATACTCCGAAGAGTATATTAAATATGAGTTTTCATTTGTAGGGGATGATGACTGCCCTAAGCCTGTGTGTTGTATGTGGGGAAATATTATGCAATGGTTGCATGAAACCCTCTCTACTCATGTGATGTTTAGAAACTAAACGTCCTATGTATGAAAACAAAGAAATACATTATTTTTAGTGCTTAGAAAAGCACCCAACTGGTATATCATACATGATATCAGGAAAGAAAATGAGAATGCAGTTGAGGCTTCATTCCATATTGCTTATTGCATTATAAACCACACCATAACTGAAGATTTAATTTCTCTTTGTATTTAAAATAGCATTTTTTTTTTGTATGTTTGGGAAGGAACATGTTTGCAAAATCATTACTATCTCTTTTCAAACAAAATGTCTGATAATGTTGAAACTGTTGTAGTAGACAGAATTAGAAAAAGTAAATTCTTTTTCATCCAGGTTGATAAAAGCATAGATGTTTCTGATTTATCTATTTTGCTTGTCATTGCGAGATACTTAGTAGGAAATGAAATTGAGGAAAACCTGTTGCTTTGCTACCTACTGACAGAGCATACCACAGGCAAAGATGTTTTAATAATTCGACATTAGTTGGTCGAATTATTGTGGTGTATGCACTGACAGAGGCAAGCCATGTTGGGTTATTTTATAGGCCTATGCAGTCGAATTAAAGAAGTAGCTCCCCATGTACCATGAAGTCACTGCTGCATTCATTGACAAAGTCTTGCATCCAAGTCTCCTTCTAGTGAACTGAAAGATGTTCTTGATGAGGCTGTAAAAGTTGTAAATTTTATTAAGTCACAACCACAGAACTCCAGATTGTTTAAAGCTCTGTGTGAAGAAATGAACAGCATTCACAGGACATTACTTCTGCACATGGAGGTAAGGTGGCTGTCTCATGAGAAAGTACTAACACAGATGTTTGAACTTAGACATGAAGTCCAGGTATTTTTTGAAGACCATCATTTTCCTCTTCCTCCAAAGTTTTGAAACAGTTACTGGCTTCAAAGTCTTGCATATTTATCAAATATTTTTCTAGAAATAAACAAACTCAACTTGGGACTTCAAAACAGCTCAATCACTGACAGAACTGAGACAATGATTTAAAAACTGGAATTTTGGAAAGCATATCTTGAAAGAGGTCAGCCTGAAGGTTTTGAAACTGCACAATTTCTTATCCGAGAAGGACTTTCACCTATCCCAAAACGTAAAAGAGAGTATTGTAAGTCACTTGAAAGGTCTTGAAGCATTCTTTTATAAATATTTCCCTCAACCTGGAAACAAAAACAACTGGATTGCAGATCCCTTCAATGAAGAATTCTTCAAAGAAGCTAAACTATCAATCAATGAAAAAGAGCTGTTAATCAAACTTTCAACCTATTCTTCTTTAAATTCTGATTCTAAAAGAAAGCATCTGATTACCTTCTGGGTAGATGTTAGTGAGGAATATGAACAGCTCAGTGAGAAGGCACTCAAATACATCTTGCCATTTACTAATATTGAACTAGGGGAGAGAGCTTTTTCTTCTTAAACTTTCATAAAAAATAAGTACTGCAACAAACTTAATGCATGTCTGGATTTAAGACTGTATCTTGCATCTTTTGATCCTGATTTCAAGAAACTAAGTGCGTCAAAGCAAACTCAACAATCTCACTAACAATGTTTCATTCAACTAGTGATCTGCATAACCATTATTCCAGACCTTTCAGATAACACAAATAAATATTATTAACAATAAAAGTTTGTTTAATACTTGATTGTCATTATCAATATGTAACTGTGTTATGAATATTGTAAAATTAAATCTGTGGTTTGTACTTTTAGTGTAGTAATTTTTCTTTCCTAACTTAGTACCTCCTTTCCATTATTTTACATTAAGATAGGCACTGAACAAAAGTGTCACTATTTAAAAACAGTGGGGGAAACTCATAAAACTTTCTTGAATATCAAATATCACTTCAAAATGGTCTTGCCCTCCTCAAATGACAACCGTGCTTCCATCATTTTCTTTGTCCTGACTGTTGCATGGTGACACTGGCATTCATTTGATTAACTTTGATTAAAGCCATCTTTTGAGCCAATGTCATCCTGCACATTGCTACTGTAACTGATTCAACTCCAAAAGTAATACATAGATAACATCTTCTAAAATGTGTTTTTTTGGCATCCCAGTATTTTAAGGAACAATAATGATTAGACACAGAGTATTAGTGCACCTTCAGATTTTAGGCTTCTGTCTTGCTCCCATTTCTTGTTCTTGCATCTAAACCAATTTAGCAGAAATTTGGTGAGCAAGACATGAGAGAAATATTTCCTCCTCTTTTCTATCACAGATCTAACTTGCTTGGAGTTCCAAGTGGCTTAATGTTGCTGACAATAAGGAAACAAGTAGCACACAGTCAGCAGATTAAGTTTTCAGTAATAAGATTTCCTCATGTCACTCTCCTGCTCAAAAACCTCAATGCCTCCACATTGCTTCTGGGATAACTTTCTTTCCCCTCAGATTTTTATCCTATCTGATCTATCTGTACCTGTAGCCTTCAGTACATTGTTGTTATTTAGGCACATCTGTCTTCCCTACCAGGCTATATATCTCTTGAAAATAGCCTAGTCATTCATAGACATTTAGAGTATACCTACACATTGAACTTGGTATGGGGGAATATATTATTGAAGAAAACATTTCCCTGATTTCAAGCCCTACAATTTCTACCTCAGTTTGTGCCTTGCCTTTGGAAGTGATTACTTATGTTTCTGGAATTAAATTTTATTCCCAGTAGCTAAAGTCTGACAACCTGGGTTTGAATTCCCTGCTCCATTAATTGTTAGCTCTATGATAGGAGGCAAGTCACTGAACCTCTCTCATGCCTCAGTTTTATCAATTGCAAACTGAGGTGATGTTACTAAGTCTGTATTGGGATTATTAGGAGAATTGAATGAGAAAATGTGTGTACTGGGTTTAGCACAGAGCTTGCCACATTGTAAGTGCTTAGTGAATGTTTCCTTCCGCAGTGGAGCTGGACTATGCCATGTATATATGGTTTGTAACCATACATGAATGTACCTGGCACGTCTGTGAACACTGTGTCACCTTCTACACGCTATTCCCCTTGCCTTGAATGGCCCTCCGCTCTGACCCCTGACTCCTTTGAAAGCCATTCTCTGCTCTTATAATCTGTATTATATATAACAATAAGTTGCCTTTTACTAGCACGTAACTTTTCCTGTGTCTTGTCTCCCCAGTGAGACAAAAGTATGAAAATAATGCTGTAATTTTTCAGCAGTATCCAAGATGGTCCTACACTCTTTGCATAGAACCTCTAATTCCTATCTGAAGGTAGCAACTGGAGAATGTAATACCAAATTCAACAGCCTCTTTATTGATGGCAGTTGGTCACTGTGATGACATCATTTCAAATTTCATAGATTCAAGGATAAAAATGAGAATTTTGATGTCATCTAGTCACATCTGCAAAGAGGGAGTTTCCCCAGTATCCCTTAATTCCAGTGAAGAAATTCTTTCTTTCTTATCTTTAACTATTGACACAACGTAAGTACTTTTCCTCATTGAATCAGCAAAGGCAAGGGGGGAAAAATTAGTCCTCCTCCTCCTAATAAGCCTACATACACTTCAAAGACTGTCATCAACTAATCCCCTTTTCCCAAATGAACAATCAAAATATTTATTTGCATAGCTAATATCACAAATGATCTAGGCAAACAGACAAAGTCGCTCTCCTGTGAATACTATTAACTTGTAGTTCATGGTTTAGGGGACTGCTCTCGAGTGAAATAAAAACATCTTTAGAGACTTCTACTGGTCAATCAGCATATAAAATGTTTCTTTAAGCTACTTCTGGTAATTGGAAGCATTTATTGGAAGTAGAATGGTAATACTTAAAACAACAGTGTAGTCATCCACGCAACTAACAATTATTGAGCACCTACAGTAAGTATGTAGTATTGAGCAACACAGTATTTTGATAAGCAGTAAAGGGGATGCAAATTTCTGTTAACAGCAGTAGCTACTATAAAAAAGTTTAGACAAAGGTACAAACCTTTTCTGAGTACTTACTGTGAGCTGGGCACTGCATAAGAGTTAGGAATGTACAGATAATACTTCCTTCCTAAGGAGCTCATAGTTTAGAGCGGGGAGTATAACAATCTTATATGTTCAATGCAGTCCTATATGTTCTATGATTTGTTAGTGGCAGTGGGTACACAGAGGAATACCTCTACCTAGAGCTTGCTTGATATTTAGGCTTATATAAGAATTAGGCTTATCTTAATTAAAAAAATTTTTTTAAAGTAAGTTGGGAAAGGCATTTCAAAAAAGGGAGCAACATGTACAAAGGCAGAAGGGGAAGAGAGATCATGCACATCTAGAAGCTCCAGGGAATTTGCAGGAAGTGGGGGACTGGGAGACAGATTTGCAATTTAGAAAAATTACCCTGATAATTGTGTGAAGGAAAGAAAGAAGGGGAGACAGAGGCAGAGAAGTGGAGGGATTATCACAAAGATTCAAGAAAGAACCGATGAAGGAAGGACTCAATGAAGGTACAGTAAGGGATGGAGAAGAGAGGATTGCATGTGAGCTGGAGGTGGAGAGAAATGGAAAGCTAGGACAGCAGTGTGTCCATTTCAGAAGGCTGAGCAAAAATGATCTGTTTGGGCAACTGCTTACACAATTTATATTAATTACATATCCACAGATGTCACACAGACAAGGCAAGTTTACACCTTGTATGTACAAGTCCTTTAACTATAAATTACTTCATGTGTTAGAACCAAGTGTTTTTTCAGTGAGAATAGATTTTTTTTCCATTACAGTGGAAATTGATGTGGGAAATCGGCATTTTACTCACTTCAGATTCCTAATGTATAAAGAGCTTCCTGCAGTTCCTTTCAATAAACAAATAAAACTCTGTAAACAAACAAAAAGAAAATTAAAACCACAACCAAAAAATATAAAAAATTTTATTTTCTAAAAGATACATACATACATACATACATACATACAGGTGTACATACATATATAAGTAGATTCAAGACAAAAAACATTTCAAATTCTGGCTTTCAGAAGATCATTCAGACTTTGACCAGAAAAGTCTCCAGATCCTATACAAACTTGCCTGCTGTCGAAGCTTAGGTTCTTTGAAAGCAGAGTCTGAAATACAATATGTTTATTAGGGATTAATTCTGTGACAGGAAAAGGGGGGAAGTAGAATTGGACAGAGGAAGAAGTCAACCCCAAGGCAGGCCTGACAAAGCCTCAGCCAATCTGGTGGTGATATCTGGAGCACGTATATCAGAGTGTCCAGTGTGTGACCTCAATGGCCTGTCTTTTATATCCCAGTCTTACTCATCAGATGTGAGCTGCCTTAGGGAGGGCATGATCTCCAGAGAACTGGTTCTTAGCAGCTGGGGCAGACCCTGCAGATTCTGACCCTCTCTACGCCTGGGTAGCATGTCCTTGTTTGAAAGAGGAGCTCTGTGTCTCCCACTCCTGTATACCAACGTTTAGATGGAGCTCAAAGACAGAACCAGGCCATCTTCCTGGCCTTGGTGGAATGAAATCTGCATTACTCCAACCACATGGCTTTATCTCCTACCTTTAGAAGTGCTGTTTTCAGAATTATAGAAATACCAAAATAGTGTTGAGAAAAGAATAATTCAAAGTTGAGTGTAAAATCATTTATTAATAATATAATACCAGTGGGAATTAAAAGAAGAAAAGCAAAAAAAAATTAATATTTATGTGAGGATATTGTTCTCTTCTATACATATAGTGGAAATCAATAAATTAATAAAACAAAGAGAGCAATCATGTATCTTCATAGAACTAGAACAAACAGAAAGTGAGATAGAGCACTCCTGAACTGTAGGAGAAAACTGTGGTTTCCTTTCTCCATCTAGTCAGTTACAGCTCCACCTGTGGGACCTTTTCCAAAACATTTAAATTCTCTTGGCTTGAGTAACTAAAAATTGAACAGTACTCATAAGAGGAATGTTGTCGAAATACTTAAAACAACAGCAGTATGTAGAAATTATGGCACAAAATACAGGATGTAAGGGGAGATCATTTTAAAAACCATTAGAGTGACTAAAGAAAGATTGGCTTGTTAGTGTTTAGAATATCAGTCTTTTTCAACATCATGGCAGAGCAAAGGACAGAAAATAGTGAAGATATTTAGTTGTGATTCCTGTAACTTAGTAGTAGGTTACTGAGTTCATTAATTCCTCATCGCCCAGAATTTATCTCTATGGTTAGACTCATTGATTTAGATCCCATAAATTTCTAATGTTGCAGTAACACAATTGTAGTGTGTCGTTCTGGCCGAGAAAACATTCTACAATGTTTTGTTGTTTTTTTTCCCCTGAAAGAAGGGGTCTTCTCATGTCTCCAAGCTTATCTTCAATTCTGGGTCCAGCTGTTAGTTCTATAATGTCAAGGGTGGTCATGATTCATTACCACGGGCTAATAATGACTTGTATTTTTAACACGAATTGACCTATTCTTAACAAATACCATTGTTCTTATGTTATGCAAGTAATTGGAAAAATAATAAAATTGGATTTACTTCAAAAAATTTATTTTTCACTTATTTGGATGTGGTTTTCCACTTTTCTGTCACTTCCTCTCATGAGGTTTATTGTAGTCCCATTGTAACCCCTTTCAACCCAGAGAATCTCTGTCCATGCAACCCTAGGATAAATCAGATTAGTGCACTAATACAGATGGGAGAAGAGAGTGAAGGAAGAGGGGCAAGGAAGTTCAGAAATGGGTAAATGATAATATCCAAACGAAATATAAACCCACCTGTGCCCCCCAAGTATCTGAAGGGTAACCATGCCACACTAGTGTCCCACAAACAACTTGTCTTTGAGATTATTTATCACAAGATCTATTACTTGCCTATGGAAAATTATTCACCTAAAAGTTATCATCTTAACTTTTTAAAAATTCCAGCAAATCAAGTTAAATGCTTTGGTTTTCAGAATGTGTGTGTCTAATGAACAGTTATATTACATGCCTTTACATATTTTTTTTATCACAAAGAAGTTGTTTTTGTTTTGTTTTATTTATCACAAAGACCCTTCTAGCCCCAACACCTTCATCTCAATAAACCTGCTAGCCGTGGACACTGGGTGCTGGAACCTCCACCACTGTCCTGCCCCAAAGCCAGAAACTTCCACTGCTGCTTTTGCCAGAAAATGGATCTATGAAGCACCTACTTCCTCTCATTGTTTTCTTCCAAACCCATTTCTCCTACAAGTAAGGTGGATTGGCTGAGCTCAGGTCACACAGCTGCTCCATTGCTAAAAGAGAAGCTGGGAAAGTACATCTGGGGCTTACACACTGGGGAAGCAGGATTCACGCTGTGGGGAATTCCTCAAACACAGAAACTGGGCGTTCAAAAGGTAGTAAGTAGCCACAAAAAGACCGAGGCATGAAATGAAACCAAATACAAAGCTCAAAACTTGTACATCAAGTTACTGGTAGTGACTGTTTGATTTCCCAATCATGGAACTGGGGGAAATGCTGGTCATCCCAGAGGAGCTGGAGAAGAGTCATCTGAGTGCTTCTTGCTGACATCTTTCCTTGTGCTCCAGACTGTTCCAGATGGCAGGAAGTCCCTGCGCAGGCCTCTGGCTGGGCCTTTCTCCAAGAGTTGACCCTCAACTACTGCACAGGGGCAAGCTGCCAGAGCAGTGGGGAAAGACGACTCACCTACACGGGCACAGCCCGCTCTCCACAACAATTTAGAAATTTAGCTGACACACAGTGGGGAAAAGAACAGGTTTTCAAGCCTGTTACTATGCATATGCTAATTATTAGACAGAGGGGAACATTATAATTGAGTTGTGAAACAACTAAATAAAAATAGAGTACCTGACAGAGAGCTTCTTTACATGACGTTTTTACACAAGGATAAACAATGCGTTCTTTGTAGAGCTTAAAAAAAAAAAAAAAAGAAACAGGGTTAGTTTTATTCTGTAAACTGCAGTCTCTTGTTGTAACTAGACTAGTGCTTGTATTTGTTGACATCTTGATTTATAAAAACCTGAACAAGTTCAATTTCAATAGTTCTTTTTATTCAAGCAACACCAGAGAAGGTGGGGGTGGGGATGAGGGTTGAGGGGAGAGATTGATGCCACCCCCCCCCCCCCCCAATGGCATATGTAAAAGCTTTAGAATTCTCTTTGTTCAACTCTGGGTCAGATTTCATGGAAAAGTAATTGAAATTCCTTTAGCTCCTCATTCTTCCATGCATGTATGGAGGCTTGTATTCCTGATGAGCACCCAGAAGCTTCCTTCCACAGAACTTTATCTGTGAAAGATTGAAATAGCCTGTCCCTCCTCTCCTCAATCTTGTTTCTCTATTTTATTTACTCCCCCTCCTCAATCACAACAAAGAATTTGTGCTAATTAACTCACTATTGAAAAGCTCAATCTAATGCCTACAAGTCAGTGGAATGTGCTAAATGGTCAACGTCAAATCCAAAGCAGAGGAATAAAGGGTACTGGGTTCTGTTCTCATTTGTTAACACTGAATCAAAGTGGATAAAACGAAGAGTAATTGTAGCTCTGAAATGGCAAACAAGTGGTTCACCATGCATGCAGATTAACAAATTTATGTAATACGCTTTTAGATACTTTGTCTTTAAAAAAATGTATAATAATTCACCTTCCTAGAATCATTCGTGACTTCTACCATTACAGAACTAACCCGTGGAGATTACTTTTAAAATGTACTGGAAGGTACAGCACTTTTGTCACAGGTTCCATTTTTAAGCAAACAGAGCAAGGGATTAAACTTAATTGATGACCCAGGCATAACATACCAGAATCTTCCAGATAAATGATGTTTTAATAGGTTACTGAGAGTCCCCGTTCTCTAAGGCAGTGCCTGAATCAAAGAGATTGAGTTTTGCTTACGAATACCCGGGCCCTTGAGCCATTTTCCTGCTCGGCCCGCTCCTACCTCTTTGGAGTGCACTTTCTCTTCAATAAACTCTCTTTGTTTCACCTCTATTAAAAAAAATACCCAGAACACTGTGAAATAATTTAATAGTTTACTCATATTCCAGTCCTGAAGTTTAGAGGGCCAAGAAACAGAGCCATGGTGCTGTTGCCCATGACCCGGTGACATGTCCTGCCCCATAAGATGAGATAGACAATGGAGAAGTGTGGTAACTAATATTTCCCGGTGTTTTTGTGGCATGAAACATTCATGGTATCACAGATGACATTTTAGGTTTTGTCAACAGGGACATGCTCTCAATTTTTGCCGATGGCAATGTTAAGTGACAGCTAATAACTTTGCATTCGAAGTTGCCTGAAAAATCTGGGAATGGAACTTCCCCCAATTGCATTGGTTCCAAATCAGTCAGACCCAACTTTAAGCTCAAATGTGACAATGACCTATCTTGTCCTGATTATCCAATTTATGAAATGCCAGGCTTATTTTTCTCCCCGCTTTATTTCTGCTTTGTCTTGGCCACTGTACTGTTACTCCACCAGAGAGAAGATACAGAAAGAGAAAAAAAGTGAAGTTGAAACTTACTAATTATTCTTTATTACCATTGTTGGGAAAACTTCTCTGGGTTGAAGTGTTTTGAAAATAAATAAGGATTGAAGATTATCTATAGGTTTGCATCCGGGTTCCTGTAGCAAAACCAAGTTAATTAAGAAATAATATGGTACTTTTATATATACTTAGAAAGGCCTTACTGTTTCCAAAGTGCTTTCCTGTGATCACCTCACTAGATCCTCCTAAAATCCCTGTGAGATAATGTTAAGCAAATATTATTTATTTTCATATTAACATTATCATTAAGCACTCCATTTTATAGATGAAGACACTGAGGACAGAATGTTGATTGTTTTTCAGGAATATTCAGCCAGTCAGTCAGTAGTGGTAAACGTGACACTAGATACCAGCTCTTCTGTCCTATGGTCCCAGGTGCTTTCTACTGGGTCATCTGCCTTTGCTTTCTGGACAGGCACACAGTTCTTAGCTGGAAGGGTCTTCATGCAGTTATACACTTCACAACCTGCTGTGATCCAAAAATGTAGTTGTACAATAGAATTTAGAATGCATTGTCCCACTAGAACAATAAGGCCTATATCCCTGTGTTGATTCACAAGAACCTATGTCTAACCCACAAAAACTAAGTACATTACTTTAAGACAAAATATGTTTCACAGAAGAATTTCCCTCAAGTAAGTTTCAAAGAAAAAAGTTCCAAGGTAAAATAAGTTTGGGAAACACTGCATATCATATATCTCACTCAGAGATTCATAATGCACATTTACATATTAAAGGTTTTAAGAAGTTCTGCAGGAAAGAAAACTGCTTAAAATTTTCCTATTGAGAATTCATCAACCTTCTTTGACTTTGAAACACTTTTCTCGAGTAACAGACATTAACACCCAAAATTAGAGTTCCCCAAAACACATTTTGGAAATTGCTCCTGTACAAAAATATGTTGAGTTACAATGTGAGATGTTAGTAGTGTCTCTGCTGGCCCGAGATTGGGGCTTACCTTAAATATAAGACAGAGATACTGGTGATCAGTCCTGTGAAATCAATCTGGGGCTAAAATTGGCAATGAATGTTGGGACATAAAGCAGAGTCAGACACTGAAGGATAAAAACCAGAACATTGAGAGATAGGAAATATTTCTGGGAATATTGAAATGAGAGCAGGATGATGGGGCTGGGGACACATGAATGGTGAAAGTGACAAGAGAGCAGCTAACTTGGAGATTTGTCATGGCTTCCCCTTTTTTCTTCCTCAAATCCTGCTATTGCATACATTTTCTTAGATCAACCTTGTCCAACCTGTGGCCCACAGGCCACATGCAGCCCAGGACAGCTTTGAATGCCCCCAACACAAATTTGTAAACTTTCTTAAAACATTATGAAAATTATGCATGGACTTTTTTTTTAGCTCATTAGCTATCTTTAGTGTTAGCGTATTTTATGTATGGCCCCAACAATTCTTCTTCTTCCAACATGGCCCAGGGAAGCCAAAAGGTTGGACACTGCTGCCTAGACCAAAGGGTAGAAACTAAGGATGAGGCTGAGAGAAGGAGGAGTAGACGCGAGCATTAATGGCTGCCACGAAGTAAAAGACAGAGAGGAAAGGCATACCAAGCAGCTAGAGCAAAGAGGACACAGGGAAGGAGCAATTAGGTTTCAGTTGTCAAGTTTAAGAAAGGATGAAAGCCAGAAGCTGCCTTTATAGCCTGTGTCCTCCAATGGTCAGATGGCCATCCAGTGTGTCATCCATATTGGGACACTCTTGCAATGAATATCGATGCAAGGAGAATAGATGTAAACTAGGACTATCTCAGGCACGCCAAGCTATGTGTTCACCTTATCCTTTATTAAATGATATCCAAAAGTATAGAAGAGTTATTTGGAAATGATGCTTGTTCCTTTTGGAACTATGAATCATGGCAGTCAGAAGAACAATAAGGTAGGTATGTGTTGGTAGTGTACATCGTAATGGGATCTACTTTAAATAAGTTGTTTAGACAAAAATGTTTTCATGACCCCCTTCAGCACGTACATATTGAGCATCATTTGTGAAAAGCAGTGTGCTTGGTGCTATGGAGGATGTGAAGATAAGCAATACACATTAATGTTCTCAAGGAGCCTCCAGTCAACACCATAAATTAGGACTCATCTGGCCAAGTTGCAAGTAAATGATGGCAGATGGTCATAAGAGACCTAAAAACAAAATGCTGGGGAAGTTTCGAGGAGGGCAGAGCTAGGGAGGGCTTGAATATTTGGCAAGGTTCAAACTAAGCTGTGAAGGACAAGCAGATTATTAACATGCCTAGGGTGCAAGGAAGGGGAGATAGAGTTCTCCAGGTGACAAAACAGCATGAGCAAAAGTGGAGAGGACCATATTGGGGGTACCAATGGTTCAATTTAGCAAGAGTATAGAATTTGTGCAAAGAAATAATGGGAGATAAAGTGGGGAAAGCAGGCTGGGGCAAGCCTGTACGGGGACTTGAATATCAACATAAATCAAGTGGAAATAATTAATTCAGGAAATGATCAAAAGCTTTGATTCTATAGTAGCAGTCTGAGATGACCACCGAGAAGCACGTCAGCTCCTTAACACTTTGGAAATCTTTGGAAATACTGAGGTCAGCTCTGCACTTTCACAGGGTTGAGTCCAGAAAGCTGAAGGACTTGGAAATATTTGGATTAAATACAAGTAGTATTAAGATTTCTTGTCCAATCTAAATTAGACAGCCACAGTAGTTTTCCATTACTATCATAAAACATTACCACCAATTTAGCGGCTTAAAACCATACAAATTTATTATCTTCTAGCTCTGTGGGTAAGAATTCCAACCTATGTCACAATAGGTTACAATCAGGGTGTCAGCAGGGTTACTTCTCTGGAGGGTCTGTTTCCCTGTCATTTTCAGCTTCTAGAGGCCGCTCAGGTTGCTTGGCTCTTAGCCCCCTCCACCTTCCAAAGCAGAATGATTGGTGGAGCCCTCCTCACATTGCATCACTCGAACTTCCTCTTCTGTCCTTTTCTTCCCCCTTTAAGGACCTTTGTGATCCTATTGGGCCCACTTGAATAATCCAAGAGAATCTCCCTATCTGTTGATTAGTGACCTTACTTCTTTGCCACATAACACATTCACGGGTTGCTGGAACTAGGACAGGGACATCGTTGAGTGGGGGTGGGGTGGGGGCTATCGTGCTGATTACCACACCACTTCCCTTTTTCCCAGGCCTGAGTGAATGGCCTCGTCCGTTATTCCTCAGGACACTTCTAATACCCACTGTTGTGTGTAATAGACTTTCACTGAAGATTTGTGGATCACCAAGGGTGGTCACAGTACAGTATACAAAAACACTTCGATTCAAATATAAAACTTCTTTGCTTCTAAAGTTTTCAGTCACAGGGAGTTTCTTTTTAGCTATTTTCTCCTCTGGTTTGCCCATTCTCCCCATCTCTAGAGACCTTTATTTTCCCATTATTCTCTGTTCTCCAAGCCCTTGGCCTGCCAAAATACCTTCCTCTAGATCCTCTCTGGAAATGGAAAGTTCCTGTTACTTTATTATTTAAATCAATTTGGCTTGTTTTGTCTCAGCCTTTCCCATCTAGCATATGTCCTGGGCCTTCCCTTTCATTACTGAAAAGATCCATCAGCATCTTTGGAGACAAATTCTGTGTCTGCAGTCCATTTTAATTCATTTTAATAGTAATGATTTTCTTCTCCCTACATGCTATTAGAGAAGATTTTAATACCAATTTTAGAAAGAACATACCCTTTCATTACCAGTAGACAATTTACGCAGTTCACAGACTAATTGTACAGTGGTTTACAAAGAAATAAAACCAACTGGCGTGCTGTCTATCACCTGGAATGGTGAAAATCCATCTGACTGTAACAGTCTGGAGGCCTGGGTACTATTTCTACCGTGCCTCAAATGACCTGGTGACTTTGGGCAAGTCACAAGCTCTCTGAGTCACCATTTTGTCATGTGTAAAACAGGAAAACTAAGTGAGAGGTTCTCTGAGTTTCAAAGCTCTAGTTCGCTAGAATTCACACAGCCCTTTCTTGATGTAGAGTGTGGCTCTTGGAGAAATCAGCGCTCAGTGATCACGTTCAGTCAGTGGGTCACTCCTAAAAATTTAGATGATTGGGATGAAACAACGAAGCTGGAGTTGTATATTAAAAGCATACTTTGTAGTGCCGCAGTGATCTCTGATCGCACTGTGAATACCTCATTGAATGAGTGGAGTTTATGGTTGTAGCCTGGGGAGTTTATTTGACATAATGAGCAGTTGGAGGCAAACCAGTGTCACAGGAGCTTTTGCAACTCTCAGAAACTCTACTACTGTGATAACTTATGCTTCTGGGATTACATTCAATTTGGGGACCTTAAGTTTTTTGTTTTATTTTTGAAAGGGCTGTTGAAAGGGTAGCCAACCTGTGGAAGCCACAGTGATAGACAGAAAAGAGAAATATAACAAGACTCAGTGTTTTAGGAGACAGACTCATCTAGCAATTAGGTATAGGATGGAATGAAATAATGGGTGATAGGCGGCAGGAAAACCAATTAAGAGACTGTTGTAAGAGTTCAAGCATAATAAAAATGTAACAGGATGCTGGATGGGCCTTTTCCTGTTGTCACCGGGTTTCCGCCAAAGCACCACAGCTGAGGACAATAGGCAATAGGAGCCCACACATTCTAAAGACAGTTGCTAAACACATGCACAAAGGACTTCCTAAATGGTTCTTTGACAGCCCATTCTATCATGCTCCCATCCTATACAAGAGAAGTTAGTGAATCCTTAAAGAGATTCTGGGATGGAAGGGAATTTTCAAAACTGAAAAGTACTATGGTTTGCCTTTCCTCTCAAATCACATGTTTCCTAGAGTTTGGGAAAACAGAGAGGCTGATGCCTGACCCTCCCCTGGACATGGCCAGGGCCAGAGAGAACAGCAGTGGGACAGCTCTCCCTTCCAGAATGTGACAGGAAATGGGGGTGAATTTCCCATAAGCCAAATAGCATGGGAGCTAGCTGGGTTCCAGGGCCGCTTACTGAGTCAAAGCATCATTTTCTTGGGAGAATAGAGCAGTGTTTGACACTCTTGACAGTGGAGAGGTAAAGGGGTGAGTCTCAGAAGGACCCACCAAAGTGCTCCTTAAAAGAGATGGTTAGTATTGAACATTTGCTAGGACTTGAGATAGGACCTCAAATGACTTGAGATAGGACGTCAAAAGAGAACCAAGAAAGCAGTACAAGGAGCAGCAGCTACCATCTCCTCTAGTCCCTTCCATGCCTTCCACCCGCTACCTCCCATGCTGGAGGAACTGGAAGCAGGTGACAGAAAAAACAGAGCAAGGAGGGACAAGGAGCAGACTCCATGTTGCTCCCTGCACTGACCAGTGGACTCACTGGCCTGAGATGGGGAGAGGGGAGAAACTTTAAATTGGATGGGGAATGTAAGTTTTGACTTACATTGGACTAAACTTTTTAAATTCTGAAATTGAGATGGTTGTCTGGTATCCTAAAGTACGAGAAAAGTACACAGAGTTTGTCTGAGGTATCATCCTCAGGGGTAGAAAAGGGAGTTAAGACAGAACATATTTGAAGACAAAGAAGTTTAAAAGTAAAGCTATCTCCTGTTTGTACCTCATAGAGCCCAACTCCAATAATAAATTGGTAGGATAGCAATAGTGAACAATAATGATAATAACAGCGATAATAATAATAACCATTTGTTAAATGTTGACACAGTATGCCAGACTCAGTGTTAGGTGCTAAAAGTGCATTATTTTGTTGAACCCTGACAACAATCTTTAACCTCATTTAACAGATGTTAAAACTGAACCATAGAGAGGCTAAGTAATTTGCTACAAAATATAGTTAGTAAGTAGCTGATTTTAGACTCTACAACCTATTTAGGGCCAGACTAGAGTGGCAGTTATACAAAAGGAAAGAAGAGAAAAATTAATGAATGAAATATCTGTGCTTATAATTCTAATCCAAGAATGGGTGACATAATCAATAAAAAGCAATGACACAGTTTATGTACAGTGATAACACTTCAATTATTATACAACCCACAAATAGCATTTGTTGCTAAATATAAAACTAGTAAATGTGTATCTTAAATAATTTGCTTTTACTGGCTTGTTTTGTTTTATTTTAAGAATTGTTGCCTGGTCATTTTGAAATTAGTTCTCTTTAAAATAACCAATGCATTAATTTGTCATTTGTGCCATGTAAATGTTTTACCAGGCTTAGGATAGTTGATGGAAACGACTGAGTGCATGTTCATTGTTTTATTGATAATGTAGCTGCTTAAAACAGACACTTGAATTCAAGAATAACTCCTACATTGTGAACTCCTTGAAGCAGGGATCTTATCTTACTCATTATTGTGCTGTAACCTTCACACTCAAGAGATAAGTGTCTTGGCATATTGTAGATGCTCCTTAATCTAGAACCTTTTTTATTGAGCACCTGCTAAGTTCCAGTCACTGGAACATGGAGTGTTACATGTATACGACAGAGCGTACCTTTTTAAATGGCGTGTTCACAGCCCTTGCCCCATCCTGCTGCCTTCTAAAAAGAATTCTGTCTTTTGCTCTATAGCAGCAGTGCCCAAACTTTTGGCTTCCCTGGGCCGAAAAGCTGTCTTGAATCACCATAAAATATACTAACACTAATGATAGCTGATGAGCTTAAAAAAAAAAGTCACAAAAAAAAAATCTCATAATGTTTTAAGAATTTGTGCTGGGCTGCATTCAGAGCCATCCTGGGCTACACGCTGGACATGCCTGCTCTGTGGCATCTAATTCCTGCCCTCTGAGGGGCATCAGATATTTGCCACATTCCTGGGCATTTGTGATATAGAACTGAGACTGGGAGCCAGAGAAACAGAACTAATGAGGTTGGGGGCGGGGGAGAGAAAAAGTGGATAGTCCTGTGAAACTAGGACTTTGGGGAGATGAATCGGGGAGATGTTATTCTAGGGAGCACTGTTGTAGATTGCATATAGGACCTCCTTGGTTGTGCTCTGAGAACCCAAGTGAAAGGTGTCAATTTGCTTCTAACAGCACCTAGCTTCTCTGTTTCTTCTCTAAGATAGGAAAATGGGGACCTATATTACATACATATTATTTTTAATCTTTGAAACACCCTGCCAGTGGAGATATCATTGACTTCCATTTCCAGGTGAAGAAAGAATCTTGAAGCAAATAAGTAATTCTTTCAGGGCTGCACAACTAAGGCTGGGATTTGAATCTAACTCTCTGTCCACCATGCTACAATACATCCCTGTAACCAACTGTTAACTGAATCAAAAGGCTCCCTTGTGAGGGACCTCTATTTATTCTAGTATCATACATAAATGGGAAAGGTTTATTTCTGATATTTGATTCAGAAGAGAAAAGCTTAACTCCTAGCCCAGAAAGCAGGCCTGCTAGCTGTACTAAGCTTGCCTGTGGGCTTGATGGTTCATTTTGAAGTCCAATCACTCTACATCCAGGCAATGGCATTGTTTACCACAAAGGTTCAGCTAAAACTGTTGCTAAAATTGCTCTGTAGCCATTCATGTTTCTGAAAATCAATTTTCTGACCAGGTAGCTAGCTGCCTGATGCAAAGAAGTGAGGAGTAAAAGGGTTCTTCAAGCTGCCAGCCAAGTTACCCTAGACCTTTCGAATGGCCAGGTAGTAAACAAAATTGTATGCATTCGTTTTGTGAATTATCATTTTAAATGGCTTGAAGTAATGTTCTCATCCTCTGTCGCCATAGAAACCGTTATAAAATTTCTTGTAAATATCTCAGAAACAGGACTACCTACCCCCATGGAAATAGAGAGTAAGTACAATGGACCTCCAAGGAAATAAATGGCTGCTTGACAGAAAATAATATAACCCATTAAAAGAAATCTCTTTTATGATTCAAGTCCTAATGGACAAGCTGAGTATGAACAGGTAGGGAGAAAAAGGGTCTGAAAGTACCATGAGGTGGTTTTGGAATAGCTTGCAGATACCACATTCCAAAGTTGAGTAAACTTTCTCTCTTGTTGAGGGAACATTCCATTCAGGCATTAGCAGTGCAGTGATTTCATCTACATTCAGAGAGTACATGTCACAGAGCCATTATGGACCAGACAGGAATTGTATAAAAATGACTTGACAAAAAGAAATAGCCAGTCTACTATGCCAAAATCCAGAGTGCTTTTCTTCAAGGTGAATCGTATTCTATTCCAAAATGTCAAGTAGATTTAGTCATTTTAATCTTTTTATTGGGTTAAAGCTTGATACCTTTATAAAAGCCAAAGGACTGGAATATAAGCTCCACCTTTGATAGGTTATGTGATCTTGAGCAATTTGCTTGGCCTCTCTGAGCCTCAGTTTCCCCATGTCTAAATTAAGGTTGGTGCTTATAGTTATGGTAGGATTCAATAAAGTAACCCATGAAAAGCATTCAATGCTGTCTCCATCACTTAGAAGCACCCAATAATAAGTATTAGAAATGATTACTTATCAAAAGGAATAATGGGTGTAATTAATAATAAGTTTGCTCAAGTCATCAACATATATTGTTAATTTTTACTTCTCTCTTTCCATTGAACCCATAGGCAATATATGATCTTAAATAATTGAGAAGAGTGTGCTGAGGGATAAAGAAAACGTAGATCTTAAAGGCAGAGTCGATGCAATTTCTGCATAGCTCTGACTGGTCTGGTATTCGTTGATCTGGAAGTTTCCATGAGCCATGGGCATCTTCCTTGCAGTATTTCCTCCTGATGCTTGAAAAAAGTCTGTTTTCATAAGACCTTGGGTCTGATTTCTAGTGGGAGAGGGGCTAAAGAAATTTGGCTTCATTTCCGAGCCTCTTTGCACTTTCACCAATTGCACAGAGCCTCCGAGTTTCCCCAGCTTACCTGTTTTCAATGACATCGAATCTTTCAAAGGGAATGTAATAATTCCGTAGAGAACTTAGCATCTCTGACAGCCTACCTCCCACTGTCCTCAGTGCTTCATAAATTATGCTGCCTCTGAATGGGAGCTGGGCAGCACCATTTCCTGGCCCCTCGTGATTCATGGTTTCTCTTCACTATGTCAGTGCCTCGTCAGCAAAGCTGTTTCTTTTGGACAGACTGTGATGTGATCTTTTTGGAGGGCCACTTGCAAATCATGTGCTGATTTTATATACTAATGAATTTTTTTTTTTTTACAATTTCAAGGTAACTAATAACTATTAACTTTAGGAATTACTTTCAAATTCAGAAAACATAACCATTTAATTAACAATCTTCTCTCTGCAGTATACTGTGACCTGAGAAGTCACTTTAATGGTAATATGCTGTTATCATTAAAATTAACTAACAAACCAGAAGAATGGTGCTATTCAGGTCAGATATGGAGAAGCATAATGAAAAGAAAGTGAAACTAAAAACAAGTATTAGACCAAAAGATCAAAACAGTGCAGAAGGCCCCTGTTTTACGCTGCCAGAGCAGCTCCCTTCTGACATTCAGCTCCCCAGAAATTCCAACCCTAGGCCCTCCTGGAGCACAGGACTGAACCAATTTGTTGGACAGGTTAATACTGGGGGCTTAAAGGAAATAGGATGAAAAGTTCCTGAAAATGACTTGCTTCTAGAGTACCTTCTTATGTATCTACCATTTTTACATGTAAGACTATGAACCCATTCGTATGAATGTCTTATCTTTCCCTAACCTCCACAAGTCTTCCCAGTTACATAGGCTCTTTCTGACTTAGGAACCTCACACTCAGGGAGATGGGGTGGAAGTAGAGGACTTTCCAGGATTTCCTTTGCCTGGGTCTACTCAGAGAAGGTTCTACCATTGCCAGGATGCTTTTCTGGACTTAAGGAATTTAGAATTTGGAGGAAGGGGGTGGGAGAAGAAAAAAAAAGGTGCATGAGACATGGCTAGGAAAAAAGTTTTACAATATTTGGAAAAAATATACAGTATTGCTGAGAGATTTGAAATAAAGACCTAAACCATGTTAGACATAAGCATGTTCATGGATTGATATAGTCAATATTGTCAAGATGTAAATTTTCCCCAAAGTGATCTATAAATTCAATGCAAACTCAATCAAAATCCCAAGAGGCACTTTTGTAGAAGCAGAAAAGTTGATTATAAAATACATATGGAAAAGCAAAGGACCTAGAATAACCAAAGCAATTTTGGAAGAAAAAAAATTAAGAACAAAGTTGTAAGACTTAATCCACCTGATTTCAAGACTTACTATAAAGCTATGATAATTAAAATGGAGTAGTATTGATAAAAGGATAGGCAAATAAATCAATGGACCACAATAGAGAAATAGACCCATATTTGTAGGTCAAAAGATTTTCAACAAAGATGCCCCAAAAATGGGTTTGAAAAGATGATATTGTTTAATATATGGTTCTGCCACAACTGGATACCCATATGTGCAAAAAAGTGGAACTTATATCACACATCATTTTCCAAAAATTAACTTGAGATGCATCATAGACTTACCTACAAAAAGCTAAAACTATGAAGTGTTTAGAAGAACATAGAGGGAAAACTATTCATGATGAGGGGTAGGCAAAAATTTCTTAGAGAAAGCACTAATCATAAAAGGGAAATATTGACAATTTGGACTTTATTGAAGACAACAAATCTCTGGTCATCAAAAGGCATTGTTAAGAAAATAAATAGTCAGATTACAGAGTGGGAGAAAATATTCACCATACATATATTTGGCAAAAAAAAATCCAAAGTACATCTACAACTTAACAATAAAAAAGACAGATAACACATTTTTAAAATGAGCAAAAGAATTGGAAATGTCACAAAAGAAAACATAAATAGCCAATAAGTACATTAAAATATGTTCAACATCATCAATCATCAGGGAAATGCCAATTATAATCAGTGATATACCACTATGAATCCACTAAAATGACTTAAAATTTAAAAAGCTTGACAACATTCAATATTGGGAAGGATGTGCAGTAGCAGGAATTCTCATAATTGCTGGTGAGACTATAGAATGGTACAACCACTCGGAAAAATTATATATTTCCTGTAAAGTTAAATATAGTTCTACTCCATGACCCAGTAAATTTACTCCTAAGTGTTTATCCAAAAGAAATTTTTAAAAATATGTTCACAAAAGACTTGTGCTATATTCATAGCCACTTTATTTATTACAGCCAAAAAACTGCAAACAACCCAGATATGATGTTCTTTCTGGTCAGACCCCAAGCTACCTGTCCACTGTCATCTCACATGAATGTCCTTGCCCTTCCCACCCTTCCCCTTACACTCTCAGAACCATCAATCTCGTGTTCATGCCTCTGAACAGTGCTGTTCCATCTACCTGGAAATCTGTTCCTCTTCTAGTCCATCCTCCCAGGGTCAGCTTGAGTTCTTTGAGTTGCCTTCCCTCACTCCTCTTTGCAAGCCGAAGCTTGTTTTCCCTTAGCATTCTGGAATGATCTTGCTGCTTTATAATCTTTTATATTCATGTTCATTGTCCTCACTAGCTCAGAAACTTCTGCCTTCATATAGCCCTTGCACTTGGCATTACATCTACCACACAGTACATATTAAAATAAAATTTAGTGTTTGCCAGAATCTAATTTACTCTGCGTCTCATACTGAAATATATACTTCTCATTTACCTTTATTTCCCAATGCAGGTAAGTTTCATAGGAATGCTGCCAATTGAATACTTCCTGGCATGACCCCTGCCCCTAAGCAGTGCCTATGGGAAAGGTGAGCAAGTACATTGCGATGCTATTAGCCAGGTTTGTACTGTGTTAGTTATCCCAAGTTCTCATTGAATTTGACCAGTCTCTCTGAGCTCTTTCAGTTCTTTAATGATTTACATATTAATGGAAGATTCTTAAGTAGATGATCCTCTGAAAAGTGTGTTTTTGCTTTTTTAGTGGCCTTGGCAGGTAGGTTCTTAGTCATTTATAACCTACATAGGTCCTGAGGAAATATCACGTTTTAAAGCAGATACCTTTCAAAAAGAGGGGGGGTTTCTTTTGTTATTGTTGTTATGGAGGATTGTCCTGTGCATTGTGTGATGTTCAGCAGTATCCCTAGCTTCTATTCATTAGAAGCCAGAAGCACCCTCAAATTGTGACTACCAGAGTAGTGTCCCTGGAATCAGACAGATCTTGGATCCCAATTCAAGCTCTCTCACTGAGGGATCCAGGTTAGGCTATTACTTCTCTATATTGAGTTTCTTTAATCTGTAAAATATGATTTATAGGGGAAAATGTTCAAAGAATTTTAATGAATTGAAATATTATTGGGTGTCTAGAATTGAAAACAAGGCACATATGAGGGCTGTCCAGAAAAAAATCCAGCCATAAATGCCTCTATTTTTCATATTATGTGGCTGGATACTTTCTGGACAGCCCTTCAAATATATGTCTAGAATATCCTTCTAGATTTTCTGATTCTGTGGCACTTCTCAATTTTCATTGTCTTTGAGCTGCTTTATAATTCTGTTACTTATAGAAAATTGATCAAAATTAATTCTTGATGATGAAAGTCAAACTCTATCTGGTGAAATGCAATCAATTCTTTTCCTATGGAGATTAACACATTTTTCCTGGTTTTGCATCTATTTTAAAATTTATTTCAATATGCCTTATTTGACCATATACATGTGGTATTATGAATTTTCCTTTGAATTTGTTGTAAAATCTCAGTGGTTTCCTTATTAACTCATGAGTTAAATGAGATCTTTGATATGTACCAAAAAACAAAACAAACAAACAAAAAAAAGAGGTGGTTGCCTCTACAGTGATCACACTCATTCTTTTAGAAATGAAAACATAAGACACTTTCCTGAAGACCTCCAGAGCAGAGGTTTTCAATATTCAAACTGCTCCAGCCAAACTGCTCCTCTCCTGATTCCTTATAACTCTTACAGTTTTTGTATGCATTAATCAAATCGATGAAGGGAATAAAGTGAGTGTCTTGGAAGAAATAGTATTGCTTACAATGCTACTCAGAGTGTCGGGATTCCTTGTTTTCACTGTAGAAATTGACAAGTTCAAATGTCAATCTATGCTGTATAAACACTTAACCAACTTGGTGACAATATTTGATAAAGGATCCCTGACATCCAACAGGGTCAGAACTGCCTCATCTTTTGGAAAACCAAAATGTACTTCATGGTTTAATTGATAGGAGTCATATTTCCTATAGAAGTCATTATTCATAAAAATCAGTTTTATTATTAACTATCCCATAGTGTTTCATTTTTAACATACTTATTGAAATGAAGTGTCCCACTATGAGCCCTTAACTAAAAGAGCTTCAGAAGTGTAGGAGATTTGCTGAAACCCCAAAAGCACTGTCCTGACATCTAGGAGAAATTGGCTTTGGTTTTTTCTAGCTCTCTGCCTGTGATGGGTATGTGACATTGGGGAAGCTCTTGAATCTTCTTTTCCTTGTCTATAAATGGTTGAACTAGAAAGCCTGAGGTTATAGTCAGCTTCAAGATGTTTTAATTCTTTCTCTATGAGTGTCTCTTGAGAACCAAGCAGAATCAGGATTTTTCAGGGCGACACAAGTATAGGAAAATATGTGTTGATGTTCTCTAACTCTCCAATCCGTCCAGGTTATGACTCCTTCTGCTACTTTTAACTGGGCCCTATCTTCCCTTTTCGGTTCAATAACAGGGCTGCCATTTGGGAACTGATAACTCAGGCTGTAGTTCCTCTCCAGAAACAGCTTTTTCAAATCATCTTTCCGTTTGCTTCTCCCTCCACAAAGGTGAGTCTCTTTGAGGACATCTTAATGAAATATTTCCTCATCGCTATGGACAAAGGGATTTTTATTGTTGGGGTGTCCCATTGTGTTCAAGCCCGGAGTCCTCCTTTACTGCTCTCCTTTCCTCCAATTCCTTGTCCACCATCTGCTTCTCTTTCATGGCTGCATGTTTCTTCTTTTAGTGATGAGGGCTAGGTCAGCAGCTGCAGAGAACTTGATTAGTGCCTTGCCTCTGTGCAGATGCATTTCCCTGACAGCATCGATCCTGGGTGCTTTTGCTTTGCAGGCAGTAGCTCCATAGGGGAGGAGCTTGTGCCGCAAAGGAGGTGGATTGTTGTCTGGTCAAGGTGAGTTTAGGGCAGGCTACTAATTCACTCCTCTTGGCTCAGCTGTTACGTTAGCTTAAATAGAAACTGCTTGCAAATTTTCATTTAAAACCCACTGCCTGACTGAGACTTTGTGATGGCAAGATTCAAAGACAATTTTTAATGCTAAGTTATTAGTCCTTTGAAAGAAGGAAAATTTGATGTTTAATAATTAAACAGTTTCTATTTTGCTCAATTCTTTGATATCTGAATGTTAACTGTGTAACCATGTAAGGTCCATTTCTAGAGATTTTTTCCCAGACATTTCAAGCACTAAAGGAATTTATTTGTAATGTTCTTCCATGAAAAATTGCCCTCCATTTCTTGCCGTGGTGGTCATTGCCAGCAGATATGTCCATTAGGAATGAAATAAGGATGTATTTTATATTTTGATGCACTTCAATTTGTCCATTATACTACAGTGTTCTTTTTTTGAGGCCAGAAATAAATTCCTTTCATCCTTAAAATGTTTTCATTTCTTTACATTTTGGAAAAGTTAACAGAATTTAGCACAAAGAAATTGCATTATCTCTGACCAAAGAGGATAACTCCAAGCATTTTCATTCAATTTTTTTCTCAATTTTTGGTTTGAAGTTGAGGAGTCAGTGGCACAAGTATGCCTGGTTATAGACTTCACTAAGGATTCATTTCTCCATATGCATTTAAAAAAACATTCCTTCAAGACATCCCTGTCATGGAGACTGCTTCTGTAAAACTTTCCAGCTCTGTGAAACTGTCATGTGACATTTTAAAGGCGTATTCTATTACCTGTACAAAATTGAACTACAATTACTCTATAGCTTCAATCTATTCACCTTATTCTTTTCATGGTATCCACAAGTCCTACAAGTTTTTGCCATACCAATATAAGAAAATGCTTTCACAAGCTTCCAATGGCATGCAGTACTAATCTTTAGGTACAATACAAACATGTGTTACCATGACGGGAAGCCAGGACCCACTGTAGCTTCAAATTAGCAAATGTATTCCTGAATGTTAACTGTGAATTAAACTGTAGACCATTACCACAACTTTCTTCCATAAATTGTGTCCATTTCCATGGGCAAGGAGGTAGCCTAATAGGATGGAAAGACCTAGGCTTTGATTTCTGGTCCTGGGGGCTTGGTTTACTTTGCCAAATGACCTTCAGCAAATCATTCAACCAGTTGGTCACAGTTTCCTTAATTGTAAAACGGGTATAAATAATTCCAGATCAAAGGAGACTATAGGAAAACATTCCAAAAACTATAGAGTCATATTCACATACGTTTTATTTATAGTTGGGGGTGTAATATTTGGAGTGCCTGCTTTACTCAGAGCCCCTTTCTCTAGGAACTTCCCATACCTGTAATAGATACAGCAATCATGTTTGTTCCTCCCTCCCCGGTAACACTGGTGGACACCTGACTAAGGACACCCAATGGCAGTGTCGAATCAGATCTTCTCTCGAAATTAAAGAGACTGACAAGTGTCCTCAGATAGCAATTCAGTGATAGTGGGAACTTGGGATCTACGGTGGCCATTTTCAACTATGAGCATGCTGCTGAGTGGGCAGAAAATGCTAGAGAATAGAGTAGGTGTACAGAGAGAAGCAAAAACGGTAAATCATGGAGTGAGGGGGAGACAGAGTCAGTACCTTGTTTCTAGGTCTAGTTCTTTATCTAGTCCATTGTGTACATTGATGATTTTTTTTTTTCCTAGGATGGCCAGAAGGTGGCCCGTGTTAACCTCATAATAAATTCCCCTTCAGTGGCTTTCTCCTCTTAGCAATGAATAGAGCTTTGGCTAAAATATTAATACCACAATGGAAAAGGTCATTACCAAGAATACTGTAGATTGCATTGTATCAAAAGCAAAAGTTTTCAACTTTTTTTTTTTTTTTTAATATAGCTACTGAGATGAAACTCTTTCCAGAGATGGTTTTCCAATTGTAAAATACAGACTGGACCATAGACGATTCAAGAACAGGTCCCTTTTGCCACACATAGAATTACTAACTAGTTTTGAAAATACACTTCAGACAATATGAGATGTTACCCTGCAAATGAATTCTGTCCCTGTGCGCCTCCCTATACAAAGTTTCAGAATCCATAGAAGGCAGCACAGTATAATGGAAATAACGTAAATTGTAGAGTTAGACCCAGATGGAAGTTCTGGCTCCTCTAAAAATGAGCTCTGCGAATTTGGTCAAGTTATTTAACCTCTATTAGACTGACTTTCCTCATCTAAACATTGAGAATAATAATAGTTTGCTTTTGGTTTGTTGTAAGGAATAAATGAGATAATTTATGGACAAAGCTTGGCATGTATCAGATACTCAGCAAATGTTCATTTCCTCCTTCCCCTCACTCACCATGTGAGTCCTACTTTTTTTTTCCCAAACAACAAACCACATAGTATAAGCAGACCAAATTAATAAGCAGGGTGTAGAAACTAGAAGGAGAAGAAAAACTCTTCTTTTACACACATTTCGGTCAACAAATTACTTTCTTAGTGCAGTAATATCTGATGCTAATATGTGTCCAAACCAATGTGTGCTTGTGTCTATATGTACAAACAGGGCACAGCTGACAGGGAGGCTTTTTTCATCCCATAAATTGAAGATTGACCTACTAAGTATATCTTCTCATTTGCATGAAGAAAGCTAGAATGTTTCGCATACTGCTTCAGTATTCAGTAATAAAATCTGTTAAGCTTCATAACTTGTTATTTAGCTGAAAAGAGGACTATTCTTGACAAGGAAGCCCAGTGAGAAATGTACTACATGTTGTCACAGGAAATGATTTCTGGAGGACTGTAATGAGTCTAACCAAATCATTTCAGACATTTCCAGCCCTGTCAGTCCACGTAACGCTATAGAAAAACATGTGTGTTCATTAAAATGCCTGATTTCCTATGTGATGGGTATAGCAAATAATCTCCTGGAAGCTAGACTTCAGTGGCTCTGACTAGTTTGTAGCCTAAGATTTGGATTGCATGTTTTCAGTATCGGGGTACAAAAAGAAAGGAGAGCAGGAAGAACACATACTATCCTACTAGCCACATATGAATAATTATTCCTCAAACAACCTGATGAAAAATGTGTAAGAATCAAGAAATATTTTTCTAGAGGTTAAGACCCAGACTCTCTCCATCTAGTCTTGGTGCCAGGCCTAAATAAGTTTAAAATAGAGATAAGATACGGAGAAATATTGATATCCTAAAAGAAGAGCTTACTAAAAATGAGCAAAATATCAACTATAATCCTTATATCCTTATGTTAATGTTCTTTTGTGGTTATGAAAAACTATAACTCCATAAATAAAAGAACAACTTCTATTTCTATTATTATTATTATTATTATTATTATGCTAATTCAACATTTTAGCACGTGAGGAGAAGTATCAACAATGACAAGACAAATCAAGTTTAAGCAGGTTATTTAAATAGGGAAATTTGATAGCATACCAAAATTAGTAAATTATAATCCACCATCCATAGTTTTATACCAGCCTCTGTCTATTTAAGGTCAATTTAGAAAAGTTTTCAAGCAACTATTCTAAACCTAACCCCCTTTTCCATTTTGCTATTTGATTAGTGTTTAACTAAATAAATTTATGTTATAAGCATAAGACTCTAAAAAAAGCCCTCCCTCTCCATCCCACCAAAAATCCTAACTAATTTAGGTTAAAAACAAAGTAATGGCAGCAAAAGTGTCTTTAAGTTTTGCAATAATCCTTCCAGTACTTTTGCATCCCAAAAGGCTCCAGATGTGACCAGCCACTGCAAAGTGGTAAGTTGTTTATCAGCACTCTACACTAGGAACTGGCACCTGTAATTTTACTCTTATTTTGCATCAGCATTATTAAAACACCTAAAAAAAATGACCAAGTGCAGGTTGGTGTAATCACACATATACCTTCAGGGTGAAGTGCCCTGTAGGTTGGCTGTCATCCTAAAGGTGCTGGCTCTAGCAAGCAGCTTTCCTTCTCTCTTGTCTGCGTGGCTATTAGCCTCTTTTTTCTATAGGGAGTTTCTGCTGATAGCTGTGGCTGGAAAATAATGGTGAAATGTTTTGGCAGCCTTTAACGAATCGATTGTTGATCACTTTTGATAATGCGAATAATCACATTCCTTTTCTTTCATTCATTCTTTTTCTGTCTTTTTTTTTTCTTTGCCCTTGTTTGTTGTTTATAGTCAGCTATAGCTAAAAAGAGGCCCCTCGTCCACCTCAGTCTGGGGTGAATGTTTAAGAAATAAACACATTTGAATCACGTGATGACAATTAACCACTTTGTTAATTCACAGATCCCACTTCACCCTCACCTTCTCCTTTTAACCCTGGGGCTCTGTTACATCCTGCCTACAGTTTTCTTAACTGCCTGCTTCAGCCTGTTCCCATCTTGCCAGTGGTTTAGAAACATGACAGGCTACCTTTTGCTTGCTGGCACATTAACAGTGCAGATTCTTGAACTTCACTTTTATTTGACTGCTTGTTTCTAACCCTATATGGTGACAGCCTGTACTTTAGTACTGATGTAAAATCAACCCAGGCCAGAAGTTTGCTTTTTAAGAAAGCTTCTTTTCTTTGTTCCTGTAAAATAATTTCCCACTCAGATGCTTGAAAACAGGCCATTTTTAAAAAGTCTTCTGCAAGATCTTTACACACATATTAAAAGGAGGCAAGTGAGGAACCTGAGGAGCAAAGGGTTTAAGCGACTCTCCTGGGATTGCAGAGTGAGTGTCACAAAGTTGAAGTTGGACCCAGCATTCCTGACTGTTGATGGTCAGCACAATGTCCTTGATTATATTACCTTTGGAGACAGAACTCGCCAAAATTCTCCTTTCTGGTTTAACTTGGGCTTTGACTAGTTTTGTTTCAGCTTCTTAATGATGGTGATTAAAATGTATTTATACATTGAAATAACCCCAAGACCAAGCACAGTTGAGGTAAGGTAATCCAGGAACTTGTAGTTGCTGCTCATTCCACATAACCATCCTGAAGCGTGGAATGCTAAGAGTACCCAGCAAAACTTGGGGCTGTCTTTATTTCCCTGAGTTGATTGTTAAATTAGCTTTAGTGTCAGTGATGGTCAAGTGTTTATATCCATCCAAATAATTTACTGCAAAACAAAACTTACACCCAGCAGTTCACCTCTTGCTCAATGTTAGGAGAATCTCTTATCAAATATACAAGGCTATGAAATGAGGAGGTGTATGGAAAGACAAAAGGATATGGGGTGGTTACATCCGTGCTGTAATGTAAGTAAGACCTCATGCATGACCAACCATAAGGGACTGACCGTGGTATCCCAGTAAGGGTTATGTCAGGATCCCTTAATATTTCATAATTTATGGGGTCCATCATTAAGTATGCCTTTCCTCAATAAAGCTGGTAGAGGTTGATCCCAGTCCTTTGCCATCACTACGTTTTAAAAGGCTATTTTTCAAAATTGAGGAAAACTTCCATCATCAGAGTTCTCAAAGTTAAGTTCTTTAATGGAAATAAAATATTTTCTAGTAATATTAGTTACTTTAAAGAATACGGTGAAACTTAAAAGTTGTAGTCAAAAGACCCTTCTGATTTAGGTGTAGATGCAAAGACCCTTACCTTCTCCATCCTAAGCTCTCAGTGCAAGAGGGTCCCTCAGGAGCAAAGACAAGTCTAGAGAGAACCAGGATCTCCCCTTGAATCAATCAGAAACCCTTGGAGGAGTCCTAGAACCACCTGTCTCTAATTAATCTCCTTTACTGTATTCCCTCAGCACTTACACAGTCGTAATTATATTTACGATTGTAATTGTATTATATTACAGTTTAGATCCCCTTACAATAAATACCATCACTATTATAAAAAAGATTTCCCAGCCTTAGCTGGAAATAACTTATTTCAATTGTATTCAATACAATAAAATTTTAGTGAAATAAAAGAATTTGTATGTTCCTTAAATTTTGTTGGAATGGAATTTGACCTTGTAACTAGAACTTTGCTGTATGAAAGTGCATGGGCTCTTCCACTGGATCCTAAGATCCTTAACAAAATAGTCCCTAACATAAAGTTTCATACCTAGTAGATGCCCAATAATCACTAGAATGAGTGAATAATTGGCAATAGAATTGGCTGTAAAATGGAAACAAATTTTCCCAGTAGATAGCAATGGCACCACTAGAATTATTGAACTACAATTAGCATGCTCTTCGTTCTTCTTCATAATTTTTATCACTGTTTGAAAGAATTAAGTGTGAAACTGCAGCCTGTCAGGTGAAATCGTCTAGAGTCTACAACAAGATTGTTCAACCTGTGGCCTGCGGGCTGCCTGCCACCCAGGACGGCTTTGAATGAGGCCTACCACAAGTTTGTAAACTTTCTTAAAATATTATGAGATGTTTTTTGCTACTTTTTTTTTTTTAGCTCATCAGTTATCATTAGTATTTTATGTGTGGCCCAAGACAATTCTTCTTCCAGTGTTGCCCAGGGAAGTCAAAAGGTTAGACACCCCTGTTCTAGACACTTACATTTATCCCTAATGCCTCCTTCAAAAAGCAACCAGCAACCAATGACAGAAGAGCGGCTTGTGCCAATGTCATGCTGTCTACAGTGACATTAACTGACTGGTACTCATCTGCCCTGGGATATTTATGTTTCCCTAAACCCGTAACTGTATCATTAATATAAATTCTTCATTGCTAGTGGAAAATGATTCTACACAGACAATGTTGGTCCATAGTATTATTTTTATATATAAACCATCGCACATATTTGTCCATGTTTTTGAAAATCTGCATTTAAAAATTATAGTTGCCATAGTGCCTACATTGAAAATAAAACATTTTAAAGTTGAAAAGATAAATAAGAGAAACAAAAACTAATCAGTTTTTACCAACTGTGAGTAGGATCACTGAAATAAGGAAGCAATATGGGCATTTCTACCTTTTCTTGGTAAGAAAAGACAATATTAGAAGGTAATGGAATTGGGGAACTTGATGGTTACACTCTGGAATGCTGTTTTTCTGGGTATATGCTGTACATACTCATGAAGAAAGTAATTTAATATATGAAAATAAAATAATTAAACATGTAGGCTCTATGTTTTTCACAATCATTTCTTTCATGGTTGGAAGTAAAAAAGACATCTAAATTAAAAGGAATACAATGTCATTCATACTAATGGACTCACTTTAATATTCACACTAAAGTGACCTGAAGAGTAAAGCACTGCATTCAGAATTCTGGATTTTTTGCAATAGCTATTTCTGTAAAGGTGAATGGATGCTAAGCAAAAATGGTGTTCTTCCATCTAACATATGGATTTGGAAAAGTCAGAATCACTAAGTCTAATAGTGATGGTTGCACAACTTTGTGAATATACTAATCAGCACTGAATTGTGTACTTTAAAATGATTAATTTTCTGACATGCAAATTGTATCTTTAAAAGGGAGAGGGGATCACCAAGGCTTTTACATCTAGGCCGCACTCTGCGCATGGGCAGAAATAGTCCCCAGTTCCACTGACTGCCAGGGAAGGAGGTCTGGCTGATCCTGAGAGAAGTTTTGTGTTCTAAAAATTAATCAATTAAGTAAACTAACTAATTGGGTAGAGAATTTTCCTTTGCAGTAACAAAAATGTTTTGGAACTCAATAGAGGTGATGGCTCTACAGCATTTTGAATATATTAAATGTCACTGAATTGTACCTTTAAAATAGATAGATAGATAGACCAACAAACAAAGGGATACTCTTGTTATTTGTGTTCAGGTGTATGTTACACTCAGAACCTTGGCGTAGTGCCTCAAAACCAACCTGTTTCCGAGCTGTGAAGGCAAATGTAACCTTTGAATCTGTGGCACAGTTTCAAAACAGTCAGTCCTGTGAACAAGAGAGTGAGCTGACCAAGGTCGCCCGAATTCTAGCAAATGACATGTTACTAAAAAAACCACCTCATTCTGAGCATGAAACAAAGCCAACTGGGTATTTGCTTCTGATAGACATGTTTCATAGATGGCACTTTGAGCCAGTGAACCCTATTCCCTGATCATCCCCACCAGAATCACTTGCCAACCTTTTAATCAAATGTTTATTCAAAAAGGTTGTACATACGATGCCATGTACAGAAGAGGAAGTATTTGTGAACAAACCATGCCAGATCTGAGAAACCTATTGCAACAGTTTAACCTACAGTAGCATTAGAGAGAGCAGATTTCACTATAAATAAAGCTACTCTTTATTGAATGCTTGACAGGTGCCTGCAGATGTCAGCTCATCAGATCTATAGATGAAGACACTGACGCTATGGGAAGTTTAATTTCTCTAAGCACATACAATTAGGAGGTGGTAGAGCTGGAATTCAAAGCCGGAGCTGCTCTTCATCATTCCATGTCCTCCTTGCACTACAGAAAACTACTTTCCCAGCAACTGAAAGCCATGTGGGGAGAAGTGTTCAGTCGTCCTATAATCAATCATGGCTCACAGGTCAATAAGAATGGAAAATAACCCAATAAGATAGAATCGTACCAATCTAGGAAAAAATAAATAATAAATAAATTAAAGCAAAAAATAAATTTAGGGCCTTACCCTATAACCTTCAATAAATATGATGGTGGTCTGATAGAAGGACGGCTAAGAAGGTTGACATTAAAATTAAATTATTGAATCACCAGTGGATTTATAGGATTATTAAATACAAGTTATCCTTTCTGTATTGGTTTTCTACTTATATGTCTGTATTTTAGCCTTTTCTCTAGCTGCTATCCACTCTCTAGCCCAAAGGGAGGGGCCAAGATCTCCAAGATCTCTAAGAAAATTACAGCAGCAGAAATAAAACAGTTCAAGTGCCAGCTCTCCTACTTAACCATATTTTGCCATGTATAATGTGCACTTTTTCCCCAAATTTGTGAGGGAAAAGTAAGGATGTGCACTAGACATGGGGTAGTATTAATTCTGTATCCATGTAACTATTTTCAATTCTTTTATTTATGATTATGAGTTAAAAGTGTAACTAGAAATCAATAACGATATCTGTATGCAAAATAATACCCTGGAATACAATAATCAGGATTTTTATTGTTACATTTATTGGGGTGACATTGGTTAGCATATAGGTCCCAGGTGTACAGTTCTACAGTGCATCGTCTATGTGTTGCATTATGGGTTCACCACCCAGAGTCAGTTCTCCTTCCATCAGCATACATTTGGCTCCCTCACCCCCAGCCCTCTTACCCTCAGGTAACCACTAAACTATTGACTGTGTCCATGAGTTTTTGTTTCTTTGTTCCTTTCAGCTTTATATTCCATATGTGAGTTATGTTAAAAAAATAAATGCTAAAATTCTTTTATAATACAAAAACCAAGTATCTATATATAAACAAATAAAAATTCGAATTAAAAAATTAAAAGGAAAGATATTTTCCCTGAAAGTTTGGGCCAAAAACATGGGTGTGCATTATACATGGCGAAACACGGTAGTAACTGCATGACTTTAGGCAAGTTCATAGTCTTTCTGCACCTCTGCTTCCTTGTTAACAAAATGGGGATGATGGTACTACTGGTATGTAGTTCGTAGGACTATTTTGAATATTAAATGACAAAATACAAAAATCTCACATGAGCTTCCCACTCTTGGGTCAGCCTCCTCCACCTCTTTGGAGTGTACTTTTTAACTTTCAACTTTTCTATAATAATCTCTAACTTTTCTAACTTTTCAACAAAAAACAATCTCACTTGAAACAGTAGGTGTACAACATTATTTAATTATTATTTTAATAATTTCTTTTGACAAATTAAAATTTAACATTTATTTCTATCAAAATTATTTTCCTCTTCTACATGTTCAAATCTCTCCGTCTATATGCAATTTTAAAAATTATGTTGCTTTCATCAGAAGAGAGAAAATATTTTCTGTTGAAAAAGAGATAAATTAATGATCATGTAAACTTCATTCTTCAACATTTTTGTAGGATTCTGGATTTTGTAGATCATTCATGAAATAACACTAAAATTAGAATAAGGCTCCTAACATTATTGTTGCAGTTGATGGTTTTCCTCAAAGTTGAAGTTTTTATAATGATTTATTCAAGGAAGTTATCATCTGAGCTCTAAAAAGTTTTCAGATTCATATCCCTGACAAGAAAGAATGCTATCAGGAGTTTCAGATAAATAATAAATGGGACTGTGGCTTTAGAAGATGCTTGAGTAATACGTCTTCCAAGTTCTTAAGAATTAAAGGATGTGCATCAGAATAAAACCAATACATTTAGGAGGCGGGGGTATTTGAACTGCTGAGGTGCCTGCCCCCCTCACTACCCAGATTGTCTGCTCTAGGAGGACCTCCTGAGCCTGCATCAGCCTAGGGAGACTCCCAGCCCCTCACAGCACTTTTTACACAATTCAAACATAGCAGTTACCACACATACAAGTATACCTTGTTTGGGTTTGATTTGGTTTGACTTTTACTTCCTCCAGCAAGTTTTGACCTGAAGAATTGAAATAGAAATAAGCTGCCTGTCTGCTCAAAATCTCTCCCACTAACTTCAGGCAAAAATGAAAAAGGAAAACAAAAAAGCCAAACTCCTCAAAGTGGCATTGCAGGCCATTTTTGACGCTTCCTTCTCCAGACTCATCCTTTCCCACTCTTCCCCTCCTTTGTGTGAAGCGACCGTGCCCTGCCGCCGCCTGGAGCAGCTCTGTGCCTTCTCCACTCTGGGTCTAAGACCTCTTGTTTTCTTCCAGGAATGCTGCCTCCACCCTTCCCTTTCCCTAACTGTTCATCTGGCTGGCTGCTGCTACTGTCATTTTCTCCTTCAAGACAGGAGGGGGTGACTGTTGAATATATTCTCATCACAATATACCCCCCAGTATCACACTTAGCATTCTGAGTTGAAATGCGTGTTTTCTTGTCCTTCCCTACTAGGCATTAAGCTCATTGAGGGCAGGTACTGAGTGTTGCTCTGCTATAGCCTCAGCTTCTAGCCCATTGTCTGGGACATAAAAGACCGTTGGTAATTTACCTGTTGAAAAGATGAAGCTGATTATATATACTTAAGTTCAACAAACACAAATAATAAAGGACATGTAACATATCGAGAAAACACAGTCTTCTTGCCCCTGGTATGAGAATTCCTTTGTAGGAAGAAGCTTGCTTTGCCATAAATACTCTGATAAGCTTCCTGTGGGGTACAAGCAATGCTCTTGCTGGGGTCCAGGCTCTGGGCAGATGAAGAAGATTCTGTTTAATAGAGGAGAGAGAGCAGGCAGGTGTGTGGCCAAGGGCTTCCTGGAGGAAGGGATCAAAAAAAAAAAAAAAAGGAAGCTTCTAGGTGATATCCCATCTATAAAGGGACTTTGGGGGTAAATGCATAATGGGAACTTTAAGTTACTTTCTATGTGGTGTGTGATACTCTTTCCTCCATCCATTCTATTAAATCTTAAGTAGATATACTTTGATAATGCTTTTGTGTAAAAAGTTTTGTGGTTTGGGGAACTCAAAGAGGACAAGAGGGATATCAACATGTGGTTACTACACATTTTTTAAGTATACATCTTCCTTTGTCTCTCCATGGACTTTCAAACAATAGACTCCTAAGAGTGTATAATGTGAAGGGACCAACCTGAAGTCGTCTTTAGATCCTCTTTCTCTGGGAGACCTGATTCAGCCAGGATCAGCTGGCTCGCTTGGTTACGTCTTGAGGATATAAACCCATCCCAGCCGATCATACAATGATACATAGCTCAGGGTTACTTTGAAGAATTACTTTGTGCTGAGCATTTATCTGCACGTGACTAGGCAAGTTTGGAGAAACTGGAAACGTTTGGTGAAACGACTTATGCATGAAGCAATTGTAGTAGGAGATTGGGGAGGAAAGGTCGTTTTGGAAGACTGAGCACTGCATTACAATGGGGAAGAGGGGCACAAAAGGAAAGGAGGTCTGCTGAGGTATGGGTCTAGTGCTATGCCAGAGAGATGGGCAGAGAGGCCCTGTTGAATAGAGAGAGGGTTTGGGAGAGTGTATCACAAGTGGGGTGCAGTGTTAAACTTCCCTTAATCTCAAAAACTTTAGTAAATTTTATATGACTGACTAATATTTTTGGTTCAAATGGATTATATCTCACACCATCAGTGTTTATAAGTGACTTGAGGGTGGCTGTACGGACTATACAGGTAGCTTTATGAGGGGACAATTGTAATAGTGTTTTTCCCACAATTCCTTTGCTTCTCAGACTGCCGAAAATTACTGCTTAAAATTCCCCACTTTTCCCCTTGCCCCTAATATTGTCGCAGGAGTTCTGATCATCATCACTCTAGACTTTGCAGTAAGGCAGTTTTAGAATCAGTATTGGCTGTCCTCCCGTGGCTAGCACGGCACAGCGAGGTGGCAAGTGGCAGAGCTGGGATCCTGGAGTCCCTGGAGACACAAGAGATGTGTGTGCCAGGATTCCTCTGATCTCTAAGGGAAAAATGGAGCTCAGTAAATTTTGCCTGACCTGGAATCAACTGGGCATGTTCCTGCCATATTTTCCCTAGCTTTTGTATACTCAAAATCTTCTCAAGAAGAAAGAAAGGAAACATCACTAGGTGTTAAAAACCAGCTATTATGCTAATCACTTAATGTGAGTTAACCTCAGACCCACATATTTCTAAGGAGGCAATGAGCTAAGGGACCTTACCTGATTATGCACCATTCAGACCATTGCCTGAGTTTACAGTATCCCTGCCATAAAGCTTTGTAGGCAGATTATTTGAGGCATGAAGACTGATTTTGTTTAGAGTGAGTTTAAACTACTGTTTCGATTTCGAGACATACTGGAGGACCTAGTTCAAGTTTGTACTAGTCCGAGAGATTCACGGGAGGTGGGCTATTATTTATTAAGAACTTCCTAATTAAGAGTTATAAGCTATACAAAGGCTGCCTGGAAAAAATCCAGTCATAAATGCCAGTCATATTACATGGCTGGATCCTTTCTGGACATACACCTGAAATGTCATATTGAAATCTGCCTGCAGGACTTTAATTCGTTTGGCATAATACCTGGAGAACAGGAAGAGGCTCACAGAAGAGAACTGGCACCTCTTCCTGAATTACTTGGAACATCCTGTTGTAGAATGGGGAAGGATAATCTAGAACCCCCCCCAACCCCCACTTCTTTTTGTCCAAGGATCTTCTTGAGTCAGAAGAAATCAGCTTGGGTGATTCTTGGCTGTAATGAATTGTCTGGATCCAAAGCCAAATGGGTTCAAATTCAAAGCATCCCCATACCCTACAGTTAATAAACAAGTCACAGGAGGTCAGGATAACTCTGGCCCTTTTTGGTTGCTAATTTTATTGGCATCACTTACAAAGGGACAAATTGATACTCAAACTTACATAACATCATGTATATGCTTTCAGTGACTAACTGAAAGTAACTGAGATTTAGATTCAAAGCATATCTAGAAATCTTGAAAAATATTTTACTTTTCAAGAAAAGATTATACAGGGTTTAAAAGGCTTATAACTGAGGAGATAGCATTAAAACATAGGTCAATGTCTGAATCAGGTAGACATTTACTTGTGAGAAAACTAAAAGTATAGATAGATTTGTAGTTCATCACCATTTGGGGCAAGTAGTGTTCAAAATAATTTTAATTCTTAAGGAGATGGAACGTTATGAATCCAGGATAAAATAAAATATGATTACTAAAGTAGTGGTTTAATGAAAGATTACTTGTTTTTATTTAAAAATTTTAAAGCACATAGTAGCATTACCTTGAAAAACCATTGCTATTAACCTTTAGATGTAAAGTGATTTTTAATAATGAGAAGAGGCATAATATCAAAGAAAATTTTGTAATACAAGTAACAATGTTTGGAAAGACTACATAAAAGGTGAGACTTCTTCACTGAAACTGGCCAAAGAAAGATGCAAATTAAGAATTAAAAAAAAAAAAAAGAATTTACCTAAAATAGAGTAGGAACCCATTTTATTAAAAGTAGAGCAAAATGAGGCTTCAGCCACCTAAAGTCACACACCACTGACTTAATTGGAAAGGCCTTTCCTTATACACAGGATTAATTCCAATTAATGGAAAATTCAAATTATGTTTATAAACACTAACAAAATGCTATCATCCCATAGCATACTTCTTGCACAGCACCTATCCTATAAGACATTTTATGAAAAACAAAAGTTCATTAATTTTGCTAATTCTCTATATTATAGATGAAGATACTGAAGCATAAAACATTTGGAAGACAAGCCACTACAAGTTTCCAGAAAAGCTGAAAAAATTCCTTCACTCTTAGCCCTTTGTTCATCATATTCCCCCAAGAGAAAAAAAAAAGAAAAGAAAAGAAAAAGAAATTAGAAGCAATCCCTAAGTAGCACAAAATGAAAAAAAGAACGTTCACTATGGTCTAGAGCACCAATCGGAAGAGGTGTGGAAGTGAAAGGAAGAAATAATATTTACAAATTCGTAGACTTCAATTCTCTTCTCTCTGGCTCTTCTAATATGGCATGAAAGCAAGGTCCTGCCTCATCCAGAGGAAAAGCTTCTTGGTATGAAGCTCTTAGGTTTGCAGATCCTGACATCCTCTTCTTTAGCACTCAGTAGACAGTTCATATCCTTGGAGCAAGCAAAGTTCATGCCATTGTTGACACCACCAGCCACAATGTGACCTGGCAAAGTGGGGTTCCTGTGTGGAGGACTGCCCTCTAGTTATCGGGCCAGCTCAACACCTGACCTGCTGCACTGGGACAGATCTCAATTAGAAAAAGCCTACACCCCAGCAGGTAGGTGCAAAAGGCTGTCTGTCCAAGCAGCAGAAATACACACCTGCTGAGATTTTTCTATGAGCAACCCAGAAGCCATTGCTGTAAGTGATTGTCTTAGGCTGTGTGTATGTGGGGGGGGGGGGGCAGTGGGGAGGCAAAACAACAAAAGCAAGCCCAGGGGACCTTTGTTGTTGCTCCCTGCCTTTTTTCCAGAGCAATTCCTGTAGTTAGTTACCCAGCAGAACCTAGGGCAGGAGAGGAGTCTAATAGACATGGTTAAGGCAGAAGGAGGGACTGGGTCACAGAAGGCCTGCACTGCTCCCCATACCATAGAGCTCAGATTTCATGCAGGAAACATATGGAAGCTGGAAGATTTCTGGCAGAGAAATGCACTTGAGAACAATCACCCTGGCTGGCTGCAACACAGAATAAAGTGAGCAAGAACTGCCTTGTTCACCATTGCAACAGTGGTCTGGAACAAAATAACTAAGTAGGTGCTCAATAAATATCTGTTAACTGGATGAGTGAATGAACAAATGAGTGAATGAATCATTTTAGTGGGGGAAAAAGAAGAGCCTGGCAAAGAGCTCACTTTGTTGAAGATTGCCAACAGTATTTTAATCACAAGACAAATGAGATTTCTTAATCTTTAAGAGGGGTAACTCTGTCTACTTCATAGGATTGATTATGCCTTTTAGATGCTTTCTTTATAGTGGAGGAGGCAGAAATAAAGACAAGTAAACTATTAACAGACTGTGATTGGTATCATGAAAGAAGCCAAGGGCCAAGAGAGAGAATAACAAAAGAGACCTCTTTTAGAGGATAAGATTGAGGAAAAGCTCTCTGAGAATGCAATATTTACGCTGAGCTCCAAAGGAGGTGAAGGAACTATGTGAAGAACCAAAGGAAGAGCTTTACAGGAAGAGGAATAGCTTATGCAAAGGCTCCGAGGCAGGAAAGAGCTCTTTTGTTCCAACATCTGCAAGAAGACCACAGCAACTTGAACTCAAAATATTAATAACAGAGATAGTGGCCAGATCACACAGGGCTGTGAGATCAGGAATCAACCCTCTTGTCCAGCCAGCCCTTCCGCTGTGTCAGCGGGAGGAATGAAAGGAATCTAAGAGAGGTAACAGAACATATAAGCAACAGAAGTATGAGAATTTCAGACCAGGCTTATTCTCTAGGCTTTCTCCAAAGGAATTACTACAGCCTAGAAATACTCCTAAAGGGAAGGAGTGTGGGTATTGAAGGTGAAGACTTAAGCCACTACACCATCAGGGAACGGAGACGCATGGGAAGTCAGATTCCTGGGCAGCCAGCCTTTTAAACCTAGGAAAAGCATCAGTCACCCGCTTCATGGAGAGGGTTTTTTGTTTTTTGTTTTTCAACATTATAGAGCACCCCAAAATAAAACTGACAAGGGGAAAATGTGAAAGATAAACAAGGAGGGGAAAATGTTTCCAAGAAGATGAGGAGGATGGAGAGGTGTAGAAGCAAGTCAGTAAAGGGAGGATTACCCTTTGTTTGCTCCTGGCTCAGTGCTCCCCATCCTCTGCATGCTAGTGGAGATGGAACTGGCTGGTGTGGGCCTAGATGGCCCAGAGAGAAGAGAGGCGTTTTGGCTCCTATCCTCCTTGAACTTAGTATACTCGTATGTTATATTTTTCTCCTAAACAAAGGTACGTCTACATGGGAAGTTTCCCTTACAGTGGGGAGAATGTTCTTTTATTTTCTTTGATAAATCCTGGCTAAAGTTCTTCAGCTTTTGCCTGCAGCTCTGTTGTTCCATAACTTGTCTTAGGAAGAAAAATTTTGTAGCTGAAAGCAGATGGGATCCCTGTAGTCACAGGAGCAAGTGTGTATCCCCTGTGAACTAGGAAAGTCTGGGAGATGGACGGGTTGTATCTTGGGTCCCTCCGACTGGCAAGTGGCATCTCTGCCCCCGGGGCTTGTTCACACTCAGCAGAAGAAATGTGGGGAAAATCTCAGGTCCACCATTTAAACTATATGACCTTGAAGATGTTTTTTAGCTGAGTCAAAGATAACTTTTCTATAATTTCATTTCACCAACATCGGAAATCAATGGGTCATGAATCAATTAATAGGTTTGGCTATCATTTTTTAAAAAGAAATAGAATAGTAAATAATAGAGTTTTGGGGAGTTCCCTGATGGTGTAGTGGCTTAAGGCTTCAGCGCTGGCGCTGTCAGCGCTGCGGCCTGGGTTCGATTCCCAGCCAGGGAGCTACCCATATACCAAAAAGCAAAAAAAAAAAAAAATAATAATAATAATAATAATAACAGAGTTTTTTCCATATGATAAAGATTAAATATCGGCCCATGAAACTTGTACACACACACACACACACACACGGATGTTTGCTAGCCATAATGTCAAATGCACTATTTATTGTGGGTGGTGATTAAACAAGTTGGAAAAATGCTGATAACTTAGTTTCTAGCTCCCACTCCCACTCAGAAGTAGGAAAAAAGGTTGAAGTTATACACTATTTAACACTATTCAGCATATTTCAGTTTCAAATGGTCTATTTTGGGAGTTTGTATGTCCATTCTCCCCCATTCCTAAACTTCCTTCTCCTCTTTTGTGTGTTCCTCCTCCTTTCCTTAGGCTGGTCAGCTGCAACCTCAGTGCTTGGTCTTAGTGTTATTGGAACTTGGAGGAGATATACCAACCAACAACACGCCCTTAACTTCCCAAGCGTGAGAAACACTGCAAGAAGTGCTATTTGAGATAACACCACACACTACATATGCAACCTCTCTGAGACTCAGTTTCCTTACTTGTTAAATGTGCTGAAGATCGGAGAAGCTCAATATTTAAATACCTGCTACATTGTAGGTGCTGGATAAATATGAAGTCTTTCCCTCTTTGGGTTCTTGTATTACTCAGACGAGTTCTCTAAGCCAGCCCCTGTGCCCTGGGAACTTAGCTGGGACATGGATGTGTATAGTACATAGAGACCGCTAAATGAAAACAAATCAATACATCAATGGAGTGGAAGGCATTTATGTCACACTAAGGTCAAGTGCATTTCATGGCTCATAGCCAAGGGTCTAAGATATCTCAACTGATGTATCCCTCGGGAAACTAGCTCCAACATATTCAGGTAAAAAAAAGTACTGTACTCAATTAGACTTCACGAGCACAAACCTAAGCAAAATTGGGAATGGTGAAATATCTGTCCCTGAGCCCCATGCCTTCTGCTCTGCTCCCTCTTTCAGAGCCTGGTTGTGCCATGGAGCATGTCGTTGTCCTCATGTTCCTTTCACAACCCAACCCACCAAACACTCCGAGAAGATTCTCATATCATGTAAAATAGTTGACACTTTAACAAAACACATTCTCACCGGAATGTTCCTGTGGGAACACACACACACACACACACACACACACACACACAGAGAGAGCGAGAGAGAGCCTCAAAAATGTATACATTTCCTTTAAGAAAGAATAAAACTGTATTAAAATTGTAATAAAAAATACCGATAACAAAAGGTAAATACGTCACATTTGACTTCTGCAATACAAGAGGAGCTCACAGTGGTGACCATCAGTGTCCAGACACTTCTGATTACGGTGAACTAGTGCTTGAGCAATGTTGACCGAGGTGTCCACTTCTATTAGTGGACATACCATTTCAATTTCTTCCCAAATACGTGGCCTGTTTTCTATAGTACACCACATCCTTTAAGGTCCCCCATAGGTAGAAGTCAAGGGGTGATAAGTGGGAGAGTGTGGGGGAAAATTTCAAATACCACTTCAGAGCGGTCTTGAGCTCCTTGAATGACAACTGTACTTCCGCCATATTCTTTGACTGTCCTGCTTGTCACATGGTGATGCTAGCATTCATTTGATTAACGCCATCTTTTGAGCAACCATCATACTATACACTGCTACCATAATTCAATTCAACTTCAAAAAGTAATACATAGGTAACCTCTCTTAAAATGTGTGTACATTTTTTGGCTGGACCCTGTATATATATGCTTTTGGTTACACAAATAATGACTGACCCCTTTTTACGAGCTGGTAATCTATACCAAATCTTTTATTACAAAATCATAAGCATGTATAGTTATGGTTTTGTAATAAAATCATAACTCAAGTCTGAGTGTTACTTCTGCCAGACCATGTACAGGAATGTCTTGCTCAAGATGGACAGCAATTTGAACATCTCACCTAAAATGTCTTATAGTGTGCTTGAGTGTGATATTTTTATGTAACAGAATTACATGCTTATGACTTTATAATAAAAGATTTGGTATAGATTACCAGCTCATAAAAAAGAGGCATTTTTTTGTGCTGGGCCAAGAGTCATTAGTTATATATATATTTAGATGTATGTAATTTTTTTTCTTCCAGAAATTTTCAACAGGATCAAGGGACCTGCAAGAACCTTAGCTAGGCTCCTCCCATGGTAGGGCAAGTGGGGAGTGGAATAGAAGGGAAGAGGGCCCACAGTCTGGCTTGCTCACAGGGCAGGTCCTGCCCAGCTGAAGACCCTTCGCTGTGACCCTGAAGCAACTGAGACAGACAGAAGTTTGCCTGCCAAACAGGACCTGAAAGACCTCCACCCCACAGGTCATTATTCCCTAATCTCTCCCCAACTTTACTGCTGTATTGGTCAGGTTTCTCCAGAGAAACAGAACCAGTAGGACATGTGTACATTTATTTTAAGGAATTTGCTCACATGATTACGGAGGCTGGCAAGTTCAGAATCTGTAGGGTGGCCAGTGGGCTGGAGACCCATGGGATAGCTGATATTACTAGAAGGCTGTAGAATTCTTGCTTGCTTGGGGGAGAGCAGTCTTTTGTTCTATTCAGGCTTTCAACTGATTGGATGAGGCCCACCTACATTATGGAGGGCAATCTGCTTTACTCAAATCCACCAATTTAAATGTTAATCTCATCCAAAAACTCCCTCACGGAAACACCCAGACTAATATTTGACCAAGTATCTGGGGCCCCCATGGTTTAACCATGTTGACATAAAATGAACTATTACAACTGCTAAAATCAGAGTGAGCCTTCTCCAACACACCAGTCTTAACCCAACTGTTTTTTAACCACTGCAATGCTTTCAAAATCCTCAGATTTACAATGTTACATTCTAGCACATTCTAAGTTATTCAAGAGTTTAAAGATTTTTCACAGTTGTAATTCCTTCTACTCAGTTGACACATAGAAGCATCAAAATGTATTGTGGGGAGAGGATAGTTTCATACAGTTGTTCTCAATTTTTTGCTTTCAGGACACTGTTACACTCTTAAAATTTAAGAATATAGAAGAGCTTTTATTTACATAGGTCATAGTTCTAGATACTATCCTTTAGAGAAATATATATATCATTTTAGAAATGAAAATAAGACATTTAAAAATATGTTTAGGAATTTCTTTCAAAATAATAATGCTAGCAAATACGTTAGCATAGATAAGATACTCTTATGAAAAACACCTGTTTTCCAAAACAAATGTAATGTCCCTCTTTCATATTTTTGCAAATCTCTTTAATGCCTGGCTTAGTAGAACGTGGAAGAATTCTCATATCTCCTTCTGCATTTAACCTGTTCTGCTATGTTGTTTCGGGCAAAGTATGTGAAGAAAACCGAGTCTCACAGAAAGATGAAGCTGCAAAAGGGAGTCCTTGCCCAGGACTCCCTGGACCATATTTTGAGAATCACTGGTTTCATAGAACTCCCTCTTCCTGTTAGGCCCAGGTCCAGTCTCTGCTCTGTCAGTGACCATCTGTGCCATCTTGGGCAAGTCACTAAACCATTCTGGATTGCAGCTTCCTCATCTAAACAGCAAAAAAGAATTAACGTATTGCTGAATACCTACTACATACCAGGCACAGTGTATATATCATTTAATTGAATCTTCACGACAACCTACAGTGTAAGCAGTTTCGTGTTGATAAAGACTTAATACCTGGGGAGGAATTGGTCCAAGATGCTCATATGGATGTGACTTATATTGCATAATGAGACATGGAGCCCCAGAATGACATATACCAGGTTAATCTACTGCCTGTGGGGACCAATGCACACACCCTGATTACTTACTTCTTTCCTATCAAGGATGGTGATTTGGCATGAGATACTAGTCCAGGCACCTGCTTTTCCCATAAAACTCTTTATTGAATTAATAGAATTTTTTTGCTTAATGTATACTGTAAAATATATTCAATAAATTTTGTTTGGCATTAAATTACTGGTTTCTGTTTCCAGCTCTCCTATTCCTCCACCTTTGGGGTGATGGAAGGAATAGGTGTCTGGGGTGATAGGGCTAGGGAAGAGATATAGTAGAAGGGAAGAACCAAATTTGAATTTGAATAGTGATATAGAGTACACCAGAAGTGAAGGGTTGGGGTTAAGGTTAGCCATGCCCATGAAAGTCAGGAGGTTAGGGTTAGCAATCTGGACTAGAAGAGCCCGATCTGTAGTATTTGCTTATTTCCATGGTATAAATACTTTCACCATGGCCAACTTCAAGCTACCAACCTGATATTTAAACAAGGGGTTAGGAAGAGATACACACGATTGGCTTTCAAGAGCCAGTGCCAATGTGAGCCTCTCCTTTTTACAGAGAGAAGAAACTGAGGCTTAAGAGATTAAAGGACTTGAACAAGAATATACAAGAATAAATACATCCCTAGTACACTAAAGAAAGTAAACTTCAGATTGTATTTAGTATAAACTCAGTCACATTAAAAAAATACACCTGTCTATAAATTGACTGTATGTAAATGATAAAAAAGAAAAGCCCAGACAGCTATACACCAAACTGTGCATACTGATTTATTTGGGAGAAGGAAATGAAATACGAATGAATATGATAAAGAATTTTATTTTTTATTCTCTATGTTTCTATGTTGTTTTAGTTTTTAGTACCTCCTCTGTCAGGTCCCTTAGCAATTCTCTTTTAAAATAATTTCTCTCCAGTGGCTAAACTTGAAGTATTGAACATAAAATGTCTAATATTCTCTGTTAATTGGAAAGGCCAGTAGCTTTTTGAGTAGAGTAATAATAAAATGAACCTTGAATCCCATATATAAGCTGAGGCTCAGGCCTTAGTTTGTCAATACTTACTGAACCACTTAGCTCAATTGGCTAAATCTGGAATCAGTACAAAGCAGGCTTTAAATTATTAACCTTTTATTCTCCAGGTATGTATTTGTGTGTGAGTGTGTGTGTGTGCATGCGCACGCATACGTGCGGGCGTGTGCATGAACCTGTGCACGTGGTGGTGGGGATGCTTTTGGTAACTTCAGCTAAGTAAGGAAAAACAGAAGGACATCCCACCAAGATAGCTTTCTCACATTTTCCACAAATAAATGATTAACTTGACTTGACAAATTCTTCTTCTAAGGGTGAGAGTCATCAATACTTTAGTCTAAATTCATTTAGCTAGGAAATTGTCTTGCCTTTTCCCTTACAAGAACTTAAAGAATAGAAAATTTAATTAGAGAAGAGAACAAACTTTTTTTGGTTTTATTTTGTTTTTTAGTATAAGGGCACCAAATTTGGGAAGGGGGACAGATCTCTAGAGTGGTTTGGTAGGAAAGGCAGCCTGGATGTGAGTCTGGGCTTTGCTTCCTAGAGTAAATTTCTTAACCTCTCTGATGCCAAATTACCTCTAGCATGAAGTAGGGATTGTATAAATTGCAGAATTGTAAAGACATATATGTAAACCACTTGGCGTAGAACCTGATACATAGTGATTATGCAATAAAAAGTAGTTATAATTTGGGCAGCAAGAAAGGCTAGACAAAAAGACTTGAGGGAAACACTCTGCATATATATTTACATAAGCTTCAACTCCATAAATATCTTTTAATTTAAGCACCTACAATTTAGATTATTACTTACGTATCAAAGTTGAAGCCAGCTACTTTCTGAAAATGGAATATTTAGTAAAGGGCATAATGAGAGCTGAAAAGTACAGAAAGGGACATGGAAAGAAGACAAAGGTAAACACTATTCTGTAGTGACAGAGGGACCCTACCATACACGTTTCTCAAATGCATGCCTATGGGCAAGAGGTGACAGAGGATAGGTGGTGGCCCTTTATCATACACCTGAAAAAAGAAACCCAGTGGATAGCCCAGGAAAGTTGGTCCCCAATGCCATCTTTCTAGAGCAAGATCATGGCATGTCAATGTGTACTGTGCCTCACCCATAAATAATAATGACAACACTGAAAACAAATTAAACAAGGGGGACCAGTCCTCCTCTGAAGCTCTTAATTCCAATAGAGGGCATTTGCACTGAGAAGAATGGAATGTGTGAAAGGCAGAGCCAACAGACAGCAGGGACAGAGATTAGTTTCTGTCATCAGTCATCATTGACACTGGGCATTTCAGAGATTGTTGTGATGGTCAGGGAAAAAGCCTTAGAGGAGAAAATGAAATTTTTTGGGAAGATGTGAGATTGCTTAATCCGGAAGACAGAGGAGGAGTTCGAAGAAGGAGAATAAGACTGGAGTAGATGTCACCCCAATAAGTCTAACAATAAAAATGAATTAAAAAAATAAATAAATAAATAAATAAAAATAAAAAAATAAAAAAAATAAAAAAATAAAAAAAAATAAAAATAAAAAGACTGGAGTGATGGGGGAAAAGGATTACCTGGAGAGGATTTTGAAATGAGTGAAGCAAAGAGAGGAAGGAAAATGCGTTTGCACTAGCTGGGGTACAGCTTGATGTAGGTGGTGTGAGGCTGGTGATGCCAAGGATTTCAAAGATTATAAAGAATACAACATTAAACTACCTGTAGAGCTAACAAATGACTTCCACGTCCATCCTTTCACTTATTTCTCCCTATAGTGCCCTGGGGGTACACAGAGATGGTAAACAAGTCATCAGAATTTACTGACTGAATGCATTTTTAAAAACTGTCAATATCAGAACTGGGCACAGGTGAGGGGCTGGCGATGGGGGATGGAATGACAAATAACAAGTTTCTGAACTATTTCAGATTCATCACAACTTTAAATGTGTTCTTAAGTGTCTGAGGAAACAGTTTTGCTATTAAAAAGAACAGTAACTATATTGTTTTTCTAGGACCATGAATTAGTCATCACAAAAAGTGTCCCTCAGGTAGAAGCTCCACATTCCAGGTAGCACTGGTGAAAATGCAACCCACTCAGCAATGGTCATCCAACCTAGGTAAACTGCCCACACTGGCCATTTCCCGCCTCCATTCACCATTGTAAAATACTTGCAAGTATAAATTAAAATAGTTACTGTAAAAGCAGACATTAAAAATTAAAGTAAAAATGGCAAGGACAACTGCCCGCAAAAGCATTGTCGATTCAACAAATTACATTTAACTCCACCTTGATTCTCTGAAGAAATTTAACACAATCTCTCCCATTCTAACTCAAAAATTAATTTCTGTATATTGTCCTTGAAATTTGGATTGGGAATGAAAAGGAGAAAACTGTGAAGATCTTACATGAATTAATCAACCAAGAGTTCAGACACTGGGGACTGAAGATTAAACTTTATAGTTTAGAAACCCAAGGACTTTTTCTCGTGAGTGTACCTCACATCAAAAAATTCTCTGCTGATATATATGTCTCATTTACAACGACCAGGTGAGGAGGTAATCTTTATGCTACCCCAATGAGAAGGTACAAAGACATTAAACAATTTATAGAAAAGTCAAGGAGGAGTCAAAGTTAGAATAATATGGCCCCAGCCCAGGGATTATCTGCATTCTAGATGCAAAATTAATTTCGTCCCTCTATCCATTCATGTTAAAGCCCATAATGGATGAGAAATTTCAGCCTTAAAAACTCAGAAACAGAACGTTGTTATTATCCATGGGGTTTGGTATTCAGAAAGAAACTTTGAAGGTTGTTGTCACTGTTGTGTTATCTTAGGAGTAATGACGCTTTCACAGACCTCTGACCATCTCTGTCCACTGCTGATGGCCTGTTGAAGCTGTCAGCCACCGCTTGATAGAATTCAGTCTGCAAACTAAGATGCTAGTACAAGGCTTGCAAATGGTTCATCTGCCCTAGTCTTCCTCAGGCCCATGTAGAAGTACACTATGGGACTAAGATACGGGTTAACCTACATGCCTCACTATGTGGTAAAAAGCTTTGTAAGAGTTGCCTATTTCAGATATCGTAGAGTATTTGGGCCTTTTCCAGAGAAAAAGAAATGTGTGAATAAACGAACCTATAGGACATGCCAATCTTCATTGCTTTCAAGCACCAGTTGACTTATCAAACACTCCAGAATCCCGCATGCTATGATTACGGGTTGGGTTCCATATTTCCATAGAGCAGTGGAATCCAACCTTCTGTCTTCCTTGGGCCACGTTGGAAGGAGAATTATCTTGGGCCACACATAAAATATACCTTATACCAACAATAGCTGATGAGCTAAAAAAGGGTGGCAAGAAAAACCTCATAATGTTTTAAGAATTTGTGTTGGGCCACATTCAAAGCTGTCCTGTGCTGTAGGTTGGATGTGCCTGCCATAGAGGCATTCCGTCGTACAAAATTGAGCTGGTGGACTTGACATAAAAGGGAAGCCAGGGCTTACTTATTCAATTCCATTCTAGACTTGAAGGCCCTTAAGGACAGGTGATTTCTTTTTTTCCTGCACACCTCTCTAAGCCTCCCATATTGCTTGACCTGTGGTAGATTTTTTTTTATGTATTCAATCAACAATTATTGGACACCTCCTCTGTGGTTAGCCAGATTGAAAAAAAAAGTCTAAGATGTGATCTTTGCCAATTATTTCACAATAGAACTGATCTTATAAGAAACAGCTTAAATTATGTGTAAATATAATATTTTAAAGGAAATTATTTGTCTAAGTATTAAGAGAGGGTCAGCATGACTGTGGGACTGGAAACCTAAAGGGAAGTATCTTTCTCTGCTTTTCAGAGCTTTCCAAATATTCTATTCCTTCATTCTTCCTAGACATGGAAAATGCAAAATAAAACAATTTTTTCACTTCTGGGAAGATGGAATAGATATACTTTTTTCTATTTCTCCCACTAAATACAATGAAAAGCCCCGGACATTATATATAAAGCAGATATAAGAAGACTCTGAAAGGCAAAGAGAAGAAGGTGAGTTTAATAGGGCTATCTGGATCTGAAGAACAAGGTGGAAGTGAGTTTCCTGGGTTTCTTTCTGCTCATTTATCCCAGGCTTGGAACTGAAGAAGCCAGGAACTCAGAAGCACCAATGGGCACGGTGAAAAAAGCTCCAACAAAAGCCAGCTCTCTACCCTAGACAAACACCAAAGGAAAAATCATGGACCACCCACATCCATGACAATAAAGGAGAGTTCCCTGGTTGTGTAGTGGCTAAGGCTCGGGCGCGGTCAATGCTGTGGCCTGGGGTCGATTCCCAGCCAGGGAGCTACCCACATAGCAAACAAACAAGAAAACCAAAGGCAAGTGGGACCCATGACTTCAACCTTCGTGAGGCTGTGGTGAAACACCCCGATGCTTTTGCTGGGTGGGGTCGAGGAAGGCAAAATAAGCAGCCAGGAAGCTCATCGGTGCTGGGCGGTAAGGAGACTTCATGGCGATAGTGGACTATCATTTCACAAGATGATCCCTCGTATCATGAGTAGGAGGTATGTGGGATTTCTCTGAATTATTTCTTACCACTCACTGCATATGAAGCTACAATTATCTCAAAATAAAAAGTTTAATTAAAAAATTAAAGGAATTGAGCTACTTTTGACAGTTACAATGCTTCTATCAGGAGAGAAATTTTCGTTCTTAGTATAATTCAAAATAATATACAAGTTAGGGGGGTGTATTAGTTTCTTGTGGCTGCAGTAACAAGTTATCACAGAGAATAAATTTCTTTTGCTTTGAGTTACCAAAGCAAAAGAAATGTATTCTATGACCGTTCTGGAGGCCAGATATCTGAAATCAGCATCACTGGGTAGGAAATCAGTTTATTGGCAGGTTCTGGTGGTTGCTGGCATTTCTTGGCTTCTGGCTGCATCATTCCAATCTTCAAATATTTTTCTACTTCATCTTCACATTATCTTCTCCTTCGTGTGTGTATTAATTTCCCCTCTGTTTCTGTCTTATAAAGACATTTTGTATGATAGTATTTATGTCCTACCTGCTAATCCAATGATGATCTCTCCTTCTCAAGTTCCTTAACTTAATCATACCTGCAATATCCTTTTTCATTATAAGGTTACATTTAAAGATCTAAGAATTAGGACCTGTAATCTTATTGTCAGAATATCTTATTAATCAAATAAAATATTATTGTGCCTCACACAATGTACTAAGCAATCCATTGTGTGAATGAGGTATAATACATTTAACAAATCTATAATTTACAGAACATTCAGAGTGTTTTGTTTTTCTTTACTATAAACATTAACAAGGGTAGTTTTGCCCAAACAAATATTTCTCTGACTATCTACTCTGTGTCGGCTTCTCTTTTAGGCACCGGGGATAAATCAGTGAACAAAACAGGCAAAACAAAAAACAAAAAACAAAAAACAAAACTCCCTCACGGAGTTTATATCCTAATAGGAGAGAAAGGACATGGGCAATGAACAAATGAGTAAAACTGTATAGAGTGTTAGTGGATAGTAAGTGTCATAAGTGAAAAATAAAGCCAGGAAAGAGAATAGGAAATATTAAGGAGCTGCATCCTACAATTTTAAATAGGATGACCAGGGAAGATCTCCCTGAGAGGGTGACTGACACCTGAGGAAAGACCTGAATAGCATTGGGGTGGGGAGGGAAACATGCCCTATTTATTTATCTTGAATTGCAGTGTGGCCAGAGCAAAGGCAAGTGCAAGGGCTGAAGAAGAGCAGGAGTCAGGGTGGCTGGGACAGAGTGAGGGGAGGTTGGTGGAGGCTGAGATGTCTGGCTCTGATGGTTAGATGGGATGAAGACAAGGATTATTACTTTGTGAATGTTCCCATTCTTTACTTTCTTCAAATGGTTCATCCCCTGAGGCCTCTGTCCTTAGGGAAAATACATTCTTGGTCTTTTTGGTCCAACAGGAGAGAGGAGAGTTGCCTGGGCTAGGATAGAAGGAGTACTTTAGGCCAGAGTCTTTGCGGAGCTCAGCTTCAAAATAGAGGGGTTATGAATTGGGGGAGAGGATGAAAAGAGATCTAATATACAATTCTGTGAGTCCATCCTTTCCATGGTGTCTGACACAAATAAGTAAAGGGTCTGAGTTATGTTGAAATTACTTTGAACTGAGAATTTACTTTGAATTACATGAACTGTATATTCTAAGACACCATTTGAGAACTGAGCTTCGTGGGTCATGGCCTTTCTCCACAATAAACTCCTACAAGTAAAATTGCTGGGCCAAAAGAAATGCTTTAAATTTTGATACACAATATTACACCCCCACCCCAAAAGGTTATGTCATTTTACACTCCCACAAGCTCACCACACTGAGAATTAGCACTCATAATCTTTGTCAATATGATATCAGCAGAATGATGTCTCAATAGTATTTGAAAAATTTGCATCTTGGAAATGTGAGAGCAATGTCCTTTCCTGTGCTTCTTGGTCATTTGTATTTCCTCTTTAGCGAACTATGTCCTTTGCCCTGGTTTCTATTGAAATATGCATCTTTCCTTATTGAATTTATTGAATTTGTTTATATTGAGAGGATGCTTAAAAAACGCTGCAGGTAAGTTTCTCAGTGTATTGTCAGAGGTTCTTGAGTGCATGCAACAGAAAGTGACTAGCTTATTCCTACAAAAAATGAATGTTTTGAAAGGATATTTGGTAGATCACAGCATCATTGGAAAAGTTAGGAAACTGGACTCTGAAAATAGAGCAGCACTAAGGGAGTGGGGGCAGACAGCAGCCCAAACCACACGCAGGAACTGCCTGGAAGGGCCCTGCTAATACTGACATGAGACACTGGAAGCCAGTCCAGGCACCTCTGCTTCAACGGGTCCTGCAGACTTGCTGCTGCCGGCACCAGCAAAGTGGAATGTCCTCTGTCCCTGATTCAGAGTCCTGGGCCAGAGTATCTAGTTGCTGAGCCTGTCACACCCTGCATCTGAGTTGCCAGGGAGTTTGAAAAGGTAAATAGGGGGACTTTCATGGTGGAAAGTGGACTCTGCATCTCATCTAGAGTCATACAGGGGAGAATTCCCTAAATATGAGAAGGGAAAGTCAGAGGCAAGGCAGAGAGGGGGAGGGAGGGAGAGAGAGAGAGACAGAGATTTATAACGAGCTTGTTGTTAAACTTTTAATTTTGTTTATTGTGCCCTTAGTTTTACAAAGAATTTAGATTTTTCGTGGTATAGTCTAAAAATATCTTCCTTTAGGATTTCTATCTCGACAACTTTGCTGTGACCTTGACCCTGTCCACCTTCCTGCACCCTCCCAGCTGAACCAACTAGGCTTGCGTTTTTTCTTTGTAAGGACTTTGTGCCTGTATCAAGGGCTTTGCAGACTATCTTTTGAGTTTTTAGGGAGTTCTAACATCCCAGGACTTCCCCTCATGTCAGAGATATCCTTGCCCCTGAGACATGTGTGGCTCTGCTCCGGACCTGAAACTAATTATCTTAGGTGGAGGCCCTATCACCTTCTGGGTTGGGAATATGTTGCTTCTCAAAATGTATAACATTCTGCCTTTTAGACAGGGGAATTTTGTTTGATCTGTGTGCTTTCATGACTAAGGAGTCCCCTAACTCTCCTACTGCTTTAGGTATATTTTATTTCTCAGTTAGTTTGAATTGGCCTAGCAAAATGTCGTGGCATATTTGACATTTCGATATCTTAGGCATTAAACTGAAAAGCATCCAGTGGCTCATTTGGCTCATTTTCATACAGTCAGCCTAAGTTTCCCTTTCCTACTTAGAGGGATATGGCGCAGTTTTAAGGACACCTTGCATTTACGGGTGTCTGAGGGGCTTAGTCATCTCTGCTCTTCTTGTCTGCGTGGGTAGAAGCCTGTCTGCACATGCTGACCAGACCAGTAATTCCAACATGTGCTTGTCCAGAGGAGCTTCTGGGTGATTCTCTGCTCAGTCCGTGTATCTTAAAGAAGCTAACATGCTGGCTGTCTGTAACGGCCCTCTCCCAGCTCAGCTGTGGAAAAAAGGGGACACTTTAGTGGGTGTGAAAATGGTGTGGCCACACTCTTCCACAGCTCGGGAGCTCCTTGAGGAGGGAAGCCCCAGCCTGGCACTGTCAGGAATGGAACTTGGGCCACTGGAGTCAGAGCTGTGCGTGGAGTTGCCCGAGTCTAGATGTGGGACATCCAGAGCAAGAGGCTTGGAGACCAAAGTCCCTGCGGGTGATGGAGGGAACCCTGTCAGAAAGATAGTTTCTAGAATGTGTAGAGATAGGCATTAGGCAGCATCTCAAGCAGAGATCCGGGGCAGAGAGGCCTATAATTGGGTGTAAGGAGAAGGGTACTGATTTAGGGCTCAGGGCCGGGACACCAGCCCCCGGGAGCCTGTAGTGAGGACTTAAGGTCTCAGGGTGCTCATCACCACAGCACTTAGGCAGACAGAACAAGTTGGAGACTTAATCTTTAAAATGGGAGAACTAAGGGCTAAGACAGAGGAATAAAGGAGAAGCATGTTAGGAGCAAAGCAGCTAAGTGTGTGTCCTGTACAGCCATCCTGCTTGGGTTCAAATCTTCATTCTGTCACTCACTACCAGTGTGACTTTGGTCAAGTTACTTAGCCTCTCTGTGCCTCAGTTTCCTCATCTATAAGCTGGGACTGATAACAATGCCTTCCTCATAGGGTTTTGTGAGAAATAAAGGAACTGATTTATGTGTATGTAAAATGCTCAGAACAGGGCTAGCACAGGGTCAGTGTTAAAAATGTTAGTTATTGTTATTAGATCTGACACAAGTAACCAAAGCAGAAGGAGCCACAGGAAGGTCCTTATGTGGAATCACCAAGTTATTCTTTTTTTTTTTTTTTAATTCATTTTTATTGTTAGACTTATTGGGGTGACATCTGTTAGACCAAGTTATTCTTATTCCTCAGTTCCCTCTGAGTAAGGATGGGGTTGGTCACAGGTTTGGGGTGGGGCTAAGCTTCCAGGTGGGGCTCGCAGGGTGGAGGAGAGCTGCAGAGAACAGGAGCAGGCGAACTCTTGCAAGTGTAGCTGCGAGACTGGCATTTTCTATTTTGGCAAAGTGGCACAGAGCCATCATGCCCTACCTGTCCAGAATCTCCATACTCCCTCAGGCCCGTGCTAGAGATGTGGGTAGTGGGAGAAGAGTCTAGAAGTCCCTCTACTATCCTGAGGTCTCTGCCAGAGTCTGGTGCCTCTAAACCTCTGAGGTGTGTGGTGGCTGTGAGAGAAATCATCTGCTCTAGCCTCATGCTGGCTCTCCCCATGGGACTGCAGGTCCCCAAAGTGAAGATGGAGTTTGAGGCATTCAAGCACATAGTATAGACTCTATTTCACCAGTCCTGACCTCGTGGATCCCTCCCGTACATGTACCGACAAAACGGGGCTTTAAAGAAGAGTTACGTACAATAATAATAATGGCTATCGTTGCTGGAGAGTTTAATCACATGCCGAGGCATTGGGTACGTACCTGAGTGTCAGGCATTGATTACTTACTTCATTTAGTCCTCATAACTACTCCATGAGGATCCCATTTTGCCGACGAGGAAACAGGCTCAGGAGGTGTAGTGACTTGCTAAGGTCAAATGGCTAATGAATAGAGTCAGAATTCCAGCTCCAGTAGTTCAATATTCGAGCCTGAGCTTTTAAGGAGAAGAAACAAAAATATAAACAAACGAACAAACAAAAAAGCTTTGGACTTGCCATTCGAGAGGAAATATTTTGACAGAAGTTAAATAGGTGCTGTTTGCTCCCTTCCAAGGTGAGCTGACACTAACTTGAAACATTTGCTTCCCGTCCTGGGCAGCATCTGCGATGGTTCTCCGAGGACATCGATTCACTCTGTGGAGACTCTCTCTGGGAGAGGCCAAAGTTCCTTATAGCTTCTGGGATCACAAAGCCCTTTTCAACAAGATCCCTCAGGCCCAGGTCCTAAAAACTATGTAATAAATTTACCATCAAAACAATCTCACTTGGTCCCTCTGAGACCATTATGCTACAAACAAAGGTAACATGATATTCCAATAAATATTTCTCCTGTGAAGTCATTAAGGTTCCCCCCACCTACACTAAACTGTATTCTTCAAATTTAATATAATTTCATAGTCCCCCTAAATCATTCATGAGTATATATATAGCATTCAAGTGTTCCACATCCTGTCATTTGAATAAGAATAATTATTAAAGTTTAGGCTGAGTCTAAAATGCAAAAGCATTTTACTATTTTCATTATTAAAAATGCCGTAATGAAATTTAAAATGTTATAGCAATTATGTTTTCATTGCACAAAACTACATTGTCAACTATGCAACATTAAAATGTTAAATCACCATTTTAATATCATTACAGAGAGAGAGAGAGTGCTAAAATCTGTCTTCTGTGCAGCGTATTTCTCTACATCACTCTAGTACACGCAGTCTGTCATGGCTGAGAGGCACTGCATTGCACAGGAAACACCACAACTTTGGGAGGTCTCAGAACTGAGATGACGAGGAGGCCTAGGGAATATGTGCTTCTTCATCATTTTAAAAAATTGAGATAATTAGCTCTTTTTCTGGGTTCCCAAATCCAAGCCTGTAGGGGAAGTGGGCATCAGTGGGAAGCTGACAAAACCCGAGCAGCTGGGCTGGCCAAAATGAAGTGAGTCGGGAAAGCCGTTCTTCAGGGTATATGCTTTGGGCATCAACGCTGTAGTCTCTGCTGGTCCTGGTTGGCGAGAGGACTTGGACTGTCACTGCTGGAAGTAACTAACAGTAGGAGATTAGGGCAGCTCTTATTGCCCTGGGACAAGTGTTAGTGAGGAAGAGGTGTGGATAGAAGAGATACTACCTTCAGGCTCTTGCCTCTCAATGACTCCAGTATGGTTCTCACAATATCGTCTATGAAGCAGAGCTACAGGTCTTGACCACACTGAATATAATCATTACCCAAGGGACTTTGACTTGGGACTTCGTCCCATTAGGTGATGAAAAAACAAAACCTACGTTTCTAATCGAGGTCATAAGGAGCTAATTGTGTATGACTCTAGTTGCTTGTGGGAAACTATCAGACGAGGGCCACACTGTGTTTGTAACTCACTTCTGAGCCCTTGAAATCACGTGATCTTATTATAGATGCAGGATTTTTTTGTTTGTTTTTTGGTTTTTGTTGTTGTTGTTGTTGTTGTTTTGGTGGTTCCCTGGCTGGGAATTGAACCTGGGCTGTGGCGTTGAGAGTGCTGAAGCCTAGCCACTACACCACCAGGGAACCCCTATAGATGCAATTTTGAAAAATGAGCTTGTTATTGTCAAAACTGAACATCATCTGAATGGTATAACAGGTTACGTTACAAACCAATTGCATTGTTAATGGGGATTGTCAGTCAGAAACTAGTTATCTGATGGGTGGTTAGTAAATACTTGACTGATTTATTCTGATATTCTTTACATCAGTACATCAAATCAGCCTTAAAGGGTGCTGTAAATTGAAAGCTTAAAACCTAAAAGAAATTTGCCTTATTAAGATTGTCTTATAGTGAAGAAATAAGTCCTGCTCCCTCCTCCCCATCCACCCTCACCGCCATCATATTACGCACAACATCTTTGTTTAGTTCCTGGGTGTCTTAGGTTTGATTCCTCAGGAAACAGACACAGATGAAAATATGTACACAAGAATTTTATCAGAGTGTGCCTTGGAAAACAACACTTCTAGGTGAATGAGGAAGGCAGGATTGGGCAGAAGGAGAAGTGGAACTGTGATTCAGTCGTAACAAAACCTCAGCCAATCCCACAGGGAGTCTGAATGTGGATGACTCATCACACAGGTCCTCTAACTGAGGCAAGGGAGCTAGGATAGGACTGGGCACCCCTCACCAACCAGTCATTGGATGTGAGCTAACCCCGTGGAAAGAAACATGATTTGGGGCAAGACAGCTCCTTTGGCTAAGGGAAGTTCCTGGAGAGGGACTCAGCTCTGAGCTGTCAACAGGGAACACCCTACTGGCTGGGAGAACACGTGTGAGTGGCACACCGCAGAGCCCACTACCCTGGGTAACACCACAAATCCACCACTGGGAACTAAACGCAGGCTCCTCTTAACAAGTTAAATTTTCCTTCGGACTCCCCTCTCTTTGTTATCAGCATCACTGTTTTTCTTTACCCAAGGTAGTAGATTGAAATCTGAAGATTTCTAAAAATTGCCTTGGGCAATTTTTAACAGTCTGTCACATTTAATTTCCAGCATATTTATCCTTTTAAACAATTTTAAATAATTCACTACAAAGTGTAATCTGGCACAAGTCCTATCTGTCTTTTACTCCCTGAATTACAGAAGAAGCCAAAACAACAGATTTCTAGGCAGTTTCTAAGGCCTGGGTTGGGGACTGGAGAATGGGGGATGTGGCTGTCTCTTCCTTTCCTATTTTAGAGAAGACAGTTCAAGTCGCTGGTTGAACAAATAAATACTCGACTGTTCTCTGGAAGTTTAACTCTGTTTATAAGAATGCAAATGAATGACCTTGAAAAAGAATGTTGTTATTTTATGTAAAAAAATTTTTAGCATAAGCTAAATGTTTTCACAGATTCAGATTTTTAAAAGACTAGCTAGTAATTGTGGGTACAACCTCCCCTTGCATTAGTGTAACTATATTGTCAAAGACCTAGTTGCCACTCCAAACACTGTCCTTCAGGTACTCACAGGGAAACACAGGGGCTATTAAATTATCATGTAATTAAATTAAATTATCACTTTGCAATCCCACCAATAAGGCTAAGATGGCACTTCTGCTGTGAGTCCTTGCTTGCAAATCCTTTTACCCTGGGATGAGAACTCCTTCCCGGCAAAGGCAGTTTTGACTGAAGGTGAAGTTGTAGATTAGATGATTATATAAGAGTTCTTGCACCCAGAGGACTTTAAGGACAAAAATGAAAACTTATTTGTTTTTTTAAGATTTATAATGTTTTGTTTTTGAATAAGTCTGCTTGCCCAAAACAAGGTTTTACATTGTATATAGTGATAACTTCACATTCTAAATATAAACCTTTTTGAAATCTTTTTTTGTTGAGTAGTAAGTGGGATATTTTAATGTTGGAACACTTGGATATGCAAAGAAGTATCTATTTCTGAGTGAATGGGCTAGAAACCAGTATTAACGGTTTAAAATAAAAGGAGTGGGGCCACCAGATTTTGTTATCACTTCCACACCTACTGTATACATAGCACTTACAAGATACCATCATGAGGTTCACAGTGAGATTTCAGATTTCTAACACTATAAGCAAGAAAACAGGACAGAAAAATGCTTGAGACTTGAGTTTTCCTCTTGAGGCCCATGAGATCTCTTAAGCAAGTTCCCTTGAGTGCATGGAGAAGACAATGCTCCTTCAAGAACCACCCCTAAAGTCTCAGGGGCTACAGGGAGCCTATGTAGCTGACACAAAGACATGCCCCCAAGTACACTTTAGATGTATTCGTTTGTGTCTGCACAAGAAAGAACACATCCTCACTGTAGGAGTGCTTTGCCTTGAATAAGCCATGTGCGAGAACCCTTTACAATGGTTTCATCTGCCCCCTCCTGCTCTGCCCCTTCATAGTCTCTCTGGGATCTGATTGGATCACCCGAGTGGCAATGGCTGGATGCATAGTGCATAGTGGCACCACAAAGTGGACACACAGAGGCCTGCTGAAAGACACGTGATGGTAATAGCCTAACATTCTTGAACACAGTAGTCTTCACTCAGGAATGCTTTGGAGAAACCATGGAAACAAGAGGCTGTTGGAAGGATGGATTAAAGCAGAAATTCTCACACTTTAGCCTGCTTCAGAATCACCTGAAGGGTCTGTTAAAACACAGATCCCTGGGCCCCATCCCCAGTTTCTGATTCAGCGTATCTGAGGTGAAGCTTGAAAAATCAGCATTTCTAACAAATTCTCAGGTGATGCTGTTGCTGCTGGTCCTAGGATCACACACTGAGAACCCATGGTGTGAAAAAAAGAGAGGCTCTACCATCCTCTTCTGAAGTCTTTACATGCATTCAAGTTGCTGAGCCCAGTGATGAGGATGATACCAGGTGGAGGTGAGTGAGTGTTGTCAGGGAAATGATTCGTGTCCTGAGACAAGCCAGCAATCTGAGGTGGGAGCAGGGGGTGTGGAATACAGCTGTATGAGGACCTTGGGAAATTAGACACAGAAACTCCATTTGCTCTTCTGCTTCTTTGTATATGGGACAGGACAGTTGTATTGCTATACTTCCTGTCATAGATGCAGCTTGTTTTGTCTACATGAAAGAGCATTTCTGTTCACTCAAGAAACTGATCTTTCTCCACTCCAACCATACATTTCTGGTGGGTATAGAATCAGATCATTATGCTCCTGGGCCATAGCACTGGTTGTGTGACCTTACTTCCTTAGCAAATATTCCTATGGCACATGACCGAAACCTAGCCAACCAGAGTTCTTCCCTGAGAAATTTGTAAGTTATACTGGGAGGGAAGGTTCTCATTCATTTCTGGTCACAGAGCTGCAAGAATGGGTTCAAGAGCTGCAGTCAGCCATATCCTCCACCATGTAAAATGTGCAAAAGAAAAAGACCAAAGCCAAAAAGAAGTACAGAACTGTATCAGCAATAAATCTCTGCTTTTAGGCATGAAGGGTTTTGAGTGATTTGGGTTTTGCAACAATTTCTTCAGTTCTACATTCTCTATTAGTATCTTTCTAACTCCCTTTCCTCTCTCATCTCCCCACTCCACCCCTGTATTTGGTTTCTTTTGTTGTTTTTGTTTAAAATGGGTTTCATGCGTTTTTGTCTCTTGGCAAAGGAAAGCATCCTGACTAGTATCCCTGTTGTAATCAATCCATCAAGGACAGAGGTAGGAAAAAGAAGCCATGGAAGGCTGTTGGTGATGGGATGCTCATATGTACTGCCAGTCTCGTGTAGCTGCAAAGAAACAGAGTGTCACTCAGGTTTCCCTAAGAAAAAGTGCAAGGACACCTGTGGATACCAAAACCCACAAAAAGCTGAGACAAGATTAGGGGCGGCTACGGTCTTGGTCTCTCTGTCTTGCCCTCTCCTCCATGTCATCTCTGCTCTTCAGAATGTCTGTTTCATTCTCCATTTACTCCTATCTGCTCAACACTCTCCTGACTTTGTAGTCCAAGTCCCAGGAGGTGAGGTCAACCTATCACACTGCTGTCCCTGCTGTGCAGAGCTCTTTGTTCTCCACCACTTGTGGCCACTCCTTGGGTGAGGCATCATCTCCAGTCCTATCAGGGTCCCCTGAACAACGATAACAAAAGCTAGGGAATTTAGGATGAGGCAGACACTCCACTGTGTTCATTGTAAGAGGTGCATTCCAGAATACCAGGAATGAAAAGTCATGGTATGAAACACCAAACAAATATTAAATAAAAACATTTGCACCTGTAAATCAAAAGTGTAGGAGTTCCCTGGTGGTGTAGTGGCTAAGGCTTTGTCACTCTCAACGCTGGGGCCTGGGTTCGATTCCCAGCCAGGGAACTACCTCCCCACACTACCAAAAAACGGTGCATCAGTGACGGAGGTGTGGCGGAGATCTAGGACAAGGACTTGCTTCAGCTCCTAGCAAAAGCAGCGAGACCAGGGGGAGCATTTTTCAATGCAGAAGCTTGAGGCCTCTCACAGCTGTCGCAAAGGCACTGGCTATGTACTTGGCTTGACTTCTACTACCTGACTTGGGGATATAGGGAATAGTCACACATGTATTCTACCCTTTCCACCATCTCTCCAAAAGACTGAGGGGTCACATATACCTGAGGGTAGAGTGTTCCTAATAAGAGACCTTGGGTAAATTCCTTAGCTTCTGAGGTCTCCCTCTCTCTTCTAAAGATGGTATTATCTGCTTTGGGAGGGTTGTCATGAAGAGCAAATAAGACAATAAGTATGAAACAGCCTAGCTCCGGGCACAGATAAAGTGCTCATTGATTGCTAGTTATCAGTGCTATATCATCATCATCATCATTATCATCATCATTTTCATTATGATACTTTCAAGGTGAGTGAGTGTAATGTGACTCCAAGGATACATTTGTGAATAAAGTTCATCTCTACCTGTTTGCTGATACTAGTCACTTTCCCTACAAACATTTCGTATTTACAAATTTTTTTTTTTTTTTTTTTTTTTTGCTTTTTGGTATGTGGGTAGCTCCCTGGCTGGGAATCGAACCCAGGCTGCAGTGCTGACAGCGCCAGTGCCAAAGCCTTAAGCCACTACACCATCAGGGAACTCCGTATTTACAAATTTAATTAAAATCCAAATATATTTAAAATGTATAGCTGTAGGTCCTAAGTGAACATTACTTTATACAGTTTAGAGGTTTTTATTGAAGAAAAAAGGAAAGAAAGAGGGAAGGGAGGAAGAGAGAGAGGAAGGAAGGAAGGAGAAAAGCAAATCACTTGTAAAAGTCCTTTTCCATTTGTAAGATTTTTAAATTCATTATAAAAGAGACTCCTTGTGTTAATTTAGGTATCAGTACAACAACAATAACAGAAAAAATACCAATCATTTTATTCTGTAATACAGAATACCTGGTATATTTACCTTACGCGAAATCATTCATTTAGTTGGACATGCCCCTAGCATTATCAATAGCTTACTTGAAAAATACATGAACAGGTTGTGCGGGTGTGACTTAAACATAATCTACAGTTCTGAAATTTAATTTTATATATCACCCTGCTGTTCCATTATATATGCAAGAAAGGGAAGAACAGTATTCTTTAGACTTGAAAAAATTAATCCATGTTTCTTGGCATTAACAAAGTTATATTTAAAATATACATATATAATGTGAGACCCATTATCTAATAAAACTCGTGAAATCTACCTTGTTCACTTTGTAACTTAAAATAACTAGAAGTTGATCAAAGAAAACTACTTTCATTTTTATTACACTGTTACCATTTTTATGAACAAAATTTTAAATATATGATAAAAATCCAATATACAATAATTGAAACATACAGTCTGACCCCACATTGCTCTGATAAATCTGTTCATTTCTGGCCATTTTCAATGTTGCTATAGTGAACAGTGTTGACAAGTGAATGAAAAAAAGCTTATAAATGGAATTCTGATCATAGATAAAACTGAACCTAAACTATCTCCCAGCATTTCTGCATGTTGGGAGGCCCAGTTTGTGCCACAGATGGCCATCTCCCAATAATACATAAAACATTTCTTGCTGGAGCTCAGCACACATTGTTGAATACACAGGTCATTTGAACAGAACAATAATTCAATTCACTTAATAAGGACCTCACTGGGAACAAACACAGACACACGATGATGCTGTCAGAAGAACAAAATCATACCAGAGTTTTAAAAATGAAATTCTTAAAAAGCTGCCATGCTTTCTTGTCAAACTAGCATTTAAATGTATTCAGTGTTTAGCGACCAGGCAGGCTTACTGAGTTTATTTTAGTCTCTTGAATTTTACTGCTGTGTGTCTGTGCCATATTTCTTCAGTTTTCAGGCTGGTAGCTTTCCTGAGAAGGTCAGTGGTGCCCACTGAACCCTCTGTTGGCTTATTGGCTGAGCTCATTAGGAAAGAAGCCTTGAGTACTTTTTTTTTCTTTTCTAATAGCTGAGATGGCAGTCCATGAAGAATGACTGCAGAAAGTTTCAGAAGGACACATGGGAATCATTTAACCAGACCAATAAAATCAGCTATTTATGTAAGTAACAGTTATTATAACCACAACCATCAAAGGCCATATTTTTTTTAGAATAATTATTAGGTTTCAGGCTAATTTTACTTCTAGCTTATAAGGCTTAAAATTCAGGATTCCCTGCATTGGCAGAAATGAACCAACTCAGCTAGGAGAAATCAGAATCTAGAATGACCTCTTTTTAAGCATCTAGATGCTTGTAAATTAGACAGCTTCATGTTTTCACACCAGTGATGTACATGAGATCAGGCCCCGTTACCTCGGAATTTTTAACCATGATGTTCATTTCTATATTTTAAAACTAAGTACAAGTGCTTATTGAAATGAGGCAACCTTAAAAAAATGAGATAACTTATTGTCAGATTTTAACTATTAATACAATGTTTTCTTTTGTCATTCAGATTTACTGTAAGAGCATACTTAATATAACAATAAGAGCTTTAAATATGTTTTTGCTTAATACATTTTGTTAGAAAGATCTTTAACTTTTAGGATGCAAATCGTAAAACTTGCAGAATAGGGGGGTTAAAAAACAGAGAATGAAGATATAATCTATTCAAATCATTATTTTAATGTTGGAGAGCAGGAGAACATTTGTATAGGAATTTTGTTTTATAGTTTAATTATTTCATTCTTTTTTCCCCTTCCATCTCTTCTAGAAGGGGCGAAAAAAATGAAATCTACTTCGCTACAGAGTAATGCTTTTAGGCTTGAGAAACATATTTCTTTATAGGAACTAACCCATTAGCTTATTTCTGTACCTGCCTCATCAATATCAGCTGGAATACACTGTAATAGTGGCAATTTATTAACCTCTGCTGTATAAAAGCAGGAGAAGGAACACTCGGGCTATTTTTCCATGAAAATGTGGTTATAGGAAGGTGTTTTAGGGATATAGTGGTATGGGTGGGGTGGGGGGTGGGGGTGAAGGAGAGGGAGCTAACGCAGCAAGAGTGCATTTCCTGCTACACATATGTAAGTTTTTCAAGTTTAAAGAGGAATCCATAATCCAAAGAAGATAATCCCTTTTTCCTTCTTCATCTTCCCCTCCCTCCTTTCACTGGTACTTCTTCCAAAGGCAACCCTGGCCTCTAAAAGAACTGACTGTCTGAAGGAGAGAAAACACAGAAGGTAAATGAATAAGTATAAAAGGCAGCAGGTAATTTAGGGACTGTGTTGATATTGTAGGAGTTCAAAGAAATTGAGAACAGGAAAGAGAATCGTGAAACGTGTGTGCTGATCCTGTTTCTGTGATTATATCATAGCTCCATCATAATTTTCTGTGAAGCTGAGCAGGAATTTCCCTCCCTCCTACTACCCACGGATGCTGCCTTGTCTCCCCATCTCCCAGGACGGAGGAGATCCTTCTGCTGCTACACCCACCACCATTTCGGTGGCAACAGCTCAGCTTCTCAGTTCACCTGGAGCCTGCCTGAGGGCGGGAAAGGGCTTGCAGAGACTGAGCAGGAAGCTGAAGGACCCATGTACCCTCCTCCCAAGGGAAGAGAAGGAAGGGGGTACAGGAAGCCACCTTCTCTCTGGGCTTAGGCACTTGGAAAAGGGGAGCTGGCAGGAGGAAAAGCCCATTGAATACTGCTAAGAATCACAATAGTAACATTTCAAAGCAATTTGCATGGCTTATTTAATCCAGGTGATCCCTTACAAACAACCCCGTGAGGAAGTACTATTAATTGCCCCATTTTACAGATGCACAGAAACACTAATTAACTTGCCTAAGATCACACAGCTATTTAATTGGCGTAGTTGGGGCTTGAGCCCAGACTCAGCCGCACTCTTGCACCTCCGTTCTTACACGGTTCACAACTCAGGCTGCACACTAGAATCACTTGGCGAGCTGTTAAACAATATTGATACCTGGGCCTCAATCCCAGAAATACTGACTTAATTGATGTGTAGTGGAGCCTGGAGCAGGAGGACTTTTTAAATTTCTCCAGGTGATTCTAATGTGCAGCCGGGATTGCCAGCCATGCCATGCTACCTCTCATGACCCGGCTACCTCAGTATCTTTGTACTTCTCCTGTCTTCCTTGTTACTCAGACTACTCTGCCCCCGTCTCAGAATGCTTCTTTTTTTCTTCCCACACAAAATGGCCTTGTGGTGGTTTTAAAATATGTCCATAAATTCTTTGACATTCCTTCCTTCAAAAGGTGGAGCCCAAGTTTCTTCCCCTTAAGTGTGGGCTAGATGTAATGACTTTGTTCTAATGAATGGAATTGGGGGGAAGTGATGGGCTGTGACTTCCAAGACCAGGTCATTACAGACCTTACAGCTTCCTTTGTCCTGCCTCATGATTGCTCGCTCTGGGGGAATCTAGCTGATATGTCATAATACCACTCAAACAGCCCCACGGAGAGGACCTCACTGCAAGGAATTGTGGACTCCTGCCAACAGACAACAAAGAACTTAGGCCTTCCAGCAAATGGCCATCAAGTGAGCCAAACTGGGAGTGAATCTTCTAGCCCCACTCAATCCTCAAAATGACTACAGCCCCCACTTGACATTTCGAATACCACCTCATGGGAAATCCTGACCTGGAGGCATCCTGCTAAGCTGCACCTAGACTCCTGACCTTCAGAAACTGTGAAATAATAAATGTTCATTGTTTTGTGCTAGTAAATGGTGGGTAGTTTGTTATGTAGCAATAGAGAGCCAATACAGCTATCTGCATTCCCACCCCACCCCCAGGACCTCCCACATTGACTTGGAGCTGGGGAAGTTGCCAGGCCTGCGATGGAAACGTGTTCTGACATCCCAAGATGGAACTCTGAATGTATTTACCATAGAAACATAGCTCCATGCATATTTATATATGTACATATATGTATGTAAATGAATATCAAAAGTCTGGAAGAAACATGCCATACTATTAATAGTGGTAGAGCCAGAGCTGGGAAAGAAACTGGCATCCAGGCCGGGGAGAAAGCCAGGGGCGATTTTCCTGCCTGCTCTGTAGATACCTGTGTTGTTTGGATTATTTCACACCAAAAATGTGTCTGTGCATCACCTGGGTTATTAAACATTTTTTTTTTCACATAATAAGGAGGGAAGTATAAAAAGAAACATAATCATAACTGAGTCTAGGTTCTATTGGAAATAACATATTAGGATATAGTTCTACAAGTACCTCATGGAGACAATAGTATTTTGTAGCTCGTCTGATGGTCTTTTTTTTTTTTTTTTTTTTTTTTTTAATTCATTTTTATTGTTAGACTTATTGGGGTGACATCTGTTAGCAAGGATTACATAGGTTTCAGGCATATAATTCTACAGTGCATTGTTCGTCTGATGGTCTTAACACCAGGTAGAACACTGAACTGTAGGCAGTACGGTGATGAGCCTAATCCTAACATTTGTGTAATTTCTGGCTCTGACACTTACCAATTTAGCAAGTCATGCAATTGTTCAGAGCCTATTTTCTTACCTGTAAAGTTAGGATAATAATATGAGAATTAAAGAAGCTAAATATATAAAGTGCCTCAGACAGTGAATGATCCAGAAGTGACACTTCATAAATGGTAGTTATCCTATGTAAGAAAATGTCCCTAGTTCCAAACACATGCATTTGCAGATTAGTACGTGTAAATAAATTGAGGGCTGCATGAATTAAACATTTTGTTGATTTACTTTTTGGGGGGAATGGAAAAGGTTCATGACTCAAAGTGGACTTTCAAGACACATTTACTGCGTGAATATTGCAAATTTCACGGTGGTCAAATATTTGTTTTCTATTTAAAGTGATAAAGACCTGAACAATTCATATTCCAGTTAGAAGGGAGAAACTGGGGACAATGAAGATGAGCATATATAACCCCAAAGAGTTAAAACAATACTAGGCCTGAACTCTACTGGACCGTAGTACCAAAGAGAATTGGAATACCCCATCCCGTACAGCTACGTTAGAGGTCACACACGAGGAGCCTGTAGACCCCAGAATGTCAACAAAGGTGTTCTGTTTGACGAACACATTGTTTTATTGTTTTTGAAAAATATTTGAATTTGTTGACTACATTTAAACTTGGAAAATACAATTTCAGACTGTTCTTAAAAAATGACATATTTGGCTATCTTGGGACAGTTGGCTAAGACTGAGCCATGGATTCCTCATTTGGTTAGGATAAGGGTCTCCAGGAGGCCATAATTCCCACTTGAACTGGCCTGAGTTACTTACTAGTGTTAACTTCCTTGCCCCTGTAGGCACTGAGTTTGCACTTCTGAAACTTCTTATGTTTGCTCCAATGCAATAAAAGTGTTACTGATAGGATGCTCATATGCTCCTATAATTATAAAAACTGTTTAATCATTCCTGCAATGTAGAAATCCCAGAAATGGAGCCCATCTCTGTGTGTGCGTGTGTGTTTACTTTTTAACAAATTGAAGAAAAGGAATGTGGAGCTCTTTAAAATGTTTCTATGAGGAAATGAAGAGCTGTTATTTATAATCTACTACACTACTACAATGAGCTAATATTTATCAGGAGGCCCTCAAGTTCCTCAAATGCCCTAAAGTTGCATGTCATCATAGCCAATCTATTTGTGTCATCTTTTCCATTTGACTAAATAGGCTGGGATTCTTTTCTTCTATATATGTTCAAATCCTGCAATTGGAAGGAAAAGCTAAACTATAACACTTGTCTTTGATATATATAGAGAGATACTTATCAACTTTGGTCATACTGAGTTCATTTTTAATATCATGGAGTCACTTATGAATCAATACCTGTCCAAAGCTTGTCTAATAAATGTTCCTGTCTGACCAATATTAAAAACAAACAAAAATAAGTTCTATTTCTTTAACTTTGCTTGAAGGTCTCCCCACAGCAAAATTTTTCTCCATAATTAACAAAAAAAAATATGAATTTGTGGTAAAGAGAGTCTTTCATTTGCTAGTTATTTATTTAATCTAGGTCATTTTCCTCCAACATCTTATTAAGAAAACTTCCAAACATACAGAAAAGTTGGAAGAATGGCACCCCAAACACCCATGCATTTATCAGCTGGATTCTACAATTTATATTTGTTCTATTTATTGATATTCATTGCATATCCTCATTCCTTCATCAGTCTATCAATTCATCTTCATTTTTTGATACATTTCAAAAGTTGAAGACATCAGTACATTTTACTCCCAAATATTTCATTAGAGTTCAATATTTGTTTATGGGTTTTTAAATTTTTTTAGTGTGGCACAATATGTAAAACATGAAATTTATTATTTGAACCATGTATAAGTGTACTGTTCTGTGGTACTAAGTATACTCACATTGTTGTGCAACCATCACCACCATCCATCTCTAGACCTTTCCATTTTTCCCAGCAGGAACTCTGTACCTATTACACACTAAAGCCTTACCCTCTCCTCTTTCCAGCCCATAGTAACTACCACTCTACTTTCTATATCTAAGAATTTGATTACTGGAGTTACTCCTATGTGTGGAATCATACAGCATTTGTCCTTTTGTGACTGGCTTATTTAACTTATCACAATGTCTTCAAGGTTTATCCACATTGTAGCATGTGTCAGTATTCCCTTCCTTTTCCAAGCCGAATAATATTCCATTGTATAGCACCATCTTAATCTATCATTTGATGGGCTGTGACAAATGCATATTCTATGGATTTTTTAAATTCTTTTTTAGGTTCTCACTATAAGTAAGAATTTTTCAGTTAGAATGATGATACTTTTTGTGACCAAAACTCTGATGAAAACAGTATAGGCTTGGATGACACTGGTATCCAGTTTCACGATCTACTAACCTTATCACATACTTTGAAATCTGTAAAGGATCTCACAAGCCCCAAAATCAGGAATTTGCAAAAATAATTATTTCTGTCTTCCACCACTGACTTAAACACTTTAAGCAATAACTACAATAATTAGCTTCAAAGAGGGATTTTTGAACAGAAAAATGCATGTTGAGCTCAGTTTTTTTTTAGCTTCTACTGATTACCAGGGATGAGATGATCTCCCCCCTGCATTGATCACGCAGATATTCCAGTGTTTATAATGAGGCTCTTCCTAAAGTTCCCAGAAAGCAACAAGCAAAGTTTATCTTGCAGATCAAGAATTTATATTATTGAAAATGAAAACAATAATATGTATAGCATATTTTTGCAATCAGATTTGCAAAAACTGATAATGATCTCCTTGTGAAGGCTGTGGAGAAACAGGCATTCTCAGATAATGTGGGTGGCAGTAAATACTTTGAGGATTTGTTAATGCCTGTTAACATTTTTAATATAACTTTTTTCAACCCTCTGAATTTTACTTCTAGGAATTTTTCTTACAGAGATGCTTGTACAAGTGCACCAAGTTATATTTGTACACTGTTGTTTATTGCCACATGGCTTGCAGTAGTAAAAATTGGAAACAAACCAAATATCAGTCAGTAGATAACTGCTAAAAATAAATCCTGATATACCCACATTTAACTGGTATAACTTGCTTTACCAGCTTGGACACAAATAAGGTTACATCTTTTTTATTTTTTCAAATTACATTAGGCCCAAACATCTATGTGGCAGATTAGTGCCAGAGGAAGTCCACTGCCTGTCTCCTTTCATACAGCTTCTTCCCTCCCCTAAATTATCCAAACACCCTGGGGCTTTACTCCTTGCAAAGTGGCCAGTCCTGCTTCTAAATGCCTCATGGAGAGAGAACTAGGGAATCTGATTAGTCTATTAAGAGCTTTATTTTCAGTGCCTGTTGCTTCTGTTTGCCAAAATATCTGTTGAAAGCTGCGAAAGTAATAAAGAGAGTCTAGCATTGTAAAATAAAGAATGAAAAAGACAAAAAAGGTTTGATTGAGATTTTGCTTGAAAAAAATAAAAGTAAAGATTATCTTATCTTTAAATATGATTTATCTTTGAAGATATTCATATAACAACTCTAATTACAACAAGGCTCTAATTTTTAGAATACACAAAGGATGAATCAAGTGTTGACTTGGTGAGGTGGATAATTTTCCAACAAAATTATTTGATAGCCAATTTTGACACCCTTCACTTCATGCTGACTTTTATAGCAGAATCATACAAAGGTCATTTTGAAAAAAGATGTGAGGGCTTCATCAACCTGAGAGCCTCTCTTAATCCTTTGATATTCAAATAATTCTCCTTTTAAAGAAGAACTTATCCTCTTACCATCCTTGTTGTTTTTCTCATCTTTAGTTGTTATATCTGCTTATGGAATAGTTCTACATAATCACTTTCAATGACTTCATAAAATCCTGCATCTTTTGCAAGATTAGCAATTTTACATGGCAACTGAAATGCATGTTATTTACATTGTATTGTCGGATGTTTATAACATCTACAATCAGCAAAATTGACTGGCTGAGTGGGGATAGTTGCTGGTATTAAGTTGGAAAGGCTATCTGAGTAGAGACTAATTTAGTAAGTGGCCAGTTCATTAGTGGGCATTTTCCTGTTATGACCAAAATCTGTTTCCCTACACAACTTAGTAACCACTGGGATTCAGATAATGATAATGAATAGTTGGATAATAAGAAACTTCTGTAGTATGCAGGGCTAAAAAAGAATGAGGTATGTATTGGCATGGAAAAACATTCACAATGCATTGTTAAATTTAAAAAAGTGAATTCCAAAAGACTATAAATAGTATAACCATGCTTCTATGAAATAATAAATGTTAGTATTTGCATAAAAATATAAATAAATAAAAACCTGAAAGAGTATACTTCAAACTATTAGCAGTCATTTCTACTAGGTGTGTTGGGAATGGGGAAAGCCCATCTTGGTAGCTTTATTTTTAATGTGTATTTATTACAATTTCAAATATAATAAAAGTCAATTAAAATATTTTTAACTAGTATAACTAAGATAGGGCCAGAGTGAAAAAAGGGGAAGAAAAAAAGAAAAAAGAAAAACTGGCTCTCACTACTTTAGTGTCCAACCAGAATACTCCTAGAGAGTTTTTATAGGACAATTTTGAAGGGGTGTATCAGGATCCTTTAATTTGAACCTGTTTTGTTATAAACACCGCAGAGTTCTTTCTCAAAATAATCAAGACACAAACATTTGCTGAGAATCTGTTATTTTCAAGGTACAATAGACTCTCAGTTGACCGGCACCCATGGGGATTGGTAGATGCTGGATAAAGTACCTGGCTCTCAAGCAAGCAGCTAAACTCTCAAGCAACCGGCACAAAACATCTTTGTCAGTTGCTTGAGTTCCAGTTAACTGAGAGTCTACTGGACTGTGTTGCACTTAGTGCTCAAAGGAATATAAGGATCTCTAAGATCGCTAAGAGCCTCAGAAAGCTCAGAGTCCAGTTGAAAAGGTAAGAAGCTCCTCAGTGAATGAGGTAGGCAACAATAGTTGGTCATCAGTGACCACGGTCTGAGCAAGATGCTACAACTGTGTGAAGGTGGAGAAACTGATTAACTGATTTCTCAGTCTTTGTCCCCACTTGTGATTTTTTGGTTCAAGCATCAGATGAGAGTCAGCACTGAGTATAAGATACTAACCTTCAGAGAAAAATAAAACATGTTATTTACAGATTGGTCCAAAGGCCAGTTAGAACTTCATCCAGATCTTAAGAGAGCTTCAGAGGATTTTTGATGGGGTTACTAATGAAGTGACATGGTGAACAGTGGGGTATGTAGTTCTTTTTTATCTTCTGCCCCATTTTATGAATGAGAAACCTCAGACTGACTCAAGGTTACACTGTTGCTAAGGACAGAATCAGGATTTGAATTCAGCACTTATGACTCTAGAACCTGCACTCTTAATTTTTATGTCCCACTCCTTCCTCATTGCAGGTCATAGGCTCACTGTCCTATGATACAGGTGGAAGGAAGAAATGTTCGGCATGGTACTAATAAATGTGTAAATTTACTGTGAAGTGTACCTCAGGAGGAAAGAGAAAACCAGCTTTGTGAATGGAATTTAGAGAAAGGTAGCACCTCAAAGCAAACAACAAATATCCATGAAATCTCTATAGTCTTCCTGGATGAGAGGTTGCCAAGATTTCTGTTGACTTGGTCTTCCTTTCCACTCCTGGAAATAATCCCTTTAGGGCAGAGTTGAAGCACATTAGCAGAGCAATGTTCTATTTTCTGTCTGTATTCCTCCTAAGCTGTGGATAACCTGAGGTGCTTTGGGTTCTGAATTCAACTGCAACAAAAATCATTTTTTTTAAAAAGCTGCCATTGAGATTTTTCAGTTATGGACTCACTTTGCATGGTATATTCAATACCTAGGGTAAATGTGCTTTATATGTGCTATATATTAACAGCATAGCCTATAGTGATAATGTAGTGTGCCATAATATTTACCACTTAATTGTACCAACTTGTTCTTTAGAACCCTTTGAAATACCAGGAAAGTATGACTTACCTAATATTAGAGTTAGCTTGGATTTATGACCCATTCATGAAGAGTTAAAAACTTTTAGAAGTATACATTTTTAAAAAGAAAAAAATAATATGATATTTTAGGCAAAGTTTTTATGTATTTGCTTGAAAAATACTATCATAGAAGAACCAAATATAGGGGAAAAAATGGCTTTAGTTCACTACTGTGGTCATTAGGAGATCCAAGACAAATTATTGAGGTGACTTCCTTTGCTGTAGAGTAAAAACAAACTGCTTCTTACATCAACTCTTGGGATAGTACATGAAATACAAAAATATTATTTTTTTTTAATGAAAAATGTCTGGGAGTCATTGCCTTGAAAAATTTCTAAAAAGTATTCTCAACATCCCAAACTATAGGAAAATAATTCATGGATAATGAGATACACATTCTTTCTCTTCTTTGCTCTCTTAATCTCTGAGAATGTGAAGACTTGGCATTGAACATTGCAATGACTTATGGACAACCTCAAAGGTTGATGAAAAATAATAATTTTCAGTTTTGCTGAGGCAAGCATCAGAATCCAAAACATTATTGTTTGAGAACAAATCACTTGATTAGTGAGTGGGCCCAGCCATCCACCTGGTATTTACATCTTAAGCAAGATCTTATGGTTCTCTCTAATTGTCACATCTGCAATAAATCCTGGAAAGAGATAATAACTTCATTTCTTTGTGAAAAAATGGCCCTGAAAAGAAAGTCAACTGCCAGTGTAGTGCTGAAAAGTGGTGGAATTTATTAATTTGCATGATTATATTTAAACAATTGTGTGATTATATTTATATTTAGAGTATGATTAGATGCATGACGTTGAAGGCCTATTGATATACATGCAAATTTGAAGATTCCCTGTGTATGCAGGCATTTCTTTGCAGACCGGCACATTACTTTGAACAGGGACAGGAAAACACCTTCTGGTTTCACCAATTTGTTAGGAAAAGAAAAAAATTATAATACTGTGATCTTTTGGGGGGCAAACATCTTTGAAAACCAAATGAACAGTATAATTGGTATGGCCTGAGATTGCTATTTGGCAATAAAAGCTCTCTTGAGTCAGTGAAGTGGATGCTTTCTCCTAAAATTTGCTTTAAAAAAACCTCTGTAGTTGACCTTGCTGTCCACTATTCCGCAGCTGAGAAAGGGCTCATTGTTTTCAGCTGAGCGTTCCATATAATAATCACACTAATCCCAAAATTTTACAAACCACAAAATCAAGGTGGCTCCTAGGCATGATGTCATCAGGCTGTTGACAGGTGAAGAGCTGATACCATCTTTGAAGCGCATTCTCCAGATCCTCTTCCTGGGAATGTTATTGGACATGTTAGGTTCTAACTGGAGCACTAAATGTTGAATCACTTATTATTCTGCACATGCTCCTTACTGGTAGTCAGTGAAACTCAGATGAGAATACCTTATCCAGGATTTGAATGTGATGAAAACAGGGCAAAATGTCAAACATTTCTAGGGATCTTAGATGCTTGGCCTGTTTCCATTTGAGAGATGGCCTTTAATTTTCATTTGGTCTTTAGGAAGATGTTGCAAAAAATTATTCTCATAACTGGTACTAGCTGTAATCTATAATGATTATCTTGGAAAGGTGGTAGCATAGCTGGGCTTGTAGATTTTGAAGAATCTTAACTGCCTCGGAAGAACTCAAGAAAACTTAATTTCCAGACCTGGAAAAGGTCCATTTTTTGAATCACTTGTTTAGCCTTGTTGCCTTGAGTCAAATAAAGTGAGTTACTCTTTATGAAGCATGAACAATGCCAGAAACACATCATTAAAATGTTAATTTAATTTGGCTTGTTGAGGTAAAGATCCAGACAGTTTGGTTCACCTAAAAATGACTGAGATTAATGATATCGGTTTGAATCTGGAATAATTCTGGTCATGTGAATGAAAGTTCCAAGGCAAGGTGATAGAGCATAGTTACAAAGACTCATCATCACCTTTGCCATAGGCTCTGAATCAAAGTATAAAATGTGCTTTTGTCAGAATTGTTGATTTTGTATTATTAGCAAACATTAACTTCATTTTTAGAAGGAAGATAAAAGTTAAAATCTATTTGACTGATAAGTTTAATTTTGTGACCATGGATTTTTCATTGGTTCTTCACTTCCCCACCAATTGCTCTGAATGGACATGGGAAGATCTTTCTCCAGTGCTATGACCTTACTTTGCAAATCATCAGTAGATCCACAGTAAAAGTTTAAACTTTGCAGGACCAGATATCACAAGAGTTTTTTGTTTTTGTTTTTGTTTTTCTACGCCAAGATAAAATCCCAACTTATGGCTTGGGACCATGCTGTAAAATGTAAATAACATTTTAATGAGTGCTGTAGAGAAGAGTGTGCTGGGCTAGTTGCCTACCACTGAAGGGATAGATTTAAGTGTAACTTGGGTCATAATGAAACTAGTTTGGTGGTCTCAGCTTTCCCAGTGGACATTTTCCCACACTAGAAAACCAGCACAGAGGTTCATGGAATTCCCTACAAAGGACAATTACAGTTCTGCCAAAAACCAGAACTGGAATATGGATGGGATAATTGGAGAAACTAGAAGAGAAACAACAGAGCCTTTTAATCCTACATTAAACCCCTGCCTAGATCTAGGAGGAAAGGGAAGGGGGTAAATAATTGCACATGTATGTTTTTATTTCTGTCCATATTCTCTAACTTCAGGTATGATCCAAAGACATAGCCTTGGTTCCATTGCCTTCACAGTTCCTGTGCTTGACTCTGTGAAAACAATGACTAAAAGCATTGTGTTAACCTCCCTATACTAATAAATCCAGCTCCTAGGGCTACAGAGCTAAACACTCACATCTCAACTAGATTCCATGTGAACTATTTGTGTCTTTCTTACCTCTCCCTGATTCCAAGTTCATCTTCTCTAACTAGCTATATCTCACCTGGCCCTTAATTCAGGCACAGTTCCAGTCCTACAGGAAACGCCTCTATAATGACAAGTGCATACCTTCATCCTTTACAAGTTTTTGCCCTTGTAAAACAAATTAGTGCCTAATCAAATACATCTGAAAACCGAATTTCCCATTACTGTTCTATCTGACTGATTGGAAGTATAAGTGAACATTTTTAAAAGTGGAGAAAAAAAAAATTCCAAACATAAGCTGCTACATTCCTGACCTCACTATACTTTAACAAAGAGGATTCTTTAGTACTTTTCTCTTTGGAAAAAGATACTGGCTCTAAATTTCTTAACAATTTTCCCTGATTTAAAATTGACTGTAATCCTGCATGATAAATTAAGATTCTATAACTTTTCACCCCACTTTTTGGAGTAATTTGTCTAACCCAACACCTGCATAAATAGATCAGATCCTTAAGTGATCCACAGGCATTCGTTTGAGCGTGGTGGTAACATCAGCTCTAAAAGAAGCAAAATGGTGCTAACTCCCACCCCACCAGGGGCCACCCTGACCTGTGGTTGCATTTAGAGACCCACTCACTGAAGGAAGAACATCTGATCCCTCTGATTGCTTGTAGAGTTCCTGAAACAGCCACTACAGGTCTTCTCTTACAGTATTCCCAATCCCCCAAAGTCTCCCCATCAAAAAATTCTACTTAGAGGAAGAAAGCATTGTCCCTGGGACAATCCCAGGTAGCCAGCCAGAAGGAGAAATCCTGAGGTTTGACCCAGCACAGTACTTCCCTGTAGCAGGATAATGTGCCTTTCCTGGAGCTGAGCCGACTTTGCCCTAAGGTTACATTTCCACACAAAGAAGCCTTTAAGGGTGCTGTTGCAGGCCTCCACACTGGAGGTTTATGTCTGTCAATCTTAGGGGGAAAAAAGTCTTAATAAAACTGCAGGAGCCAGCAGTGGGGAATTACAACCCCAGATCAGTGGAGGTCTGTCTTATAGTCCTGCTAGATGCTGAGCATAGGCCTCTTTAAGGGCTGAGAATAATAAAGCAGAGGGAATTTCAGTCAACTGGCTGCTGGATTGCATTAGCAGGACTCAGAGAAGGGGACACTTGCTGAGGGTGGTGCACTGATTCTTGGCTACTGCCATTATGACAACCTGCTGGGTGATCCAGTGTCTGTAGAATGAGAGTTCACCCAAGTCAAACTAGTCGAGGAGGCCTGTAGACACCCAAGTTGGAGGCTGTCTGTGCAGCAGCCACTGCAACATCAAGTGTAACTCAGTTGATTTATAGTTAACAAAAACAAATACAAATTAAGGCCTTAGTGAGTGACTACAATAGGCAGAAAAACAGGAAATATACCAGAAGGTGGACCAAAACACTTTGCGGTGGCATCCGAGAACGAGACAGAGAGAGGCGTGGGAAAGCCAGCAAGTAGATCTGACTGGTTTGTGGGGTGGGGGAGCAAGTGGGTAATGGAGCTGAGAATAGAGAGGGCATCACTGCCACCTGTCCGGCAGCTCTGCAGCCCTGATTTTGGCAATGTGGTGCCTGATGCCTGCACTGAAGGCTTGTTGGACCCAGTTTGAGAGTTTCCTAAAATATCCCGGGGCCTGATGCAATATCATTTTGTGATGGCACTGCATTGCGATGTGGTGACAGGCTAAACCTGGTGGTGTGGAAGGAGAGCCTTTTATGTCTTCATATGATTGTGTCAGAGAGGCTGTGAATGGAGCATTCCCAAAGGAGAATGGGTCTGTTAGATGAGTGATTAACCCTCTGATATGGAAGGACTAGAGTTCCCATCTGCCCACTCCCACTGCAGAGGCTGGATACCTGGAGAGGGCTCAGTCAGTGGATGGAGACTTAGAAGGATAACCCAAGGGGCCCATCAGCAGTCCACCCAACACTCTAAAAAGCAGAGCTGAGGAAGGACTAATCCGAAACCAGCCTTCACCCTGGAGAAAGCAGCAGAAAGAATGGGGTAGCTTCCCCCAGAGTAGATCCTCTGGGCAAATAAGGAGTTAGTTGGATTAGAGAAGGGGAGAAGAGGCAGGCCTAACTTGGAGAAAGCCACCAAGAGCCACCAAGATCTGGCCGCATCATCCAGGGTTGGCTTAAGTCTCCAAATAAAAAACAATTTGCCTAGCTCTAAGCAAGCCCTTGTTCTGCATAATGACTTGAATTTTGCAATGTGAATTAGAACTTGTGAAGAAATGCAACTCTTTTCTCCCTCTCCCAGGCTATTCTATCATTCTTAAAGGATAAGAGGTGGCTCAGAGGGAGAAAGATTTGAAAGTTTTACCCCTTTACCAAAACGTGGTATCAACCACTTCTCCCGCCATCCCCTCCCCCAATGCTCGAAGTGTTTAAAACTAAAAGCTGCAGCATCTTCTGAGCAAGTAATCAGCACAAGTTGAAAGGCACATGCTGTTGCATTTCTGATCAGATTGTATGTTAAGCAGGAAACAACCCCCACCCCCACCCCCCCCTTTTTGGCTAAATGCATGTCTGTTTAAAGAAGCCACCAGGCAGTGCCTCTCACTTTGTCTTGGCAGGGCACAACCATCAGACGAAGTGGGAGGAAGAAACATTAACTTCAACAGCTGTTTCTTGACCCCGGCTGTCAGTCTTCCCAAGAATAAATTTTGGAGAGTCCTATTTGAAACAAAGAGGGAGTTTAGGGGGAGAGAAAAGTTGGTTGGTTCCAGGGCGGCCGCCCAAAGAAGCAGGGAACAAGATGTTTGCAGTTACCACGCAGCCTGCAAGCCTCAGCCGGGTGCAGAGATGGAACAAAGTAACTTGAAAGCTCTCCTCTCGGCGCCCTGTGCCTGCAGCTTCCCCCCCTAACGCGCGCCCAGATCCAGCGCCGGTGGTAAGAGCCGTAGCTCGACTACAGTAATTCCCCAGCTCGGGCGGCTTGAAACTGCTCGGGCTGAATAGCATTTGCTGTTCCGTCCTGCGGCCGCCTCCCTCCGCCGCTGCCGCGCTCCCTGCAAAGCAGCTCTCATTATCCCGGAAGTTGTGCTGACACAGTCTCGCTGCCACCAGAAGTTTGTCAACATCAAACTTCTGTGTGGGGTACGCTCACCTTCCACGAGTATTTAATCGAGCCAACAAGCAAACAAACAAACCCAAATAAACCTGCCCGTGATGTCATGGTCTTTTTTATTTATTTATTTATTTTTTTGCTTTCCTGGAAGGCTGGGGCTGTTAGGAATTTGCTGGTGGGCGCGGAAAGCGCCTGTGGGTTTCTAGGGTAGAGAAAGGATGGCTCCCGAAGTAGGTGGGTAAGGGGCTGCGTAGGGGCGTGCAGGTGATTGGGGTTGGGCTCAGGGGAGCGCGGGGGAGGGGGCTGGGGCTGTGCAGCGAATCGGTCCTGCAGCCTGTTGGCCTCCGAGGGTTTGGAGGATGCATCAGTAGAGTCGAAGGTTGTTGCTTTGCGTTCATCGACCCCACAACAAAGGTTACCTGGAAGCGGTGGCGAGGCAAAGCTGGCGGGGGGCGGCGTAGGAGTGGCTTTCCACACTTCTGTAGGACATTTCGACAGACACTTCAGGGATCTTAACAAATAAAGGACATTAGATAAAATGTATTTTGAGGCTTCAACTGCAACATAAAAGAAATCCTTGCTTTTGAGGGCAGAGATGTTGCCACTTTATGTCCTTAATAGGTCTGTTCTGATGCCTTGATACACCATTTGGTCTAAACTGACTCCTTCCCCTAAGCCAGGTTTCCAGGTTTAGTTCAAGTTGCTGTTACCCAGTTTGGGTGTTTGGTTTCCAGTTGCTTCCCGCCCCCGCCCCAAGATGCTCCTGGCGCCCTCCCACCTTCCCAGTGTTGGGGGTCTCCGATTAACCTGCTCCATTCCGTACTTTCATCGGGGTACGTTCAGTCTTGCTCAGACTGCTGGAGAGGACAAGGCCCGACTTGCAGAGCTGTGACCCTAGGCATTCACGTAGTGCGACTTGAGGGCCACAGGTTTTCGAGGAGAAGCTGGAACACTGACACTAACTTTATATGTAGTTTGGAAGGCCACATACTGCATTCAGACCCAGGAAATCAGAGACAGGAGTTGAGGTATTCGCATTCCCCCATGTAATGTCAAGTCAGATACAGTGGCCCAGAGGCTTCAGTACCTCTAAAGAGGGCAACCCAAAGCCTGTTCACTTGTATTTGAAATCTGTCCACTTGTGGGTACAGCAAAATTCTTCTCTATTCTTCACTAGTAATTCAGAGTGAATATCTTTGAAGAGAATGCTACCTATTATCCCACTATAATATTGTGGAGATAGGGAGGCAGGTTTACTCTATTTAGGGGGCCAGGTACTGGATTTATTGTTCTTGTTGGTCAACTGTTAGTAAGCATATTTTTAGAAAAGTTATGTCTGCAGTCATATATCTTTGATAAAAAGAAGATGCTTTCCCTTACTTTTCAAACTGCCCTATACGCGAAAAATTGTACGAAGTCCCAAGGGGCCAGTTTACCTTAAACACAAAACCAAAATATAAAATCTAAAGACAATGCAATTGAGGAGTTTCTCACAGACTAGAATAAGTTACTTTGACAAACAAATCAAGTTCAAATACAGTTATAGAGTCCTTAAAAAAAAACCCACACAAATAAATGTTTTCTTGAAAGTTTAGCTTTTCACTATAGTGAATTTTCCCATTGGCCATGCCTCAAAAGTTTTCCTGAATTATTCTGACTTCTTTGGGTGGCATTTTAATTTTTACTTATTTATTTTCTTATAGTCTACAAAGTACGACTCTACATTGTTGTACCTCAGTGTGGACATAAATCAAGGAGGACATGTGGGAGATTCTATTTCCAACTCCATGTGCACGAAGTATTTGCCTTGGTTGTTAATCTGTCCTAGTGCAAAAAGCCTGATTTACAAAGGCTAGAAGGCTTTTTCAGAGCATGGTATTATATGGTTTCTATGGCTGGGCTTATTTACAGATAAAACTATTTTGCATTTCTGTGCACCATTTCCTAGTTGCACAAGGATAATTTTTCAGAGTTTTCAGTTTCTAGTCCCAGAATTGGAGCGGTACACATGAGGAAACAATTTCTTTTAACAGTGATGTGAGCTGTATGCTCATCTGGATTCAGTTACTTCATAAGGTAAATATCACTAAATATGTACTGCTATCTTTGGGGATCTAAGGTGCTGGATGGGTGAACATAGTCTCCTGTGAAGTTATAAAGAATGACAACCAACCAAATTCATTTGCAGAGCTAATTGGGTCAACTACAGTATTCTTTAAAGTGGAAATTAATGCTAACATTTAAAAAAAATATTTTCAGTTTACTTTTAGTTACATTTAGGTTATTTTAGTCACTATGATTTTTAGAATTTTACCCTAGGAAATCAATTAAGACAAATTCTTCTGGAAAATATAGACCCTCCTATGAATAATTTCTTCTAATGAAAACATAGGTTTTGAATTTCATGCTAATTACATTTTTAAATAATGAAATTCTTGTAATTATTTTTATTTAAAGATAAAATACCTGTACAGATGATGGCCAAAGCTAACCAAACTGCTTTAAAAATTAATGAATATTAATGAAGTTCATGAACAGCACAACACTGCCCCTGTCTGCCACAGGAAAACAAATGTATTGACTTCATTCTCCTGAAATAACAGCCCTTAGTTACTAACAGTTAAAATAATTTTATTGTTAAAAAGAGTGTACATAAAGCAATTTTTGCAATTCACAAGACTAGACTCTGTTTACTAAGATCTCTTTCACCAAACTGAGCGTATCTTATCTTTTTACATATCTGAATGCTATTTCTTTTGATTAATTGTCATCTCAAAATATTTTGTTATCATTTTTCTAAGTTCCCCTCCCCTGTCATTTTAGTAGCTCACATGAATGACTCAGGATTTCAGGACTTCGTTTATATTTGGTATATAGATAATGGCATCATTAGTCAGCGCTTCCATTCATCTAAATTTGTCTAAGTGTATTGGAAGCTGCCCATGAAATTTTCCAATGAATGTGACAAATGGATGTCAATCAAGTGGCCCCTCCCATTTCAATCTTATTTTGTATGATGTGTAAATGTTTGTGTATATTTCTTCTATGAAGATGGGTTATTTTTTAATCTGGACATCTGCCTGCTAAGGCAAATTTCCCAGGCAGATCACTGGTTGGCATTAGATTAAATCTGTAAAATTTAACACCAAATGAATAATAAGATAAAAGAAATAGTATATAAAATTAAATAATGGCAGAATCCATTTCCTTAAGATAAATAATTTTTGACGCTCTAAATCTGAAGATTCTGTAGTTTTACTTTCATATGAATTTATAATGAGAAAGGTAAAATCATTTCAAGTAAGCCAGCAAATTTGGGTCAAAATGAAAGCAGCTCTGAGAGAGAGAGAGAGAAAGAGAGAGAGAGAGAGAGATGTTCCTGCTTCCCATAGAGCTGCTTGGGATTTTCTATTAGAAAAAAATGTGTATATATATATATATTTTTTTTTTTTCCTGTGTGTGTGTGTGTGTGTGTGTGTGTGTGTGTGTGCACATACCATACTACACTGGAGTCTGGTTTCCTACTTGTATTCCTTCTTTGTTTTTAGTGATCAATCCTATCTCTAGTGCTGTTTGGTAGGTGATGTGTTTATTCAAATTTGATGCCAGTTTTTATCTGAGATTATTTTTACTACATTTGGAATCTATTGCTATTTTGTAACCTGTAACATATTTTTACATGTTTAAGAGTGCCACGGCTACTTTAAAAATTTTTGTGTTGATATTATAATGAATTTATGTGTTTCGCCAAAAAGTGCAATAGGCTAAGATTAGATACTAAATATTCTAAAATCCTAAATATGTTAGTAAGCCGTTGATAATAAATGTAGTTTTATGGATAAAAAATATTTTTAACATTTTCATACTGTATAGCAGTGTAATTTGTTGTGTTTTTTTCCCCTAAAGTTGTTATGAAGTTTCTTTGTCCATAGAATATTAAAGAAAAGTTTATCATTTAAAGTTATTTGATTTAGAAATGTTTTGGAGTGAAGCTAATCTTTACACCCAGGACTACATTATTGCAATTTCACTTACCATTATCCATGGCAGGATGTTTAATTTTACTCCCATGACCCAGAGAATTTTTAGTGACTTTTAAGAAGGGAAACGTGGAAAGTAGCTGCAGCTCATTGTGAATGTTGGAATTTGATAAATAATGTTCTAAATAACCATTTACTACCTGACTTATTATGGAATGAGTAGGTGTGAAAAAGAAGCTGTTGACTAAACTGTGGGTATAAAGTTTAGAATATCTTTTGATTGTGGCTACAGTTAGAGTCATCATGGCAATTACATTTAGCTTTCAATATCTTTTCTGGTCCACTGGTGCTTCTCTCTCCAAATTTGCTGTATATGAAAGTACAAATGAGAATTTTCTTATTGCCGATTCTGCAAACTAAACTTGCTTTCTAAAAACCAGACTGGGCACCTCTTTCTGTTTACATATGCAAACAAAGAATCCTAAATTAGAAAAAAATTCTGGCTGTCTTGCTTATGATTGTGGAAACAAAGCATTATTTTTTTATATATAGATCTATATTAGAGGGCTACCTACCTTTTCTTAGAAGGAAAGAGCAGCCTTGATTTGGTTAATAAATAATACTAATCCAGCTAGAACTACTATGGGGAATTAGATATGGAAAGGTTCAAGCTGCTCTGACTTAAATTTTCAGATATGTAACGTGTGATGGCCACCCACCTAGTGGTTAAATAGTATGTCTACTTTCCTACAATTTTCTGAACCCATTTGACTTTGGAGATGTATCTATGGCATAAAACTCTGCTCAGGAACCTGGTGTGGGAATTCTCATGTAGCAGGAGCCTCCAGAATTGACTCCAGTCCTGTCAGTCTTTTCTTCGAGTCATGGGTGGTTGGTTCTCCCTTCAGCATCTCTGACTCTTCTTTCTTCCGGCCCTCCTCCTGTGGTGTGCCCCGCTAAGGCCTGTCTGGAGCACCCAAAAGGCAGCTGTTGAATGGCTGCATAATATTCTAGGCCTAGGGGTATAGTCTGACAGATTGAGCCTCACATATAAACTCTTTGAGGCTATAATTAGCTGGGTCCACCCCCCACCCCTTCTCCAAAAGGCTGTATATTTAGCCAAAGGATCTTAGGATGGAGAGATTCTAGAAGAGTCCTGCAAGTTGAGGCTGCATTCAAGTTCTGATTCCTGAAGAATCCTCAGCCCAGGGACCAAAGGCCCTTTTTATGGTCACTGGTGGCCTCTGAAGGAATCCCTAAATGCCTGTACAAGTGCCAGCACCCTCCCTTCTCATTCAACCAGAGCCTGCATCCACACAGGGCTCATGCCCTTAACAAGGGCTTGAGGAAGCTTTTGGGTAGGCTTGGGAAAATGACATGGATGGATTTTCTCATCCCACTGTTCCAAGGAGAAGATTGGAGGACAGGCACATGAAGGGACAGACACCCGGTGCAGACACTCGACAACGCCTGGGCAGAGAGCCAGGCACCAGGCCAAGCACTGGCCGCAGTTCCAGAGACCGGGCCCATGCCCAGGGCACGCAGTGGTTTCAAGCTGGCACAAAAAGAACACTCCTGCCGGCAGGAAACTGAGTTGAACAGATTGGGAAAGAGCAAAAACAAGCTGCTCAGAAGGCGGTCTCCCCAGCCTAGAGTTTCCAGTTGTCATTGGCAACCCAGGGTCGAGCACATTCTGGGTTTCTTCCTGCCTGGGGTGCCGGTGTGGGTGAGCCTGAGACCAGGGAGTGTGCCCTGCACAAAGACCCAGCTCGAGAAGACACAGGAAGAGTCTGGCATACACCCAGTTGGGGAGAAACCCAAACCCTTCATCAGTGGGCTTGCCAGGTTAGCTTTGTCTACGTACTGGAGTACCCTCTGAGAGTGAGTTCTGATGCTTTCTAATTTCTGTAAAACTTTAGAACTTCCTTGCCCCAAGATTTATCTCAAGAAGTTTCTTCAAGAGAATGAGGTGAGGAGCACAATGCTCTTAGCTTCTTTTTTTACTTCTATTTAGTCCCTACCCCGTGTATAAGAAAAAGACAAATTGAACACTTTGCTCCATGCCCCTTCCTGTTGCCATAGTATACTCATATTTTTGATATGTTAAACCATTACAGTTATTTTTTAGGGGCTAAAAGTTGGGAATCAGTCCCACTTGCCTACTCCTAGAGAAAGACAAAATAGTTCTGAGTTTTATTTAAAAATTCCGGACCCTGGGGAACCCAGGCAATGCACTGGAGCCAAAATAAGGGAGAGTATTAACCTTTGGATTTGCAGAAATACAAACAGGCTTCAAGTCAATAGTAGGGGATTTCAGCTGGTGGCTCATGTAATTAACAGAAGAAAAAACTAGAAAAACATGTTTTTTTCTTCTCTCTCACTAGTCATGTTAGAACTCCTGAACCAGCATCATAGGTGGGGAGGGGAGGAATATGCTCAGGAATCTGATGTTTCAACAAGTTTCACAAGTGATTTGTATACATACTGAATTATTGGAGCTATCGCCACACAGCGTAAGAAGAAAATCATCCTTCCATTATCCCAAATCATGAAGGCAAATAAAAACTTCATCTGAAGTCATTTCTCCGTAATTTTGGGGAGCATCGTAATCATTTCGTGGCACATGTTCTTTCCTAGTTGCCTTCCCTTAGGAATTTTACATTGATTAGTACTTGGCAGCAGTGGGTTACGGAGAGATTCTAAACTGAGCATAAATAATCCTAACAGCAAGAAATTATTCTGCTCACTCTTCTGAGTGTTTAGATACAGTATTCCCATTTTAAAGATGGAGAAACTTGGGCATAGAGGAGTCAGGCAACTTTCCCAAGGTCAAGGAGAGTGTCAGAGCCAGTTTCAAACCCAGGCATGTGTCATTATAATCCTTGTACCTTATTACTCTGCCTTGAGCAAGCCATTTAATCTCTATAGAATACATATATTTTTGTGGCTAACATAGTGACAAAACCTACCTGAAAAAGGTGGGAGGGTTAGATATTTATGTAAGTAAAGCTCACTTATGAGTGATGTAACAGTCACTCAATAAATGTTGGCCCTTATTATTACCAAATAATGGATTAAAGCAAATAGTGGATATCCACACAGAGATAACCAGTCATTGACTGGAGTTTCTGAATCAATTTCATGGTTACATGTTATTGGGCCTACCCACCTAGTTTATCCTTCTTTTGTATAAGAAATTCATTTTCTAGTCTCTACCCAGTGCCCTGATTTGGGACCGCAGTAAATGGGAGGTGAACAAGCCACAAGGCTGGACATCTATCACTGGTTTATCTAATGCCAATCTGGATGAGCTGTAAAGATTACTTCTAAACACCCAAGACAACTGGCTGAATTTTTCTTGACTAACATATACAACATCTAAAGAAAATTTCTTAAAGTAGCTGTGATGCTACATGGCATCCCCAGAGCTTCAAAGTCCATGTTAAGAAATTGATTTTGTTACATCATGTCTTTATATTCGGGCCATAAAATCTGTCTGCCTCACATGATCCGTCTCCCTGGACAGACTTTCCACCATGCCTTCCCGCATGTTGTTCTCTATGCTGGAATAGACCTTCTCTCTCCTCCTGGAATGCTCCAATTCACTCTGCAAGACCACATCTCAAAAGTTACCTTCTGTGTGAACTTCCTCTCACCCCTTTCCCCAGGGAGAATTACTCTCCTCTGTGCTCCCATAAAACACAGTTGTACCTCAGTTATAGCACTATCACAAGACTCATCTTTGTGTATGTCAGGAACCAGCACAGTCAATGGCACATTTTAAGTGCTATATAAACGCTTGGTAAATGAATGAAAAGTTTCAAGTGGTGCAGTTTTCTTTTTTACTAGAAGGAATTTGATTGTACAAAGTCATCTGATGCTTTCAGTGAGCTGACGTAGCAGTTCTTGGTCATTTATTGTGATGGAAGAAATGAACTCAAAGAAATGAATGTGCCTTCATGCACGAACATTCGTTCTGCTCTCATCTGTAGTGGAAAGTCATACTTAAGAACCTCAACTTGGACAGGTTAAAGAAACAAACACCAGCAGGAATAACGGCTGCAATGGCATTGCTAGGGTAGAAACCCAAAGTAGATGGCCTTGGCTTAACATCCTAGCTGAGTTCAGAGTGAAAGATGGCCTTGGGACTTAAGATCAGTAATGTCTGTTGTTCAATTTTCACTTATCCCCTCTTTGAACTATGTCATATTTCCCCCTTCCTTACCCCCAAACTTTCAATAAAAAATTCTGCTCTTCATAGTTGTCTTGGGCTAGTGATAATGAAGAATTAAGGGAGAAAGTAAAGTAAAGTAAAGCTTTTTCTTCATTTTTCTTTGGCTAACAGCAGGAGTTAATCAAGAAAAATAGTGTCCTATATAGATCCATGTGGTGACCATTGGTAGCAAGAGTGGGATTTCTGGGCCCTGCACACTTTGACCATCACCTTCCTTTCCAATATCACCTAGCACAACACACTCTGTATATCTCTTTGCTCCAACCACACAGGTCTTATTCTTGATATGCTCTTTCTTATAGAGACTTTGCCTATGCTGTTCCCTTTGCCATGGGAGCTCTTCCATTCCCTTTTTGTCAAATTAATTCTTTCTCACCCTCAGCTCAATAATCATTTATACAGAGCAACCTTCCCTGACTTCCTTGACGAGATGAGTCTCCTCTTGATAGCCTCACCTTAATAGCTGGTATATAATTTTATATTTTTTTCTAAGATTATCCCATTGATGTCTGCTTCTTCTCTGGTCATAAGCATGAGAGCAAAGACCTTGTCTGTTTGGGCAACATTAATATGCCCAGTTTCTAGCATAATGCCAGACACAAAGCAGGTCTCAATAAATACTTGTTCAGTTAAGTCAGGCAAGGAAGTAGACTTCAATGTGGACTGAATCAGAAGAAACATGAAAAATCTGTTTTCCCCCAAGGATTAGAGTAAGTAACCCCTGAAATGGAAGGCAGCAGATCACTTGGGTTTCACGTCCATTTACTGAGTCCCTGTCACACTCTTTTCTTAGTCTTAAGGATACATGATGAATGAGACACGGAGCATTGCCCTCATGATTTCTTTAAAGCTTCTCTGATTATGTATAAGCTAATGTTAATGATGGGGATAATACTGTAAAAGTGAATGTTAATGTACATAGTATTAATAGATTGAGCATCTACTATGTACCAGATAATAGTATAATGTAGGCAGCTTCCTTCATCAATTCACTTGATTTTCATACAATCTATGAGGTAGGAATTTTATCATATCTAGTTTATAGCTGAAGAAACAGGAATCTCAGAAAAATTAAATTTCTTGCTCACAAATACTCATCTCAGGCTGGGACCCAACCAGGCTCTGGTCTGGCTGAATTTTAAGACTGTATTTTTGGTTATTAGTGATAGGAATAAGTCAGGCAGAAGTGAATCTAAAATTCCCCTAAAATCTCAAACTCAGTATCTTACTCTCTAACCACAACTTTCTCTCCTTCCAAGTCTGTCTTTCTCTCAACCCCAACTCCAGTCAACCTCAGAAAGACACTTAGAGCCTCTCTTTCTTCTTCTCCCTATCCATTGGCCCTCTTCCAACCCCACTTTCTTTTTTTTATTGTTAGATTTATTGGGGTGACATCTGTTAGCAAGGATTACATAGGTCTCAGGTATACAATTCTACAGTGCATTGTCAGCTTGTTGTATAATAAGTTCACCACCCAGTGTGACTTCTCTTTCTATCACCTTATATTTAGCTCCCCCCCTCCGCCCCAACCCACTCGTTCCCAAATGAACATTAAACTACTGATTGTGTCCATGGGTTATTTGTTTGTTTGTTCATTTCTCTTCTCTTTCTTGCGTTCAGTTTTATATTCCGCATATGAGTGAAGTCATACCGTTCCTTGTTTTTTCTGTCTGGCTTATTTCACTAAGCATGATGATCTCCAGGTCCATCCATGTTGTTGCAAATGGCACTATTTCATCTTTTCTTACAGGTGAGTAATATTCCATTGTGTATATGTACCACAGCTTCTTTATCCAGTCATCTGTCGTAGGGCACTTTGGTGTTTCCATGTTTTGGCCACTGTGAACAGCGCTGCAATGAACATTGGGGTACATAAGTCTTTGCGGACAAAGGTTTTCAAGTCTTTTGGGTAGATCCCCAGAAGGGGGATTGCTGGGTCAAATGGTAGCTCCATTCCCAATTTTCTGAGGAACCTCCACACTGCCTTCCACAGTGGTTGTACCAGTTTGCACTCCCACC